>CM076581.1:1372105370-1372705370 GCA_034641835.2 Pinus albicaulis
TAAAAAAGTTTAACAAACACAATAACAGAGAAAAAATTAGTGATGTCACCAAAAGATGTAGCCTCTTCAAGGTATCATATCCTCTCATCAAGGTCAAGAATCTATTCACCAAAAATGTCCTATGGAAATGATGGTTTAAGAAAAAAAACTAGACAAAAACCTTCAGTGAGAACAACAAAATCTAAAACCTCTTCAAGGTCTTCAATCTGCTCGTAAAGTTAAATTGTGTCTTGATCAAGTCCAACAACAAATAAACATTCAGTGACAACACCAAAATCTACAACTTCTTCAATGTCTTTTAAATGATCTTCAAAGTCAATATTGTGTGCATCAAATTCCTCAGCAAGGTCATCAATGGAGTCAGCAAAACTACTATTTCAAACTTCAATGCCAAAAATAAGTCAAAAGAATTCAATTTCTCCTCCAAAACCTTCTTCTCTGAGCAAATCTAGCATCATGTCATCGAGAAATTCAATAATTCCACAAGGAAATTCTATCAAAGTTAAAACAAATCCTTTTCATCCATATTTAATGCCTACTTTTTCAAGTGGAACACCTCCAAATTTAAGGACCACAATGCCATAAAATACAACTTTACCTAATAGGTGTAGACCTAGAACCCCCAACTTTGCGTGACATGTACAACTGAAGATCCTATGGTAAGCAGTGTGAGAAGACAGTCATGGTCACTGAGTTGAGCAAGATAAATAGTTTGGTATGACAACCTTACTTGTGATAGGTCTAGCTAGTAGACTACCAAACTACATGGTAATGGCATTCAAAATGTGAAAATTCCCATTTCACTTGGAAATAAGATGGTAGAGAAAGGTATAGATGAAAGGAGATATCTATCTATGGTAAATAAATCAAATAGTTCTATCAATTCCACCTTGCAACTCTAAGAGACATTGAATTAAATTTCATCTCAAGATAGGGCTTTGGGAGGACACTCTCAAAGCCAACCTTCGTTATGGCTTTGAAACACATGGTAAGTATTGACTCAGCAACCTTATTTGCATAATTTTTTCTAGCATGGAACTTAATGTCATAGCCTTCTTTTGCCTAAAATGAATGCAAATTTCCTTGCAACTTGGCTTGCAACATTCATAATTCATGCTCATGGAACATGATTGTGTTGCAATTGTGATAACATCTGCTGTATGCAGAAGCTTTAATAAAAAATGATCGAAAATGACATTTTTGCTCTGTTTTTTTCAAGATTTAAGGAAAATTACACCAAGTAGCTTCCAGCCTCATATGACCATCATGTCAAACTCATCTCAGGATATTGTCCAAGTAAGAGCCACTTAAGCTAGCAATCTAGTATACATGACTCTCCAATTTAAATTAGCAGCAATGCCAGTTCTAAGTATGGTGCAAACATTGCTCCAGATCCTCAATGGGGCATGTTTGATGACAATAATTTGGGGAGTGAGAGAGGGAGATGGTAGGAGAAAAAATTCAAGGAATCCACGGGAAATTGAAAAATATATAACTAATAAGGTTTTGAATAAGATCAAACTAAAATTCCACAAGATAGGAAATAATTTGTGCCATTGAGTTGCTACCCAGATAATAAATGACATCTGGCATAATACTGTACACATTTTGTGCTTAACATCATGAATATTGTTAGTAATGGGTAGTTAGTGTGCATCAATTTCAGTGTTCAATCATCATGAGGATCATGACATCATGTCCTACCATAGCTTTTTTTCTATTCATTTCTATAGTTCTAATGCGATGGATGTTCTATGGAAGAATGTTTGAACATGATGAATCCTAGTTTCAATGTTGAAAGTTTTTTTTCTAATTCATTTTCAATATAAAATGCTTCCTTTAACTATCAATAAAATATATTACATGTTAGTAATTTCACACAAAATGGTTCCCAGCTGAGAATTCTCAACGATTGAAAAAAGTCATGTGAAAATCCCTTGTATCTATAAAAAGTTGCCCAACAACATAAAGCCTATCAAAATTGACACATGGACATAAATTTTAGAAGCAACATTTCTTTAAATCTGCTTGAAATAAGAGGGGGAAAAACCAAAATTCTTTCCATAAAGGCACAAAAGTAGTTTTCATATATTTCCAAACAATTCACTAACTATCATGATGAAACCTGCAATTAAAGGGGTACCTTATTTGTCATTAGGAATGGACCACAACCATTATTATTTCCCTAAAAAATTGTGATAATGTAAATTCAAACATCATTAACATGATAAAAATATTTGGTTGGCTTCTTATTCTTTGAAATAATGAGGAAAATTTTTAACAACTTATCAATCTGGGGTAGTGGTGGAGGACTACATGGACTAGCTATGGTGATTCTCGCCTTTAGCAATCAACAAAATTAGATTCATGACTTGGCCTTCTACTAGAATTTTGTGATTCCATAGAGAAAGAAGCTCGGGAGTATGAGAACCAATAAATTGTTTCCTGCTCATAGTGCAAAGAGATCCCCTAAATATTCTTGCAATTGGCATAGATATTGCACATCCTACTAACTTTTGCATTTGAAAAAAAAATTGCATCTAAATAATGAAGTCTTGCATATGTAGTTGATTTGTTTTCCGAAATAAAAATTTGACCATCTTAGCCATTGTTAAAATCTAAACAAGAATTATTTCTTCTCTTACACACTTGAGAAATAGAATTCCATCTCTAATAATCTATTGAGGTCTATGGAAGTTAATGGCCTAAGACACTTTGTAACCTAAGAGAGAAACCTGTTAGAAATGGGTGAAGTTGGTATTACACACCCAATTGGATAACCTCGAGGAGAAAACATTTCTCCCACTTTATTTGTTGGCATAACCTAGTAAGTGTTATTCACTAGCATGTAATTTGTAAAGGCCTTGACCTAGTTCCCATTCAACTCCATCCACTAGGTTGTAGAGGATTCCAAGCCTAATTTCATGAAAAGTAAGTTGGGGATGATCACATTGACCTGCTTGATGACGTGTCTATGAATATTAACTACCTTGAACTATTTTTTTTGCGTAGGGAAAGAGACACATTCCCATGTCTGAGCATGAAAACATTATTTGATATTGTTAATGCCTCTAGTGTTTACTTCTACAAGTTCTATAGGCAGAGTCTGTAAAGGGCCAGGTAGCCTCTGGATCTCATCTTTTATGAAAGGTGACATATCTATTAAATGCCTCTACAATCAATCTCTGGAATGGATGTAAATAGAAGTTCTTCATTTTAACATCCATAAAACACAACAACTTTAAGGTAAACTATGTACATGTGTCATTTCTCCCACAAACTAAAGTGTATAAGTGGTAAATTTTATACCAAGTGTGCTCTCACCGTGTAAAGCGCAATTTGGTGAACTTATCATTTTTATAATTTCTTTTTTGATTAAATTTAGTTTCACACATCAATTATTGCTTTGAAAGTTGTGTTCTACATAATTTGTGTACACTAAATTACAAATTGATTTTCTGAAATCTATTTTGTGTAAATGTCCACCAATAGATATATATATCATGGAGGATGAATGACGAAGATCAACCGAATCCCATATGGAGGTTCAGGGATCGGGGGATGTTCACAGTATTTAAATATAATCTTAAATCTCCATACATGTGTGTACATATGGAATTGATTTTTTATTAACTTTGTGAGTTAAATTAGTTGTTAATAAGTTTCATTTTTTAATTTTAGGAGGTAAGAGGAGAAGGGTTTCTACTCCATCCATGGAGCGTGCCCATGGTTCAACCAGTCGTGGTATGGTTCACGCAATTTAATCAATGAATATGTATATGTATTTATATGTACACATGAATGTATTTTTCAATTGATTATAAATTCATATTTGTTTATGAAGCTTCTCCCTCGTCTCGAGAGGTTGGTGGTGGTTCAAATCCACCTAGAGGGCCATCAATGAGTGGTAGCAGGTTGCGTGAAGGGGGTGATATTTATTCCCCCGAAGGCCAATCAACGGCTGCTGGTTCTCAGCAGGGTCATTTTGGGTCTGGTTCTCAGCAGGGTCATTCTGGGTCTGGTTCTCAGCAGGGTCATGTTGGAGAAGATGCTAACCAACAACGTCAAGGTTGCCATCAATTTCAATATTTTTTTCATTAAATTTGTACAAATTTTTTTACATGTGTTTTTTCTAATATACGAAATTTTATATATATTGATGCAGAGGCCGAAAATGTTCCAACTAGTGGTCAAAATAGACACAAGGCAGACCGCTACATTCAAGAAGAAGGTTGTCTACCCAGCACAACTTATCTGGCCGACACTACTGATATACCATGGGAAACCAACATGGCGCAATGCACCTTACAAAGGTGTGAAAGACTTTATGCAAAATTGCAGAGAGATCTCGTGGCTTTGTCTCTACCTGCTGAGAGTCAATAAAGCCTTGAAATAGTTACACATTCATTGGACGAAATTGTAAATGTGTACAAAAATCTTGGGCCAACGACTGATACATTTGTAGAAGTGATGAGAAAGAGAAAGGAAACAGTAATGGGTCCAGATAAATGGGAGGATGTAAAACAAAAAGTTACAAAAGAAGTGGCCAAGTCAATGTTTAATTTCAAGGAAGGGCCAAAAAGAAAAATGTTGAAGGTGCAATATTTCAAGCACCCAAACATAGCTCGTTATTTGTATGATAGGCACCTTGCGGCCTATGGAAGGCTCCCATGGAACGATGAGGTTCCTGTTTATTTTGCACAAATGTTTTATGAAGAATTTTTTTTGGGTATGAAACCCAACTACAATGACCTTCCGTCAGAATTTTTTTGGCCCGGGGAAAGGTCGATTATATGACCGTAAGGGCGCTAAGCGAGATGTGGAGTTGCCTCGCCCTGAGCTTCCATTGGTGAGTCGACCTTTTCGGGTCGAAACTCTGCGGTCAGAGATGGATGCGACTTCTCAAATAAGTTGAGAAGCAAGGGATGTTATGATCGACAATGTTTATATCGGATTGGGTGGAGTCGATGTTTGTTTAAATCGACAAAGAGCACGTGAAAATGCACGTGCCAATTTTGTGTATTGTACAGATGAGGAGATTGACAACATGAATGTTGAAGATCTCCGAATATATGCAAAAAATTGTCGCAATGGTTTGCAAGACCTAATTCTTCATGAGGAAGAGGGCACCAGAATGGTATGTGTTAATGACCTTAGGGTTTGAAATTATTTTAACATACATATACATGTGTACAATTTGTAATAAATACATGTGTATGTACATGTATACATTTATTTGTATGTACATTAATCTAACAAAAATGTATGATTATATGTTAAAACACCATTTGCAGTTCTCACACATGATGCATGACGAAAATGTTAATATCATGTTCGGGACCTCTGGTTCAAACAATGCAAATGGGTTTGACCATCAAGATATGTTGGCAAATGTTAGTGTTTTTTAAGTGATTTTAAAATAAATAATTGTGCACACATGTACATGTATGTATATATAATTTGATAAAATGTTTTAACAGATACCGATTCCGTCCGATGTTTTTGGGATGGTGGTACCTTCTTCTTCCTTGGGAGATGTACCTTCTACTTCCTTGGGAGATGAGCCACAAGTATGGACAATTTTTCACAAGTTTAAAATTTATGTTTAAAATTTATATATATATATATGTGTATGTGTCTGTGTCTGTGTCTATGTTCCATTAAAAATTGAGATATATATATAGAGAGAGAGAGAGAGAGAGATTTTGATTTATTTAAAATTTTTTGAATTTAGGTTCCTATAAAAGATTTCTTTAATCCGCGGACTCTAACGACGGAGATAGGAACATCCACAACATTTGAATAAGCTGTCTTTAGTTCCTTTTTTTAATATTATTGAAAATAAGTTTATATATGTACACGTGCATTTTCATTTGAAAGTTTTTAATATATATATATATATATATAACTGTACATGTATATTGTACAGTTTACCGCTGCAGATGTTCCTATGGGGGCAGAACTTGTTCATCAAATGGAGAGGGAACCTCATGAGGTATTGCATGATTTTTTTGTTATATTTTTTTTTTACATGAAGTTCTAGATATATATATTCTCACTCATTTTTAAAACATAAAATTTTAATGTTCAAGTACATGTGCATTGTGTATGTAGGTTTCCCATGATGCTTCACATGATAGGGCGGGATTGAGACCCTGATAGGAAAGACGCTAGATCCGTCTCTATTTGATGGACATGATTTGTAGATTTGATTTCAAGATTTAGATGGTCTTAAAATTTGTTAAACTTGATATATTTTAATAGTTGGGAGATCTACAATTTTTGGACATATTTTATTACATTGTTTTATTTAATTTTTGGATGGTTTTAGTACTTTTGGCAGGTGAATGTGAAGTAATGTTGTCATCTATAAATTAATGTTGTCATCTGAACTACATTTTGCATGTTAAGTAATGTTGTGATCTATAATTTTTTGTTAAATTAAAAGTTAAAAGTTTTGGATGGTTTCAATCTACATTTGGCATGTGATATTTAATGTTAAATGTTTTTATTAGATAGTTGAATTATAATTGGCATGGCATGTGAAGTTTTTAAAACTCAAGTTTTGGATGGTTTCAATCTACATTTCACATGTGATATTTAATGAACTTTAAATGTTTAATTTTTTAATGTTGCACGATATATAATCAAAAGGTTTTTAAAACTTAAGTTTTGGATGGTTTCAATCTACATTTGGCACATGTGGTATATAATGTTAAATGTTTCTATTGGATCTAGTTGAACTATAATTGGCATGGCATGTGAAGTACCGTTTCACGATATATATAATCAAAAAATAAATAAAACTCAGGTTTTGAATTGTTTCAATCTACATTTCTCATGTGATATTTAATGTTTTAATGTTGCACGATATATTATCAAAAATTTTTAAAATTTTAAAGTTTTGGATGGTTTCAATCTACATTTGGCACATGTGGTATATAATGTTAAATGTTTCTATTGGATAGTTGTTCACTATAATTGGCATGGCATGTCAAGTAATGTTGCACAAATCCCTTTTGGATGGTTTAAGTACATTTGGAATCTTAATATTGCTTTTGATCTCTACATGTAGTCTTGTTTGAATGAAAAATTTTCCAATAGGAAGAACATAGCTTTTCAATGCAACTAACCATGTATCAATTGAGCTCTAATTGAAAAAAGAGTTTAAAGAAGTAGATATATGTACAAATTATCCCTTTAATTTTGATTGGAAATATAATTCTAGTACATATATATGTTTTTTGAATTTGGGTCAATGTCATTAATGCACTCAAATAGGTAGCCTTGTCGATTTATTTACATTGTTGAAACTTTTTACCAAAAAATACAACTAGTTTTTCATCAATGCACATAGAAAAACTACTTGGAACAATTAATTGTGCATTCTAGAACATATCTTTCCAAGACAAGTAACATTTTTCATCAATGCACATTGAACATATCCAACCATTGGACAAGCAGATTTTGTACTAGATTTTCAATCAGGATTAGAGATGTGGGTCAAATCCCACCAAAAGTCGAAGAAGTGCTCCGAGTCTCTTGTCTGAAAGGAATTTTCGTACAAAACTATACTGCAGATGATTTATTTACATTGTGTCCATACTTTTTACCAAAAAATCCAACTAGTTTTTCATCAATGCACATAGAAAAACTAGTTCCAGTTAATTGCATTCTAGAACATATATATTGAGTACGTAAATAATTTTTCATCAATGCACATAGTAAAACTAGAACAATTAATTTCATTCTAGAACACACACACACACACACACACACACACACACATATATATATAACATTTTTCATCAATGCACATGTATAGAAAAGCTACTTTCAGTTGATACTAGAGCACATGCTTGTACCAAAACAATTTGTACATGTGCAAACACTTGCACAAATAACATAAGCAGCTCAATTTTTAGTTGAGTACCGGAAGTTATAAAACATATTTAATCCAAAGAGAATAAATTGTTGGACAATTCAATCAAAAAAATTCTAATGGAATTCCATCTTCAATAATCCGTTCATGATCGGATTTTGACATTTTCCATCTCTTAATTTTTTATTTTTTCTTTGATTGAACTTCTATCAACTTTATGTGTGCTGCACACACCAAGTGACTATATTGACAGCTTATGGAATCAGGTTCATAGTCTTCAAAGTAAACAAAGTCTCCACTTTGATGAGTTTGTCTGAAAAAATAACCTTTCAGTATAATAGACCCTCTGTCATATTGAAATCCATGATCATTATAGTTTTGTAATAATTTCATTTTTCGTTCAGTGCAACGCATCAAATAATACTTCACATTTTCATCATTGTCAATAGGTGCAATTACAGCAAAAACATCTCCTGCACAATAAAATAAATTTAACATTTAATTATGCATATTTAAATTTATTTCTCGATCTTTAAATCATTAGAAAGTAATTCAAATGTTACCTTCTCTAACAAGATCAGAAACTCGATCACCATCAGATGATATTGTAGTTTCCTCTGATTGCATTTCTTCAAACATTGCAACATACATTTTTCCCTTTGTATTTAGCTCTATATGTTTCCAATCGTTCACATACATTTTGTTTTCACAAACGTCATTGGATTTTGTGTTGTCTATGCAAACATCACAAAAACAAGAATATTTTATTTTATCCAATGCAAACACATTTCTGGACGACTTTGTTTGAATTGAATGCAATTTTCGAGTCCCTTTTATTGTTTCAACGTCACTTCCAATTGATCTATCTACGTCTTCGATCCCAATATGCCAGAAAAACCTTTATATGGAAAATTAAAAGAAGAATTTGTAAATATGATATCAAAATACAATCAAAGATAATCATTGCATGATAAATGTACAATGTTTAAAATTAGATTTTCAATATAAATTAAATTGAATGTACCTTCGCACTTCTCTTGATGGGTTTCTCTCATGGCTTAGAGCAGCGATGCACCATTGAACAACTTCTTTAGCATTCACAAGTCGGCTTGCAGAGTGGTTCATTTGATATCTTCGAAGTACTCATTTTATGCATGCTCCTGCACCGTCATGTTCTCCTTTTCCATGCCCAGTCTCAAAGAAATTCCAACAATGTTTAATGCAGGTTTTCTTATGAAGAAAACACAACCAAAAGAATGATCATGCATATTTGAATTGACCTGCGCATCCGTCTAACCATATCCAATGTTCATTGAATGTTATTCCACGATTTTTCAATGAATCATAAATTTTTCCAAAACAATGTTGTACAAAACATGTATCATGTGTACGATCGTCACTGATATAAAAGTGATATTCTTTAATGATATGTCGATTTTCACTCGTGCTTTCTATATGATCGACATTTTGTTCAACATGTATATATAGAATATGGATGAGCATGGAGGCTTGGTCAGAATGATAGTATTCACTCTTAATTTCTTTTTGTGGAACAAATGTGTAGTTTTCTGCAAAATCAATCACTGACAAAATGGTCCCTGGTGGAAAAACTTCACGAGATTTTTTGAATTGCAAGTCTTGCCATTGAGCTCTATGGGAATGCTTGGTGTATTTGTAAATTTCTGCCTCAAACTTTCTCAAAAAGTCTATCAAAAAAATTTCGTCTTCTAGTAATTCAATTCTTTTAACACTATTTGCACCTTGAATCGATGTATCGATATATTCATATCTCTTCCATTTCACTCTCATGTTGGACAATGATTGATCATTTATATCAATACAATATTTGTTTTGAAATTTAGTCAAATTTCCACAATCATCGCATTTTTTACCACCAACACATTTCTTTTTGTAAAATAGTTCATCGCTTTCTCTTTCACATAGAATTTGAGATACGAATTCACGGATAGTGGAAGGAGGAGGTGAATCCTTCCATAATGTTCTACCGAAATCAAGGAATGTGTCATAATATAACTCAAATTCCACATGATAATGGTAACAACAAGTGTCGCGTACGGTGATAGGTTTTACATACCATGGTTTTTGTTGAACAAAAGCACTGAGTGAAACATGAATTTGACGATTCTCTTCTTTGAACTTGTTGAATAACTCTATCTGAGTGGTTTCCAAGAGATGTTTTTCATGTTCTTCGTACTGATTTCGTGTTATTCTTCTTCGCATCACATGCCTTGCAGTTGGTGAAACACGCGAACTGTTCTTCCAATATTCATATATTATTTTTTTAACATTTTCTCCAAGTATATCTTTGTATGGTTGCCTACAAATAGCTCTCCAACAAGTGAGTTCATCATTTACATCTATTTGCAACCGAAATTTTTGATGTTTGTGCAAATTTTTTCGCGAGGTTCCCAGTGCTCGTGCCATAGATGTTACCAAACGATTCTCTTGAGTACTTGAGGAAACCATTTCCATCTGTATTCCTCTATGTACAATTGAAACATCTTTCTCTCTAGATCTCTTAATTGACTTTATAGCACTACTCATATTTTTTATCACATCTTCCTTCATTTTTTTATCTTTGGTTGATTTTCGAATACCCAATAGTGTCGTAGCTTCTTTTAATTTCCTTAATGATAGGAGACATTTCTACATTTGAGCCCGAACTGTCACCCGCTCATTTAAGAAATGCTTTTCAAAAATGCAGTTAACACGATATCGTATAACATGGTCAGATTTTTTATCTCCATATGTGTGAGTGTCAACATTTTCTAACATCTCATTATCGATAGTGATTTCATCTGTACATATTCGAAAAAATAGTACATATTCAATAAATAACTAAATTAATAAATATATCTATAATTTCAATAATACGTGCATGTGTTTAATATATATTATATATATGTACATACCTTGTGATTCAATTTCTTTATTTGGATTTATTTCAATATTTTCACCATCTTCAATCATTGGTTCAATATCTCTTTCAAAATTTTGTATCTCATCATCAATGTTTTGAGGAATATCTCTGTCTGTTTACATTAAACAAAATATTTTTCAAATTATTTCATCAAATAAAAATTAAGCTTCACATTTTACATTAGGAAAATTTTAAATATATCAATAGATCATAATATTTACATTTACATACTTGCTTCAATTTCTGCTTGAGGTTGATTTTCCTCTTCAATATTTAAGAGGGTTTCTAACTTTCTTTTGTGAGATTGTCTCGTCTCTTCTCTACGTTCCTCAGGGTCTCTTTTTCAATCATATTTTCTCGCACAAGTCCTTCGATTTCCCATGATAATAGGGTATGAAGTTCAAAAAATTTCCTTCAAAAAATTAGACAATAACTCAATTAGAAAAAACATCACAAAAGATTTAATTTAAAAAAAAAAAATCATTTTAAATTTTTTGCAAAAAATATATACTCCAATCCAAAACACTTACTTTAAAAAATTCGAGAAAAAAATGTCTTATAAAAATGAAACGAAGCTTAAAATATTTACTTCAACTCAAAACACGTACTCTAAAAAAATGTCACTTCAAAAAATGCCTCCAACTTTAAAAAAAAAGGTCACTTTAAAAAATACTTCCAGAAAATGTCTTTTCAAAATTAAGCCCAACTCCATACTTTCAAAAAAAATGAAGTACAAAAAACATTCAAAAAAAATGTATCACATACCTCCAAGAAATGTTCTTTGAATGTACGTCCAAGAAAATTCCTTAAGCCCAAAACAATTTTTTGCAAAATCAGGTCGCCTCCAAGAAATGCCCTCCAAGAAAATTCTTTAAACCGAAAACAATTATTTGCAAAATCAGTCCGCTTCCAAGAAATGCCCTTAAATCCAAACCTCGAAGAAAAGTTTTTAAACCCAAACCAAGACCTTTGTAAAATCAGATGAAACATAAATCTCTATTAATTCTTACATAAAGAATTTTGTCTCTCATTATAACTCTAATAGAAATTAATAGACTCCAATTGAAACTACTAATTAATAGTAGGGATCTAGAGAAATGTGAATTAGATAGAAAAATCCCTACTAAATGTCATTTAATACCTCAAAATGACTCCAAAAGGTTTTAGACCCCAATTCTCCACCCACCATTAAAATGACCCTACAAGTTGATTCTTTCAGCTTTTTCACTCTATAAGCATCAAAATATATGACAAATAATATAATTATCCAATCTAGATCATTATTTAATAATTTTTTTGAAATTATGAGTAAGATATACATCATGGAATTTAAATTTAGCGTTAATTCATTGAACACCCTTGTACATTCCTTGTTGATACTTTGAAAGTAATACGTTTTGAAAAATAATTTGTTTATGGATTCTATTTTCCACATTCTCTCAACCATACCAAAAACCTTCTTATAATATTTGAAACCATCTATATACAAATTTTCATTTGTTTCGATAAGAATTAACATATTGAAATATTAATTGTATTTATGTCTTGTGTGCTAAGGAAGGGAGGTCGTGAACCTTATGGGAAGAGATAGTATTTGTTAAGTTAGGAGGGATACTTTTTATGAGATATAATTAATTTAAAATGCTTCTTAAGATTATGTAACTTTCGAACCATAATTAAAAATTTATTTATTTTTTTACTTATCATTTAGTTGCTAAAAGTTGAAGAATTTATGTTGGTAAATAATTAATTAGGTCTATTTAAATCATTTACCACTTTTGGGTTTTTCATTTTCGTGGTTTCATTCATAATTTCACTTTTTTGCATTGTCAATTTCAATTTTTCACACCACATGTGCACAGTCAAAGGACCTAAGGTCTTTCCCATACCAAAGTATGTTCTTTTAAAACATGTTTTCTTGGTGATATGGGTGATTTAGAAATGATTGGGAGAGCGAAATTCCTCATTTAATATGTACAATATGTTTGGTTTATGCCACTAAGCCAAGAATTTTAAATTCAACTGACTTTTAATATAACCAACTAAATCCTACAAAAAAAGAATAAAACAATTTATGTTAGGGTTGTGGATTTAGGCATTGAAACAACACACCATGATATTTCAAATTTAAAAATAATGGTTTGAGTCCTAGGTAGCTTAGAATCCTATCTAGAGGTTTTTTTTCAAAATAAGGATGCACTCCCATTTGATTCTCATGATTAGGTTGTAATCATGAGGCTCTCACTCAAGAGTGGACCTTCCCAAAATCTTGTGACATCTTGTCACAAACAAAACCATCAAACTGAAAACACATCATGCAAGAAACATAGCTCGCTAACATATCATTTTTCTCCTTCAAAGAAAAAAAATTCGCATCATGTGAATATCTCCATGTACTCTTACATATTGGTGTACAAAACCATCAACCAAACACAAGTCAACAAAACATGCCTCTTCAAACAACTGACTCTCAAGTCAAATAATAGCTCATGTACAAATTTCCATATTTGTCGCATTTAAGTGTGTCAACATAACTCTACTTTCAACATCTTGCTTCATGCAACATGCACCATACTTTGAATTTGCAAAGAAATTCATGAAACATCAAAATACATGTAAGGCCTTAATTGGATAAGAAATCTAACCATCCCTTACCAAACCATTTCAATGGCGCTTCTTTCAGCTGCACTTCATCATCATGTGAATCATCCTGACCCTCATCGATTATGGAATCCTCTTTTCCATTCTTGTCAATATCTCTTTCCACCTTCTTCAAATGTTGTGGATGACTTGTTGGATACAAATTCCAACACTTGTCTACAAGGTGACCTTTCTTATGGAAATGAGTGCAAAACAATTGCATCTTATTTTCAACATCATTTTCCTTGTCCAATGGGCCTTTGAATTTTTGCCTCATTTATTTAGAAAGTTTCATGTGCATGGATATCTTCTTCCAACATCTATAAACATTATTATTATTCAAACCACAAAAGGAACATGCAAACTTTTCCAAATCTTATGTGAATATTTACCATGTTTATCATAATCAAAAGCAATTTGATTAAAGGAAAATTTATACCTTGAACATTCACCGTTGTCGCCTTCTTGAGGAGGTGAATTTGATGAGGTAGTGGCTCTCCTCTGAATACTAGCAATGAATTCAATGAATCTAGAGCTTTCAACATCCTCTTCTTTTACATTCTCATTAGTTGCATGATTATTAACATCTTCTTGCAAAGTGGGTGTCAAACTTTTCCATTCATCATGAACACAAACTTCACAAGCTTGAGGTAATGAACACGAAATGAAATTCCTTCTTGGAACAACTTCATGTGCCTCCTTGGCTTTGGAGCATTCTCCATCATGTTTTCCATAACCAAGACCCAAATAATTAGGCCTTTCCTCAACAACATTTGGCTCAACTATGCCTTGTACATGTTTGCCTTTAACCCTTTACTTTCATAGCCCATTTTCATAAAAAATTTGGACCTTATTCCTCTAGTGTGTCTCTCAAAAGCACGTACACATTCATTTTGAGAGGAAATTGAAGATAGAAACCAATAGCTAATTCTTCTAACTAATCTTGACTAAAATGAGCTAAATCGTACTTTGATACCAACTTGATTTGAATATGGACAAACTAGTTTTGTTGTGCTATCTCCCTCATTAGTTAAATAAAAATGTGTTTAGGATCGTCTAAAGTTAGCCAATTGGGAAGGGGTTTATGTGTCAAGATTTAAGTGTATTTTGTGAGAAATTTATGAGTTAATTAGCTTTTAAAAACTCATGTGTACAACAAATAAAATGCAAAATTTTTATTTAGGAATTTTTTTTCCCTCAATCCAGATTCTGATCATTGGACATGTAAGAGGAAGAAAGAGTGAATTCACTTTTCAAATTCTAGACCTTGTCTAAACCAAAATAAACTAGAGGTTTGGTTTTCAAATACATTCACTTATTTGGAAAAGTTGTAGCTACCAAAAGTCCATATGCCAATCTACCTCCCAAGAAATCCATTTATTACACCACTGGTTAGTTTTTTGTCTTCCTATATTCTTTATCAACCTCTTCTAGTGATTTTTGAAATGTGGATACTTAAATCCTTCCTAAAAATTTGAGCTCTAAAACGAGAAGACATACAAGGTCATTTTAAGTCATTCCTCTATCCAATTATAAAAACCAAGTGAATATTTCTACATATTGATTTTTGTCCCATAAACTATACAATATAGGTCAATTTTTTCCTTTAACTTATTTAAATATTGTTAGCGCACAATTGTTCAATGGTCTGATGAAATTTCATTGATAAAGGCATGATTATGCCAATCCATGTTTCATATTTCCATTAACAATGTTTACTTACATGTAAAACAATGTTGTCTCTGCTTTTATGTTATTTTGAGTTTGCTTTTAGTGCTGAAATTGGAATATATGATATTAATTTATGACTTGCAATTATAGTTGTTGAGATACTATTCTTTTTCTCTACTATATTGTTATTTCTAGTCCTCTAGGTGCTTTCTTCATATTTTTTTTTTTACTAATTGAAGGGATTCATAATTCTATATTTTACCATATTGCTTGCTGGTTCCATGTAGATTTAATTGACATATAATAGGTGGTTTCTGTTTTTGGGATGTCTGTAAAGTTTTTGGCACATCATATTGAATTTCTATAATGTGTAGCTCCCTAACATTCAAATAGAACCTTCATTGAAAAATGTGAGGGGGGTTTCAAATTCACATTGGATAACACCCTCCTCTGGGATAAAAAAGTTTAACAAACGTGACGTCACCAAAAGATGTAGCCTCTTCAAGGTATCATATCCTCTCATCAAGGTCAAGAATATATTCACCAAAAATTTCCTATGGAAATGATGGTTTAAGAAACAAAACCGGTGTTGAGTCTCAAATCTGCATCTTTCTTATACACCTTTATAGACCTTTTTCATTCACCTAGACCTTAAGTTATCAATATCATTGCTATTAATTGTAACGAGCATCTAAATGGTTTTTACTTGTTTGATTTAGATTTTTGCTCATTTAGCTGCGGAATCTTGCCACTTTCCGCAGCTGCTGCAACTTTCCGCAGCCATTTTGTTAAAGTCTATGATGCAGGTGTCTTCAGGCAATTCGAGCCACATGGGCAAGTTAGAAATGACGTGGACATGGATCATGTCCTATTGGCTTGGTCGAATTCAACTAAGAAGGCTGTGGTAAAAGGGAGACAAGTGGTGGTCAACCGAAGAGTCCCACGGTGACAGAACTCTGTTTCTCATCACGTGGAGATTTGCGTGGCCGTTTCTAAATCATGGGAGACATATTAACACCTGTAAGCGGCTCCATAAGCCGAATCCAACAGCCACTCCTCATAGATTTACTCCTCACGGCGGCCATGATGCTAGATCCCTGGACGTGATGGTTCACGTGTCTTCTATCAGCACAGACTTTAGGGAATTAGTTATATCACCTTCAGTTATAAATAATGCGTTCTCATACGCATAATAGATTAGATCTTCTTCAGTTCTGTAATGTAATTGCGTTGCAATTTTGCTGTAACGTTATTTTTCTGTTATGACCACATTTTAATATATGAGAAGACTCTGTTTCCAAGCGTAATTCGTATTTGAAGGTTGTTGCCGAGGTCTGTGCAGAGGGCCCCTGCACACGCTGAGGTTTTGTGCATTACTGTATAGTTTCTTGTTTTATTTCTTTAAGTTCATTGTGCCATAAGTCATTCACGTGTATATACATTATATTTTTCATGGTGTTTACGCTCCATCTCTGTCCATAATCTTTCATGCTTTACATTTTACTTCTGTCCATAATCCTTTATGTTTTATGTTGTTGTTAACTGATCAGTGTTCTTGTTTCAGGTTACAAATAGGCAGCCCGGGCATTTTCATATCTTTTTATAAATGACTAATGACATGGAATCAATATTGTTCTGCTGCTAATTTACTTTTCTTAGTTTTTGTTTAATTCCAGTACTGCTTTGTTTATTTCAGTCTTGCACATTTGCTTTAGTAGTTAGATTAGATATTAAACTGTTCATGTCATTTTCAGTTACCTCCGAAAGCCATAGCGAGACTAATGGTGAGGGATTGAAGTATGAGTGTGTAGTTTGATATTAGTTTACTTTTCTGCAAGTTAGATATTAAACTATTCATGTCATTTTCAGTTACCTCCGAAAGCCATAGCGAGACTAATGGTGAGGGATTGAAGTATGAGTGTATAGTTTGATATTAGTTTACTTTTCTGCAAGTTAGATATTAAACTTTTCATGTCATTTTCAGTTACCTCCGAAAGCCATAGCGAGACTAATGGTGAGGGATTGAAGTATGAGTGTGTAGTTTGATATTAGTTTACTTTTCTACAAGTTAGATATTAAACTGTTCATGTCATTTTCAGTTACCTCCGAAAGCCATAGCGAGACTAATGGTGAGGGATTGAAGTATGAGTGTGTAGTTTGATATTAGTTTATTTTTCTGCAAATTAGATATCAGATTGCTCAAGTTGTTTATGATTACCTCCAAAAGCCATAGCGAGACTAATGGTGAGGGGTCAGAATATGAGTTGATGTAATTTGATTTTAGTTTTACTTTACTTGCAATCTTTTCTTTGAGTACAGTTTCTTTTGTGTTTAGACAACAGCAAGGATAATGGTTTTCATGCTCAATAGTTCACTGTTTGATTAACTAGGATAGCAACACATTTTCATTTCCTTTCAGTTTTGTCATTGTATGTTTCAAATTCCTTTTGAAGTTTGAAGTTGGTAAATCATTATAAAGGATATCATTGCCTTGAACAATCATAGCCATACTTGTTTTTATTTTAGAATTTCCATCTCACATTAGGAAACCAAAAACGACAAAAAGGTAAGAAATAGGTTATCTTGCACATATAGTGTGCCACACTTCATCAGCTTACGAATCCCAGATTGATAAATTAATGTAGCAATTTAGGACACACTAAATTGACCAAACATTTTGGCGCCGTTGCCGGGGAAGTGTAACTAGGTAGCCAATTTCTTAAAAAAAAAAACAATAAAAAGAAGGGAAAATTTGATAACTTCTTGAAGTATGCTCTCCTCTTGCACCTAGTGTGATCTGGAGGATCAGAAAAGAGAGTTATTGGTTCAATAATTTCTTAAGTATGCTCTCTTCTTGCACCTAGTGTGACCTGGAAGATTAGAAAGAGAATTATTAGCCCAACTTAAAAATAAAAAAATGACATGCATAGAGCAAGAGATTCTAGGGGAAGGTTTATAGCTAAAGCCAAGAGTTCGATTTTCACAACTCCATCTTCTTCAAGGCATAGAAAAGATTCACCACCATCTACCCCTAGCCTTAAGATTTTTGGAATTCAAGGAGTAGCTGAATTAGAGGATTCTCCTATACCACCTACTAAATCTCATTTAGAAAAGGAAGAGACTCCCTCTCATCCTCCCTTGATAGAAGAACCAGAGGACTTTAAGGACTCTAAAGAAACTATCATGGCGGAGGAAATAATAGATGGATTTGGAGGTAGAGGTAGAGGTAGAGGAGGAGGAAACAATGGAGACAACAATGGTGAAGGTAATAATGGAAGAAATAGGGAAGGAGACAACTTGTTTGGATTCCCTATAGTTGATGAGGAAAATCATACAACGATGAAAAACATCTCACCATCTGTCCTCCCCAACTTTTATGGATTGCGAAGTGAGGATCCTGAAACATTTCTGTTTGAGTTTGAAGTCATGTGCCGAACCTATGACTATATGGAAGACTCTAAAAAACTCAAACTGTTTCCTTCAACATTGAAGGGAGCTGCTTTGAAATGGTTCATGGGATTAGCCACCCAATCTATTAGGACTTGGAATGATATGAAACAAAATTTTTTGGATAGATACTTGGACTATTGTATGCCCACCAATCACAAGGATGAGGTATTCAAAATGATGCAAAAAGAAGACGAAAATTTGGAAGATTTACTTGAAATATTTCAATACAACTTGAAAAGAGAAAATATGAGCAACTTAGATGATGAAACCTTGAAAGCCCTCATATTAAAAGCCATTAGAGATGAATGGATAGATATTTTAAACATGATGGGGAAAGGAGACATTTCTCAACTTCCACTTCGTGACATAACAAAACTATGTGTCCATCTCTCAAGAAGAAAATCTAAAACAGGAAAAGGGCCTAGGGATCCTTCTCTTATTAGGGCTAACAAATCTGCAACTGGATCAGTAAGTAGGGCAGAGATTGGTAATATGCTTGATGAGTTCAAAACTGATATCTTAGGGGGCCTTAGTGAACAACTAGACACCCTTAAAATCCAAAACAAGCAAAAAGCAGAAACAGATGCTTTAGCCATCTTTTGTCCGAAATGTAGGAAGAAACATGCTTTAAGGGAATGTCCCTTGGATGCAAAAGTTGTAGAAACATGTATAATTTTCTCAGAGAATCATGAGATCAAGGATTGTCCTTCAATTCCTGGACTCAAAGCTATCTTTCAAGAAGACCCAAATTCAGTAGAATCTCTCTGTTTTGTTGCAAGAAGACCTTGGCAGGGACAACAAACTCAAGGGTTTAACAACCCTATGAATATTCAAACCCCACCAAATTGGAATCCTTGGCAACAACCTTGGCCCCAACATCAAAATCCATATCAACCATGGGTACAAGGGATGCAAAATCCTTATGGGAGATTTGCTCAATTTTATCAATATTCTCCATCTTTTCAAAATCAACAAGCTCCACAACTTCCAAACCCAAATCCACAACTTTCATTGCCATTTCCACAACAACAACCTTCTCAACAAAATCCAAATCCTCAACTCATGCTCCCATACCAACAAAAGACAAATCAACTTCCAGCTCAGCCATTGCCAAATCCTAACAATAAAAATCCTCAGAATACTTACATGATTGTTCCTCTCAATGATGTACAACTCAGATCTGGTAGAGTTTTAGAAAAACCTTCTATAGATGACCAAGAGCAAGATACCTCTGAGGAGGACTCTCTTGAAGCCAATAAGGGTTCTGAGGAAGTATCTCTTCAAAACTCAAACATTCAAAAAGAGAAAGAAAAGTTAACACCCACAACTCCTATAGTTGAGCAACCTGCATCTTCATCTACACCTCCTTTTCCTGAAAGATTACAAATTGACAAGGGGGTGGAAAAACAAATCTTGTTGCCTAACTATGACTTTCTAGATGAATTGAAGAATGTTTGTATCAAGATTCCCTTGCTACAATCCATTCGAGAAATTCCTATTCTAGCAAAAACCATAAAGGAGTTGAGTTTCAAAAGACCGGGAAGGAAACTAAAAGACACAAGAAGAATCCACCTGGTAGGAAAGATTGCAGATATTATGATGGGAAAAATTACCATGCAGAAGTATGTAGATCCAGGAGGTCCAATTGTCAAGACACATATAAATGGGATAGAAATTCCAAACACATTGATTGACTTAGGGGCTGCTATCAACATTATGAGTAGACAAACTATGGAACAGCTAAAACTTCCTAACCTTCTTTTTACACCTACTTTACTGCAACTTGCAGATCGATCAATTATTAAACCAGATGGTGTATTAGAAGATATTTCCGTCTCCTTAGATTCTTGGGAATATCCAGTAGATTTTATGATTTTGACTCCCAAGAGTAATCTAGGAGGGCACCCACTTATCTTAGGAAGACCTTAGCTAGCCACAGCTGATGCTTTCATTAGTTGTAGATCTGGGGATATGTACATTTCTAATGGTAATTCGACAAAGAAATTCAATTTGTATCCTCCAGCAAATGCAATCACAGAAGTAGGAGACAATGAATGGGTTGATGATGAGGACACTATACAACCTGTCTTTACCATTTCGAAAATTAGTGAGGATAGTCAAATTCTGAACACATTAGAAAATTTTGAGACATCTTCAGAATATGACCCCACACAATTTCAGTTGGAATCTGACATAGAATATTTATCATCAAGACAAATGTCTCTTTACTCTATGGAAGACTTTGGTAGTTCTACCATTGAGATTTTTCCAGGAAAAACATTGAATATCAACAAACATTTGGAAAAGTGACAACAAGAAGAACTAACCAAAATCTTGCAAAAACATTCTACTGCATTTGCATGGGAGTATACTGACATGAAAGGTATTGATCCTAAGACTTGCATCCATCATATCTATATTGAGGAAAACGGTAGACCAATCAGACAACCTCAAAGAAGGATGAATCCAAATCTTAGGGAGATAGTGAAAGAAGAGCTCCAAAAACTTCTCAATGTAAACTTCATTTATCCAATTTCAGATAGCCGATGGGTTTCTCCTTCGGTTATAGTACCTAAAAAGAATGGTAAATGGAGGGTATGCATTGATTACAGGGAATTGAACAAAGCAACTTTGAAGGATCACTTTCCTTTGCCTTTTATCGATCGGGTATTAGATACATTAGCAGGTAAAAAGTACTTTTCATTTTTGGATGGTTTTAGTGGCTATAATCAAATTCAGGTAGCACCTAAAGATCAAGATAAGACCACATTCACCTGTCCATGGGGAACTTTTGCCTATCGAGTACTTCCTTTTGGGTTATGTAATGCACCCGCAACATTCCAAAGAGCAGTACTAGGAATTTTTTCTGATCTAATCCATGATTGTGTAGAGGTTTATATGGATGATTTTACGGTTTATGGTAATTCATTTGAAGAGGCATTAGAAAATTTGGAAAAAGTCCTTATAAGATGTAAAGAAACAAACCTTTCATTAAGCCATGAAAAATGCTTTATGATGTTTACTGAAGGGATTGTTTTAGGACATCATATTTCAAGAGATGGGATTAAGGTTGATAGATCAAAAGTTGAAGTCATCTCCAAGTTACCTATTCCAAATTGTCGAAGAGATGTTAGAAGTTTTCTAGGATTTACTGGTTACTATAGAAGATTTATAGAAAACTTCACTAAAATAGCATCTCCACTCTTCAAATTGCTTACAAAAGACTGTGAATTTAAATGGGATCCTGATTGTCAATCAGCCTTTGAAACTTTGAAAACAAGAATATCTGAAGCACCTATCTTGAAAGGACCAAATTGGAAACTCCCTTTCCATATTTCTACAGATGCTTCAGATACAGCTCTGGGAGTTGTGTTGGGTCAAAAAGATTTAGTCCCTTATGCCATTTACTATACCAGTAAAAATTTGACTCCTACTGAGTTGAACTATACTGTGACTGAAAAAGAGTTTTTAGCTGTTGTTCATGCAATCAATAAGTTTAGACATTATATAATAGGCTATGAAACTTTTATTCATACTGACCATTCTGCAATTAGATATTTAATGAACAAACCTGTTACTAATGGCAAAGTGACAAGATGGCTCTTACTTTTACAAGAATTCAATATTACTATGTTGGATAGACCAGGGAAACAAAATACAGTAGCTGATTTCTTGTCTAGGATTCAGAATACTAAAGAAGATTCTCTTGTAGAGGATAAGTTTCCTGATGAATACTTGTTTGTAGTAACTATTAAGACTCCTTGGTATGCAGATATTTCTAACTATTTGGTTACAGGGAAACTGCCTTCACATTTATTTCCAAGTGAAAAACGAAAAATTATTCAGGAGAGTTCAAAATATTCATGGATTTCTAATGAATTGTTTAAAACAGGGCCAGATCTTGTGATCAGAAGATGTGTCAGGGAAGATGAAATGCCTGATATTCTTAAGGCATGTCATGATGAACCATGCGGCGGACACTTTGTAGACAAAAGGACGGCCTATAAAATCCTCTCTTTAGGATATTATTGGCCTTCCCTCTTCAAAGATGCAAAACAATATGTCAAAAGGTGTGACAACTGCCAAAGAGTAGGGAAACCTACCCTTTCAAATGAAATTCCACTGCAAACACAGGTACTCATTGAACCCTTTGAAAAATGGGCTTTAGATTTCATTGGACCTATTAATCCACCATCTAAGCAAAAGAAGTATATATTGGTTTGTACTGATTATGTTGCTAAATGGGTAGAAGCCAAAGCATTAGTATCTGCTACTGAAAATTCAGTTGTTCATTTTCTTTATGAGGATATTTTTACTCGCTTTGGTGTTCCAAGAGAAATTGTGACAGATCAGGGGAGCCAATTCACATCAAATTTGGTGGAGAAGTTGATGGAAGAATACAAAATCAAGCACAGAAGATCTACTCCTTACCATCCACAAGCAAATGGTCAAGTGGAGTCTACAAACAAAGTTCTTGAAAGTATCATCACCAAAACTATTCATCTACATAGAAGAGATTGGGCAGAAAGGCTTCCTGAAGCCTTGTGGGCCTACAAAACTACATGGAGAAATACAACAGGACATTCTCCCTATGAACTTGTTTATGGGAAAGAAGTCCTGCTCCCCATTAAGTTCCAAGTCAAGACCTTCAAGATAGCAGTTCCGTTGGGGATGGATTTATCAGAAGCCCAAAAGCATAGAATGGAGCAGTTAAATGAGCTAGATGAGATCAGACAAGAGGCAATTCTAAGAACTGATCTAGTTCAATATCAAAGAGCTAAATGGCATGACAAGTACATCAAAGAGAATAAGTTTCAAGAAGGAGATTGGGCATTGTTATTTGATTCCAAGTTTAAAGATTTTCAAGGAAAATTTTAGACTCATTGGCTTGGGCCATATGAGATTGACAAGATCTTTAGCAATGGAGCGGTAAGAATCAAGACCATTGATGAGTTTCAAACTCCTCTTATTGTGAATGGCCACAGATTGAAAGTCTATCATAAGCCACTCTCAAAAGAGGAATTTGTCAAAAAATTTCAAGAAAATTCTGCAATCAGGCTGGTACAGAAGAATTCTTCTTCTCCACCAACCTAGCTTTTGTTCTTTTCAGTTTAAAAAAAAAAAAAAAAAAATTGTATAAGCCTGAAAACCAATCACTGATTGGCAGTCTTATACAGAAAATATTGGGTGAAAATCAGGAACACCTGACACCCTATATTTTCCAAAAAAAAATAAAAAAATCTCTCTTTCATTTCACAAGTTTTGTGACCACCCACTCCATTCCATTCCACTTCATTCCACTTCATTTCACTCCACTTCATTCCATTTCACTTCATTTTATCTATTTCATTCCATTTCACCAATAAAATTCTCTTTCATGACCATTTCCATTTAGTCAATTTTCATCCGTTCATTTCCATTCACCCAAATAATAGCTGTGTCAGTTTCTGTAGCTGACACCTGTTTCCGCAGCTGATACCTGTTTCCGCAGCCGGAAGCAGATTCCGCAGCTACCACTTTGTTTTTTTTCAAAAGAATGTACAGCCAGATGTTATTTCCACAATCATGAAATCAAATGCAGGTATGAAGACCAATTATGAAGACATGGGACATTCAAGATATCAATGAGGAGCAACTAATTGAAGACCAAGGAAAAATGGCAAGAATTCCAAGGTATGAGTAAAAAATTATTTCAAATGGCATTTAAAACACATTTTTATATAGTTATGAACCATAGCTCCATTATGTGCAATTATTGTATTGACAAACTCCGTAACCATTCCACGACCTCCATATGATCCTCCCACAATCCTTGCATTCATTTTCAAACGGTCCCATAATCAAACCTCCGATCTTCACTCAAACTCCGATACTCCACCTGTGATGATGAAACGTGGTTGATTTGAATACGACTTCTTTCAGCCGCATGAAATCCGTAGCCGTTGTATAAACGTGCTTACATTTACTCTACAGCCACCAAATTTTAAAACACTGCCGGATGTGTTATACTCCTCCTATTGTTCTATTGATCTCACAGTCGTATTTCCACCGTGCTCACGTAACCCTTCTCTGTTCCGCTTCACCCCATTTCGTTCTTTGTTACGCTACAGTTTGTATACCCATTCTCTGATATCTACCTACAGTCATCGTGCTCATTTCCATTCATTCAGCCGTCCTACCTCCATTGAACCCTCCTCACGCAGTTAAGTTTTAAAAGAGTAGAAATAAGGATGGGTCAGTTGTTGAGAATAGAACCAGAAGGACCTAAATTCATGGAAGGATACCCGCAAGTCAGGGATATATTGAAAAAGGCAAAGTGGCTGCGGTTTATCCAAAAGTTTAGAGGCTACCATAAAGAGGTGACAAAAGCTTTTGCAAGGTCTTTCAATGGCCTGGAGGTAGAGATTGGAGACCTAAAATTTACGGTGAATGAGGCATCCATAGCGGCTGCCACAGAACTTCCTCAAGAGGGTGAACGTTGGTTCAAAAACAAGAGCATTAGTGATGAAGCCTGGAGAGTAATCCTACGTAACCCAGGTATGGACATAGCTATTTTTAAAAGAGGAATTCCTGTTCATGCTTTGAAAGAGGAGTGGACTACTTTTCTGCTAGTTATTCAAAAATTTATCACCTGTGAGGGCCGTTTTGGGTCAATGTATATGTACCATACCAGATTGCTGATGAACTTTCTAGATAACTAGACCCTCAATCTGCCATACTTTTTATTAAATAGTTTGAAGAAGATGTCTGTGACCATTCAGAAGCATTTAGGGGATGTAGAACCACATTTATATCACCATGGTCTTGTGAAAATTTTGATTGAAAAACAGTTAAAAGAGAACAAGGACACATGGGAACAATTTTTGATCAGAAATTTCTTTGAAGAACCCCAAGAAATTCCTGAAGGTAGCACATCAAGAAGGAGTAGGAGAAAAAGAACAAATGATTAAACTCAAAGTACTCCTACTACTACAATTGAAAGAACTAGTAGGTAAGAGAGACTGTCAAAAAGGAGGAAGAAAGAAACCAAGGGTAAAAAGCCAATAACATCAAAAGAGAGAAAAAGTATTGAGGCTATGCATCAAACCCCTTCTTCCGAAGAAGATCATCAAGTGTTATCTGAGAGACTAGTTCACCTTCAAGAACAATCATCTATGGCCAAAAAGAGAGGGAAAGGAAAACAAAAGCAAAAAGACAGTGGTCCACAGCGTGTAAGAAGAAGTTCCAGGCTTAAGGGGAAGTTGAGGAAAACGCAAACGAAAGGACCCCATTTTATTGATTTGGGAGAAGAAACGTCTGAACAAACTCCATCTGGCCATAGTCCATCTCATTCTCAGTCAGATATTGAACATAGTTCATTTCATTCTCAGCCAGACATTGATGTGAGCCCTTCTCAGCCAGATTTTGAAGACAACTCTCCTCCATGGCATTTTGGGGACAGCCCAATAAAAATGACACCTGATATAGACCCAAAGCAGCAAGAAGTATATGATTATATAGAATCTTTAGAAAAAGCAGCCACGGGTCCCAGTACTTCATCCACTCAGCCTCACACAGTACAAGAAGATCTAGTCCAATCATTAAAACAAGAATTTTTTGAATTGGAGGTTTTAAATAGACACATTAAAAATGAAAATGAGGCATTGAAGGAACAAGGCAAATTGGACAAGATCATTCATGACAATACCATGCTACATTTGGGACTATGGCAGAAGAAGAATAGGAAATTGAAAAAGAAATGCCAGAAGTTAAGCAGAGCACTGATTAATATCAAATTCAGATGCTTGATGAAAAAGCCCAGGATGTTAGCAGCACCAAGGAAGAGGAGAAGAGGACTGGATGTACTGGCTGAAGTGTCAAGGCATATGAATTGAAGAAGGATTATCAAAATTTTGGTTGCATGAGGACATGCAACACCTTCACAGTGGGGGTATGTTGAGTCTCAAATCTGCATCTTTCTTATACACCTTTTAGATCTTTTTCATTCACCTGGACCTTCTAAGTTGTCAATATCATTGCATATTAATTGTAAAAGAGCATCTAAAATGGTTTTTAACTATGTTTTGTGTCTGTTGTTTGATTTAGATTTTTGCTCATTTAGCTGCGGAATCTTGCCACTTTCCGCAGCTGCTGCAACTTTCCGCGACCATTTTGTTAAAGTCTATATTGCAGGTGTCTTCAGGAAAATCGAGCCACATGGGCAAGTTAGAAATGACGTGGACATGGATCGTGTCCTATTGGCTCAGTCGAATTCACCTAAGAAGGCTGTGGTCAAAGGTAGCCAAGTGGTGGTCAACCGAAGAGTCCCACGGTGACAGAACTCTGTTTCTCATCACGTGGAGATTTGCGTGGCCGTTTCTAAATCATGGGAGACATATTAACACCTGTAAGCGGCTCCATAAGCCGAATCCAACAGCCACTCCTCATAGATTTACTCCTCACGGCGGCCATGATGCTAGATCCCTGGACGTGATGGTTCACGTGTCTTCTATCAGCACAGACTTTAGGGAATTAGTTATATCACCTTCAGTTATAAATAATGCGTTCTCATACGCATAATAGATTAGATCTTCTTCATTTCTATAATGTAATTGCGTTGCAATTGTGCTGTAACGTTATTTCTCTGTTATGACCACATTTTAATATATGAGAAGACTTTGTTTCCAAGCGTAATTCGTATTTGAAGGCTGTTTCCG
This sequence comes from Pinus albicaulis, assembly GCA_034641835.2. Classification (NCBI taxonomy): domain Eukaryota; kingdom Viridiplantae; phylum Streptophyta; class Pinopsida; order Pinales; family Pinaceae; genus Pinus; species Pinus albicaulis. Next base: position 1,372,132,651 of record CM076581.1, read on the forward strand.
AGGTCTGTGCAGAGGGCCCCTGCACACGCTGAGGTTTTGTGCATTACTGTATAGTTTCCTGTTTTATTTCTTTAAGTTCATTGTTCCATAAGTCATTCACGTGTATATACATTATATTTTTCATGGTGTTTACGCTCCATCTCTGTCCATAATCTTTCATGCTTTACATTTTACTTCTGTCCATAATCCTTTATGTTTTATGTTGTTGTTAACTGATCAGTGTTCTTGTTTCAGGTTACAAATAGGCAGCCCGGGCATTTTCATATCTTTTTATAAATGACTAATGACATGGAATCAATATTGTTCTGCTGCTAATTTACTTTTCTTAGTTTTTGTTTAATTCCAGTACTGCTTTGTTTATTTCAGTCTTGCACATTTTCTTTAGTAGTTAGATTAGATATTAAGCTGCTCATTTCATTATCAGTTACCTTCGAAAGCCATAGCGAGACTAATGGTGAGGGATTGCAGTATGAATGTGTATTTTGATGTTAGTTTATTTTTCTGCAAGTTAGATATTAAATTGCTCATTTCATTATCAATTACCTCCGAAAGCCATAGCGAGACTAATGGTGAAGGATTGCAGTATGAATGTGTAGTTTTATGTTAGTTTATTTTTCTACAAGTTAGATATTAAATTTCTCATTTCATTATCAGTTACCTCCGAAAGCCATAGCGAGACTAATGGTGAGGGATTGCAGTATGAATGTGTAGTTTGATGTTAGTTTATTTTTCTACAAGTTAGATATTAAATTGCTCATGCCATGATTTTGATTTGCTCAAGAAAGCCACAGCTGGACTGATGGTGAGGGATTGAAGTATGAGTGTGTAGTTTGATATTAGTTTACTTTCTGCAAGTTAGATATCAGATTGCTCAAGTTGTTTATGGTTACCTCCGAAAGCCATAGCTGGACTAATGGTGAAGGGTCAGAATATGAGTTGATGTAATTTGATTTTAGTTTTACTTTACTTGCAATATTTTCTTTGAGTACATTTTCTTTTGTGTTTAAACAGCAGCAAGGATAATGGTTTTCATGATCAATAGTTCATTGTTTGTTTAATTAGAATAGTGACACATTTTCATTTCCTTTTAATTTTGTCATTGTATGTTTCAAAATTCTTTTGAAGTTTGAAGTTTGGTAAATCATTATAAAGGACATCATTGCCTTGAACAATCATAACCATACTTGTTTTTATTTTTAAATTTCCATCTCATTGAGAGCAAAAACGAAAAAAATGTAAGAAATAGGTTATCTTGCACATATAGTGCGCCACACTTCATCGGCTTACGAATCCGGATTGATAAATTAATGTAGAAATTTAGGGCCACTAAATAGACCAAATATTTAGACAAAAACCTTCAGTGAGAAAAACAAAATCTAAAACCTCTTCAAGGTCTTCAATCTACTCGTAAAGTTAAATTGTGTCTTGATCAAGTCCAACAACAAAGAAACATTCAGTGACAACACCAAAATCTACAACTTCTTCAACGTCTTCTAAACCATCTTCAAAGTCAATATTGTGTGCATCAAATTCCTCAGCAAGGTGATCAATGGAGTCATCAAAACTACTATTTCAAACTTCAATGCCAAAAATAAGTCAAAAGAATTCAATTTCTCCTCCAAAACCTTCTTCTCTGAGCAAAGCTAGCATGATGTCATTGAGAAATTCAGTAATTCCACAAGGAAATTCTATCAAAGTTAAAACAAATCCTTTTCATCCATATTTAATGCCTACTTTTTTAGGTGGAACACCTCCAAATTTAAGGACCACAATGCCATAAAATACAACTTTACCTAATAGGTGTAGACCTAGAACCCCCAACTTTGCGTGACATGTACAACTGAAGATCCTATGGTAAGCAGTGTGAGAAGAGAGTCATGGTCACTGAGTTGAGAAAGAGAAATAGTTTGGTATGACAACCTTACTTGTGATAGGTCTAGCTAGCAGACTACCAAACTACATGGTAATGGCATTCAAAATGTGAAAATTCCCATTTCACTTGGAAATAAGATGGTAGAGAAAGGTATAGATGAAAGGAGATATCTATCTATGGTAAATAAATCAAATAGTTCTATCAATTCCACCTTGCAACTCTAAGAGACATTGAATTAAATTTCATCTCAAGATAGGGCTTTGGGAGGACACTCTCAAAGCCAACCTTCGTTATGGATTTGAAACACATGGTAAGTATCAAGACTTAGCAACCTTATTTGCATAATTTTTTCTAGCATGGACCTTAATGTCATAGCCTTCTTTTGCCTAAAATGAATGCAAATTTCCTTGCAATTTGGCTTGCAACATTCATAATTCATGCTCATGGAACATGATTGTGTTCCAATTGTGATAACATCTGCTGTATGCAGAAGCTAATAAAAAATGATCGAAAATGACATTTTTGCTCTGTTTTTTTCAAGATTTAAGAAAAATTACACCAAGTAGTTTCCAGCCTCATATGACCATCATGTCAAACTCATCTCAGGATATTGTCCAAGTAAGAGCCACTTAAGCAAGAAATCTAGTATACATGACTCTCCAATTTCAATTAGCAGCAATGACAGTTCTAAGTATGGTGCAAACATTGCTCCAGATCCTCAATGGGGCATGTTTGATGACAATAATTTGGGGAGTGAGAGAGGGAGATGGTAGGAGAAAAAATTCAAGGAATCCACAGGAAATTGAAAAATATATAACTAATAAGGTTTTGAATAAGATCAAACTAAAAGTCCACAAGATAGGAAATAATTTGTGCCATTGAGTTGCTACTCGGATAATAGATGACATCTGGCATAATATTGTACACATTTTGTGCTTAACATCATGAATATTGTTAGTAATGGGTAGTTAGTGTGCATCAATTTCAGTGTTCAATCATCATGAGGATCATGACATCATGTCCTACCATAGCTTTTTTCCTATTCATTTCTATAGTTCTAATGCAATGGATGTTCTATGGAAGAATGTTTGAACATGATGAATCCTAGTTTCAATGTTGAAAGTTTTTTTTCTAATTCATTTTCAATATAAAATGCTTCCTTTAACTATCAATAAAATATATTACATGTTAGTAATGTCACACAAAATGGTTCCCAGTTGAGAAGTCTCAACGATTGAAAAAATTCATGTGAAAATCCCTTGTATCTATAAAAAGTTGCCCAACAACATAAAGCCTATCAAAATTGACACATGGACATAAATTTTAGAAGAAAAATTTCTTTAAATCTGCTTGAAATAAGAGGGGGAAAAACCAAAATTATTTCCATAAAGGCACAAAAGCAGTTTTCATAGATTTCCAAACAATTCACTAACTATCATGATGAAACTTGCAATTAAAGGGGTACCTTATTTGTCATTAGGAATGGACCACAACCATTATTATTTCCCTAAAAAATTGTGATAATGTAAATTCAAACATCATTAACATGATAAAAATATTTGGTTGGCTTCTTATTCTTTGAAATAATGAGGAAAATTATTAACAACTTATCAATCTGGGGTAGTGGTGGAGGACTACATGGACTAGCTATGGTGATTCTCGCCTTTAGCAATCAAAAAAATTAGATTCATGACTTGGCCTTCTACTAGAATTTTGTGATTCCATAGAGAAAGCAGCTCGGGAGTATGAGAACCAATAAATTGTTTCCTGCTCATAGTGCAAAGAGATCCCCTAAATATTCTTGCAATTGGCATAGATATTGCACATCCTACTAACTTTTGCATTTGAAAAAAAATTTGCATCTAAATATTGAAGTCTTCCATATGTAGTTTATTTGTTTTCCGAAATAAAAATTTGACCATCTTAGCCATTGTTAAAATCTAAACAAGAATTATTTCTTCTCTTACACACTTGAGAAATAGAATTCCATCTCTAATAATCTATTGAGGTCTATGGAAGTTAATGGCCTAAGACACTTTGTAACCTAAGAGAGAAACTTGTTAGGAAATGGGTGAAGTTGGTATTACACACCCAATTGGATAACCTCGAGGAGAAAACATTTCTCCCACTTTATTTGTTGGCATAACCTAGTAAGTGTTATTCACTAGCATGTATTTTGTAAAGGCCTTGATCTAGTTCCCATTCAACTCCATCCACCAGGTTGTAGAGGATTCCAAGCCTAATTTCATGAAAAGTAAGTTGGGGATGATCACATTGACCTGCTTGATGACATGTCTATGAAGATTAACTACCTTGAACTATTTTTCTGTGTAGGGAAAGAGACACATTCCCATGTCTAAGCATGAAAACGTTCTTTGATATTGTTAATGCCTCTAGTGTTTACTTCTACAAGTTCTATAGGCAGAGTCTGTAAAGGGCCAGGTAGCCTCTGGATCTCATCTTTTATGAAAGGTGACATATCTAGTAAATGCCCCTACATTCAATCTCTGAAATGGATCTAAATAGAAGTTCTTCATTTTAATATCCATAAAACACAACAACTTTAAGGTAAACTATGTACATGTGTCATTTCTCCCACAAAGTAAAGTGTATAAGTGGTAAATTTTATACCAAGTGTGCTCCCACCATGTAAAGCGCAATTTGGTGAACTTATCATTTTTATAATTTCTTTTTCGATTAAATTGAGTTTCACACATCAATTATTGCTTTGAAATTTGTGTTCTACATAATTTGTGTACACTAAATTACAAATTGATTTTCTGAAATCTATTTTGTGTAAATGTCCACCAATAGATATATATATCATGGAGGATGAACGACGAAGATCAACCGAATCCCATATGGGGGTTCAGGGATCGGGGGATGTTCACGATATTTAAATATAATCTTAAATCTCCATACATGTGTGTACATATGGAATTGATTTTTTATTAACTTTGTGAGTTAAATTAGTTGTTAATAAGTTTCATTTTTTAATTTTTAGGAGGTAAGAGGAGAAGGGTTTCTACTCCATCCATGGAGTGTGCCCATGGTTCAACCAGTCGTGGTATGGTTCACACAATTTAATCAATGAATATGTATATGTATTTATATGTACACATGAATGTATTTTTCAATTGATTATAAATTCGTATTTGTTTATGAAGCTTCTCCCTCGTCTCGAGAGGTTGGTGGTGGTTCAAATCCACCTAGAGGGCCATCAATGAGTGGTAGCAGGTTGCGTGAAGGGGGTGATATTTATTCCCCCGAAGGCCAATCAACGGCTGCTAGTTCTCAACAGGGTCATTTTGGGTCTGGTTCTCAGCAGGGTCATTTTGGGTCTGGTTCTCAGCAGGGTCATGTTGGAGAAGATGCTAACCAACAACGTCAAGGTTGCCATCAATTTCAATATTTTTTTCATTAAATTTGTACAACTTTTTTTACATGTGTTTTTTCTAATATACGAAATTTTATATATGTTGATGCAGAGGCCGAAAATGTTCGAACTAGTGGTCAAAATAGACGCAGGGCAGCCCGATACATTCAAGAAGAAGGTTGTCTACCTAGCACAACTTATCCGGCCGAGATTACTGATATACCATGGGAAACCAACATGGCGCAATGCACCTTACAAAGGTGTAAAAGACTTTATGAAAAATTGCAAAGAGATCTCGTGGCTTTGTCTCTATCTGATGAGAGTCGACAAAGCCTTGAAATAGTTACACATTCATTGGGCGAAATTGTAAATGTGTACAGAAATCTTGGGCCAACGATTGATACATTTGTAGAAATGATGAGAAAGAGAAAAGAAATAGCAATGGGTCCAGATAAATGGGAGGATGTAAAATAAAAAGTTACAAAAGAAGTGGCCAAGTCAATGTTTAATTACAAGGAAGGGCCAAAAAGAAAAATGTTGAAGGTGTAGTATTTCAAGCACCCAGACATAGCTCGTTATTTGTATGATAGGCACCTTGCGGCCTATGGAAGGCTCCCATGGAACGATGAGGTTCTTGTTTATTTTGCACAAATGTTTTATGCAGAATTTTTTTTGGGTATGAAACCAAACTACAATGACCTTCCGTCAAAATATTTTGGCCCGAGGAAAATTCGATTATATGACTGTAAGGGTGCTACGCGAGATGTGGAGTTGCCTCGCCCTGAGCTGCCATTGGTGAGTCGACCGTTTTGGGTCAAAACTCTGCGGTTAGAGATGGATGCGACTTCTCAAATAAGTCGAGAAGCAAGGGATGTTATGATTGAAAATGTATATAGCGGATTGGGTGGAGTCGATGTTTGTTTAAATCGACAAAGAGCACGTGAAAATGCACGTGCCAATTTTGTGTATTGTACAGATGAGGAGATTGACAACATGAATGTTGAAGATCTCCGAATATATGCAAAAAATTGTCGCAATGGTTTGCAAGACCTAATTCTTCATGAGGAAGAGGGCACCAGAATGGTATGTGTTAATGACCTTAGGGTTTGAAATTATTTTAACATACATATACATGTGTACAATTTGTAATAAATACATGTGTATGTACATGTATACATTTATTTGTATTTACATTAATCTAACAAAAATGTATGATTATATGTTAAAACACCATTTGCAGTTCTCACACATGATGCATGACGAAAATGTTAATATCACGTTCGGGACCTCTAGTTCAAACAATGTAGATGGGTCTGACCATCAAGATATGTTGGCAAATGTTAGTGTTTTTTAAGTGATATTTTAAAATAAATAATTGTGCACACATGTACATGTATGTATATATAATTTGATAAAATGTTTTAATAGATATTGATTTCGTCCGATGTTTTTGGGATGGCGGTACCTTCTTTTGCTTGGGAGATGTACCTTCTACTTCCTTAGGAGATGAGCCACAAGTATGGGCAATTTTTCACTTTTAAAATTTATGTTTAAAAGTTATATATATATATATATATATATATATATATATATATATATATATATATATATATATATATATATATATATATATATATATATATATATATATATATTCCGCCTCAAAAAGTTCCATTAAAAATTGAGATATATATATATATATATATAGAGAGAGAGAGAAAGAGAGAGATCTATATTTTGAGTTATTTAAAATTTTTTTGAATTTTTTGTTTTATTAATTTTTGGATGGTTTTAGTACTTTTGGCATGTGAATGTGAAGTAATGTTGTCATCTATAAATTAATGTTGTCATCTGAACTACATTTGGCATATTATGTAATGACATGTTTTATAATTTGTTTTGTTTTTAAAATTTAAGTTTTGGATGCTTGGAGTACATTTGGCATGTGAAGTAATGTTGTGATCTATATTTTTTTGTTAAATTAAAAGTTAAAAGTTTTGGACGGTTTCAATCTACATTTGGCATGTGATATTTAATGTTAAATGTTTTTATTGGATAGTTGAATTATAATTGGCATGGCATGTGAAGTTTTTAAAACTCAAGTTTTGGATGGTTTTAATCTACATTTCGCATGTGATATTTAATGAACTTTAAATGTTTTATGTTTTAATGTTGCACGATATATAATCAAAAGGTTTTTAAAACTTAAGTTTTGGATGGTTTCAATCTACATTTGGCACATGTGGTATATAATGTTAAATGTTTCTATTGGATCTAGTTGAATTATAATTGGCATGGCATGTGAAGTAACGTTGCACGATATATATAATCAAAAAGTTTTTAAAAATCAAGTTTTGAATGGTTTCAATCTACATTTCGCATGTGATATTTAATGTTTTAAATGTTTAATGTTTTAATGTTGCACGATATATTATCAAAAAGTTTTTAAAATTTTAAAGTTTTGGATGGTTTCAATCTACATTTGGCACATGTGGTATATAATGTTAAATGTTTCTATTGGATAGTTGTTCACTATAATTGGCATGGCATTTCAAGTAATGTTGCACAAATCCCTTTTGGATGGTTGAAGTACATTTGGAATCTTAAGATTTCTTTTGATCTCTACATGTAGTCTTGTTTGAATGAAAAAATTTCCAATAGGAAGAACATAGTTTTTCAATGCAACTAACCATGTATCAATTGAGCTCTAATTGAAAAAAGAGTTTAAAGAAGTAGATATATGTACAAATTATCCCTTTAATTTTGATTGGAAAAATAAGTCTAGTACATATATATGTTTGTTGAATTTGGGTCAATGTCGTTAATGCACTCAAATAGGTAGCCTTGTTGATTTATTTATATTGTGGAAACTTTTTACCAGAAAATCCAACTAGTTTTTCATCAATGCACATAGAAAAACTACTTGGAACAATTAATTGCATTCTAGAACATATCTATCCAATACAAGTAACATTTTTCATCAATGCACATTGAACATATCCGACCATTGGACAAACAAATTTTGTACTAGATTTTCAATCAAGAATAGAGATGTGGGTCAAATCCCACCAAAAGTTGGAGAAGTGCTCCGAGTCTCTTGTCTGAAAGGAATCTTCGTACAAAAATATACTGCATATGATTTATTTACATTGTGTCCATACTTTTTACCAGAAAATCCAACTAGTTTTTCATCAATGCACATAGAAAAACTAGTTCCATTTAATTGCATTCTAGAACATATATATTGAGTATGTAAATAATTTTTGATCAATGCACATAGTAAAACTACTTGAATAATTAATTTCATTCTAGAACATATATATATATATATCCAATACATGTAACATTTTTCATCAATGCACATGTATAGAAAAGCTACTTTCAGTTGATACTAGAGCACGTGCTTGTACCAAAACAATTTGTACATGTGCAAACACTTGCACAAATAACATAAGAAGCTCAATTTTTAGTTGAGTACTGGAAGTTCTAAAACATATTTAATCCAAAGAGAATAAATTGTTGGACAATTCACTCAAAAAAATTCTAATGGAATTCCATCTTCAATAATCCGTTCATGATCGGATTTTGACATTTTCCATCTCTTAATTTTCAATTTTTTCTTTGATTGAACTTCTATCAACTTTATGCGTGTTGCACACACCAAGTGACTATATTGACAACTTATGGAATCAGGTTCATAGTCTTCAAAGTAAACAAAGTCTCCACTTTGATTAGTTTGTCTGAAAAAATAACCTTTCGGTATAATAGACCCTCTATCATATTGAAATCTGTGATCATTATAGTTTTGTAATAATTTCATTTTTCGTTTAGTGCAACGCATCAAATAATACTTCACATTTTCATCGTTGTCAATAGGTGCAATTACAGCAAAAACATCTCCTGCACAATAAAACAAACTTAACAAAATTATACATATTTAAATTTATTTCTAGATCTTTAAATCATTAGAAAGTAATTCAAATGTTACCTTCTCTAACAAGATCGGAAACTCGATCACCATCGGATGATATTGTAGTTTCCTCTGATTGCATTTCTTCAAACATTGCAACATACATTTTTCCCTTTGTATTTAGCTCTGTATGTTTCCAATCGTTCACATACATTTTGTTTTCAAAAACGTCATTGGATTTTGTGTTGTCTATGCAAACATCACAAAAACAAGAATATTTTCTTTTATCCAATGCAAACACATTTCTAGATGACTTTGTTTTAATTGAATGCAATTTTCGAGTCCCTTTTATTGTTTCAACGTCATTTCCAATTGATCTATCTACGTCTTCGATCCCAATATGCCAGAAAAACATTTATATGGAAAATTAAAAGAAGAATTTGTAAATATGATATCAAAATACAATCAAAGATAATCATTGCACGATAAATGTACAATGTTTAAAATTAGATTTCCAATATAAATTAAATTAAATGTACCTTCGCACTTCCCTTGATGGGTTAGTCTCATGGCTTAGAGCAGCGATGCACCATTGAACAACTTCTTTAGCGTTCACAAGTCGGCTTGCAGAGTGGTTCATTTGATATCTTCGAAGTGCTCGTTTTATGCATGCTCCTACACCGTCATGTTCTCCTTTTCCATGGCCAGTCTCAAAGAAATTCCAACAATGTTTAATGCAGGTTTTCTTATGAAGACAACACAACCAAAAGAATGATCGTGCAGATTTGAATTGACCTACGCATCCGTCTAACCATATCCAATGTTCATTGAATGTTATTCCACGATTTTTCAATGAATCATAAATTCTTCCAAAACAATGTTGTACAAAACATGTATCATGTGTACGATCGTCACTGATATAAAAGTGATATTCCTTAATTATATGTCGATTTTCACTCGTGCTTTCTATATGATCGACATTTTGTTCAGCATGTCTATATAGAATATGGACGAGCATGGAGACTTGGTCAGAATGATAGTATTCACTCTGAATTTCTTTTTGTGGAACAAATGTGTAGTTTTTCGCAAAATCAATCACTGACAAAATGGTCCCTGGTGGAAAAACTTCACGAGATTTTTTGAATTGCAAGTCTTTCCATCGAGCTCTATGGGAATGCTTGGTGTATTTGTAAATTTCTGCCTCAAACTTTCTCAAAAAGTCTATCAGAAAAATTTTGTCTTCTAGTAATTCAATTCTTTTAACACTATTTGCACCTTGAATCGATGTATCGATATATTCATATCTCTTCCATTTCACTTTCATGTTGGAAAATGATTGATCATTTATATCAATACGATATTTGTTTTAAAATTTAGTCAAATTTCCACAATCATCGCATTTTTTACCACCAACACATTTCTTTTTGTAAAATAGTTCATTGCTTTCTCTTTCACATAGAATTTGAGATATGAAATCATGGATAGTGGAAGGAGGAGGTGAATCCTTCCATAATTTTCTACCAAAATCAAGGAATGTGTCATAATATAACTCAAATTCCACATGATAATGGCAACAACAAGTGTCGCGTACGGTGATAGGTTTTACATACGATGGTTTTTGTTGAACAAAAGCACTGAGTGAAACATGAATTTGACGATTCTCTTCTTTGAACTTGTTGAATAACTCTATCTGAGTGGTTTCCAAGAGATGTTTTTCATGTTCTTCGTATTGATTTCATGTTATTCTTCTTCGCATCACATGTCTTGCAGTTGGTGAAACACGCGAATTGTTCTTCCAATATTCATATATTATTTTTTTAACATTTTCTCCAAGTCTATCTTTGTATGGTTGCCTACAAATAGCTCTCCAACAAGCGAGTTCATCATTTACATCTATTTGCAGCCGAAATTTCCGATGTTTGTGCAAATTTTTTCGCGAGGTTCCCAGTGCTCGTGCCATAGATGTTACCAAATGATTCTCTTTAGTACTTGATGAAACCATTGCCATCTGTATTCCTCTACGTACAATTGAAACATCTTTCTCTCTAGATCTCTTAATTGACTTTATAGCACTACTCATATTTTTTATCACATCTTCCTTCATTTTTTTTATCTTTGGTTGATTTTCGAATACCCAGTAGTGTCGTAGCTTCTTTTAATTTCCTTAATGATAGGAGACCTTTCAACATTTGAGCCTGAACTGTCACCCGCTCATTTAAGAAATAATTTTCAAAAATGCAGTTAACACGATATCGTATAGCATGGTCAAGTTTTTTATCTCCATATGTGTGAGTGTCAAAATTTTCTAACATCTCATTATCGATAGTGATTTCATCTGTACATATTCGAAAAAATAGTACATATTCAATAAATAACTAAATTAATAAATATATCTATAATTTCAATAATACATGCATGTGTTTAATATATATTATATATATATGTACATACCTTGTGATTCAATTTCTTTATTTGGATTTCTTTCAATATTTTCACCATCTTCAATCATTGGTTCAATATCTCTTTCACTTTCTCTTTCAAAATTTTGTATCTCATCATCAATGTTTTGAGGAATATCTCTATCTGCTTACATTAAAAAAAATATTTTTCAAATTAGTTCATCAATTAAAAATTAAGCCTCACATTTTACACTAGGAAAATTTTAAATATATCAATAGATCATAATATTTACATTTACATACCTGCTTCAATTTCTGCTCGAGGTTGATTTTCCTCTTCAATATTTGAGAGGGCTTCTAACTTCCTTTTGCGAGATTGTCTCGTCTCTTCTCTACGTTCCTCAGGGTCTCTTTTTCAATCATATTTTCTCGCACAAGTCCTTCGATTTCCCATGATAATAGGGTATGAAGTTCAAAAAATTAGACAATAACTCAATTAGAAAAAACATCACAAAAGATTTAATTTAAAAAAAAATCATTTTAATTTTTTTGCAAAAAATACATACTCCAATCCAAAACACTTACTTTAAAAAATTCGAGAAAAAAATGTCTTATAAAAATGAAACGAAGCTCAAAAGATTTACTTCAACTCAAAACATGTACTCTGAAAAAATGTCACTTCAAAAAATGCCTCCAACTTAAAAAAAAAAAGGTCACTTTAAAAACTACTTCCAGAAAATGTCTTTTCGAAATTAAGTCCAACTCCATATTTTTAAAAAAAATGAAGCACAAAAAACATCCAAAAAATGTATCACATACCTCCAAGAAATGTTCTTTGAATGTACGTCCAAGAAGATTCCTTAAGCCCAAAACAATTTTTTGCAAAATAATATTAAAATTTTTTTATTGATGCAAAGGGTGAAAATGTTGCTCGAAAAAGACGTAGGCTTAAATTTGTTATTAAAGAAGAAGGTTGTACACCAACCAGGATGTATCCATTTGAAATTTCCGATTTACCTTGGGCAACAAACATCCAGCAATGAACATTACAAAGGTGTAAACATTTTTATTAAAAATTGAAGAAAGATTTTGTCTTTGAAACTCCCTGCCGAGAGTCTAGAAAGATTAGAAATAGTTACTCACTCATTAAGCACACTTGCAAATGTGTACAAAACTCTTGGGCCAACCAGTGATACTTTTGTAGATGTGATGAGGAAAAGAAAGGAAACAATGATGGGTCCTGATACATGGGAGGTTGTCAAACACAGAGTTACAACAAAAATGGCCAAGTCTATGTTTAATTTCAAATAAGGGTCGAAAATAAAAATGTTAAAGGTGCAATATTTCAAGCACCCTGATATAGCTTGCCACTAGTATGATATGAACCTTGCTACCTATGGAAGACTACCGTGAAATGACAAGGTTCCTATTTACTTTTCAAAATTGTTTTATACAAAAAAAATTTGGCAAATGAAACCCAATTATAATGACCTTCCCTCTAAATTTTTTGGTCCTAGGAAAGGTCGATTATGTGACCGTAGGGGGGCGAAGAGTAATGTTGAGTTTCCTCACCCCGAGACATGATTCATAAGTCGACCTCTTAGTGTCGAAACTTTGCGGTCAAAGATGGATTCCACTCTCAAATTAGTCGAGAAGCAAGGGATGTCATCATTGACAATGTTCAAAGTCGACCTAGTTGAATTGATGTTTTTCTGAATCGAAAAAGAGTGTGACAAAATGCATGTGCTAATTTTTTGTATTATACAGAGGATGAGATAGACAACACGAGTATTGAAGAGCTCAGAACATATGCAAATAATCGTCCCAATTTTTGGTAGGACTTAATTATTCACGAGGAAGAGGGCATGGGATCAGTATGTGTTAATGGTTAGGATGAATATTTTAACACATGTACAATTTGTAATAAATACTTATGCATACATTTATTTTTATATGTTAATCTAACAAAAATGTATCATATATGTAAACACCATTTGTAGTTCTCACGCTTGATGAACGAAGATTTTAATGTCATGGTCGAAGCTTTAGGTTGTCACAATCAATATGGTTCTCACAATCAAGGTGATATGTTGGAAAATATTAGTGTTTTTTAAGTGTTCTTGATGTTGATGTTTAATTATTTTAATCTATTATTATATCAGAACATGATGACATATTTTTAAAATGAATAATTGTGTACACATGTACATGTATATAATTAAATGTTAACAAATTTTGATTATGTCCGATGTTTTTGTGATGGAGGTACCCTCTTCTTCTATGTTAGGAGATGTGTCAAATCCATCGTCACAAGTATGAACAATTTTCACCTAAATATGTTTTTAAGTTACAAATTGAAGTGAAATTTTCCTTAAAAATTAGATCTAGATCTTGAGTTATTTTATAGTTTTAAAATTAATTAATTTTTATTTGTCTAAAAAGTAAAAATTAATTAATTAGCAATAATTATTATGAGTATATACTGTTATGAAAATATAAAATAAATAAATAATAACCCTAATTTAGATCCTAACATAAATTAAATTATATAAAATAAAAATTATTAAAATAAAATTAATCATAATTAATTAATTATTATTATAAAAATAAATGATTATTTACTTTATTAATATTTATTTATCTCTTTAAATAAATATTAATTAGTGATTAATTAGTTTATTTGGCTTTTAAAAATAAAAATAATTGTTAAACTAGGTCTTTCTTGTCTCTTATTATTAATTATAATAATAATTATGAATCATATCTAAAATTTAGGGTTTTTAGTTAGTTAAAATTTTTGTTAGTATTTCTAAGTTACTAAAATTGGATATATTAACCCTATACAAAATTAAATAATGATAAAACTATACAACTTGAATTAATTAAATTAGTAACCATATAACATAATAAAATAAAATAAATAATTATTTTAATATTTATTTATTAAATAAAAATAAATAATTATTTTAAAATAAATGTTAATATTAATTAGGAAGTAGTTTGTTTATTTATTTATTAAGGATAAAAATTAATTAAAATTAAATTATTTCCTATTATACATTTTTTCAATTAAATATAAATATTAAACAATAAAATATAAAAATTATATATATATAATAAAATGATATATTTTTGAATTAATTAAAAACATTAAAATAAATTAATAAAATACAGATAAATAAACTCTCATCGGCTCTTTTATTCTTCCTTTTCACTATTAGTAGCCTAAAACCCTTCTTTCAAATCCTTCAATCAAATGTCCTGAAGATGGATCCCTATTGGAATTTGAAACGTCGACAAATGTTCCAAAATATTGTGGATAATCCGGGAAGATCTTCAATAAGTTTTAAAATTGTTAAATTTTAGGTTTGTGGAGATGGTTTTCATTTGGAGCCACCCTCTTTTTCCCTGTTAGGAGATGTGCCAAATCCACTAGCACAAGTATTCATTTTTTCACTTACATTTATAAGTTATATATTACAGTGCAAAATTTCCATTAAAAAATGAGATCTAGGTCTTCAGTTATTTTACATTTTTTAATTTTTTTAATTTTAGGTTTCTGGAGATGATTTTTATTCAGAGCCACCCTGTTCTTCCCTATTAGGAGATGTGTAATATTCCCAATTAGCTTATAGCTAGTTGGAATATTATATGTTGCTTCTATTTTCAGTCTAGAGGATAAGTGGGGTAGGGAGACCCTTAAATCTCTTTAGTAGGAATAAATCACATCCACTATGGATGTGGATCAGTTTAGATAGTCAAAATAAAGCCACCTTTGGTGTGAAAGGGGGAAATTCATGTAGAATATATCAAGGTTGACTAAATCTATAGCGATTCCAAAAGAAGAGAGTGGAGCTAGTGAGGACAGCGCAGATTTGGAGGAGTAGTCTTTGCACGGTAGTAACCTCATAAATGATTGGGGCTAAGGGTGAGGAAGCTCACCAAGAATATAAGGGAAGGGATGGAAGCCATGAGAGGCATTCCAAATATTTTTTATGTTTGATTCTTATGAATTATTGCGTGCTTGAGCTCTTTAGCTGCGTTTGTTGTATTGTTTAGTACAGGGGCATTTCCATGCGGGAATTCGGCACTCTTTCTTGGAAGAATTGAGAAGGAAATATGAGGGGAGTATTATTAGCTTAATTTCAACCATCCAACATTGGGCCAAGTAGTCACCTAAAAAAACAATGCAGTCTCCTTGAGGAACTGCATTATTTTTCATGGTGTTGCAGTGGAGGGGTGAAAAACCCTGTTTATGAGCTAGTTTCCTAGTGAAAGGAGCAACCTTTCACCTAGAAAGATAGGGAGGAGGAGTTACAACCATTTTGCAGTAGAGCTTCAGTGATACAACATGATTTAGCCATAGAGTTGTAGTCTTCACATTTTGTATCTTGTGTATTTCAAGAAACCCTTGTCGGGTTATCTTGGGATTGTGTTTGAGAGACTAGTTCTCCATTTTCAGCTCCATTTGAGTAATATACCAGTATATCCATTCATATTTATTTTTTTGTAGTAGTAACCCTCACTAGGACTACGCTGTCATGTATTATGACATTTCTGTGTTACAACATTCCTTGGGATTCTAGTATTTTTGGCCTTTGGAGGCTTGTTTTCCTAGTTTGAGTGATTTGTTCCTCAACACATTGTATATTTTGCTTCTCTAATACACAATCTAATGGATCTATGATTTTCTCATATGTTTTTCATCATTATTTTCAGTACATCTCATTTTAGTGTTCAATATTGTTGTCTTTCCTAATTTGGAATATTACGATGGTATCAGAGCTTTAGTCCTAGATCAGCTTGTGGGGAAACACATCTGTAGCCATGGAGGAGAAAGAGATTCCGAAAATTCTTCTTCAGACCATGCAGGACATTGTAAAATATATCAAGGAGATGATATTTGAAAGACCGAAGGAATCCTCTAGAGGGTTTCACCATGGAGAAAGCTCCGAAACTTCACATTTGTTGTGGGAGAAAGTAGTAGCACAACCTTCTTCACAATACTCCACTATGCCAACATTCCTATCATTGGAAGGCAAGGAAGGAGGGCCCTTGAGGGAAGAAACCCTTGGCGACTATTTTGTGGAATAGGAATCTCAATCCCAGAGGTCCGAGGAGCATTTGAACATTCAGGAGTTCTATCGGATCAAGGATGGTAGGAGATCCTTCAATCACCATAAAAAGGGAGGGTACATGCAGAACAAAGATCTATAATGCAGTTTGGGCAGATTATTTTTTCCCTCTTATGATGGATCACCTAAGTTCACAACCAAGGCTTGGGTAGAGAAGTTGGATACCTATTTCCAACTCAACAGAGTTTCAGAATTGGAGGCTATCAAAATAGAAGCGCTGCACCTAGAAGGTGAGGCACATGAGTGGTGGTTTCATGGGTTATCTACACTTGGGCATTATAGTATCACTTCATATTCAGATTTCACCTGGAGGTTGGTGGAGAGATTTGATCCCCACTATCTGAAAGCACACTTTGTTGGGCTAGCCAAGCTCAAGAAATTAGGATATTTATAAAATTATATCTCTGAGTTTCTAAAGCTTTCAGTCATGGTATCTAACCTCGCTATGACTCAGAGAGTATGCATGTTCATTGATGGGATGGTTGAACCATTGCATGGGTTGGTGAAATATACTAGACCAACTACGCTCCAACAAGATATGGAGATGGCTAGGGATCTACAGTGTGCTTTACCCAAGGAAAAACCCCTTTTCAACCAAATATCTCCTCTTACACAAAGGAGAATCAAGAGAAGAAATATCTTGATAATGATCAGTGAGATCTAAGGAAGAAAAAACTTTGTTTCACTTGTCGGGAGCCATGGGTACCAAACCACCAATGTGTTGTAGGGAAGGTACATTGCGTTGAGATATTTTCTTATGAGGAGAAGGAGACCAGCACTGTAGCAGCATGAGGAGGTGTACCACCCATAGGATATGTAGTGGGGGCATTTTCTCCAATGGGAGGGACTCTTGCAGCTTTGAGGGGAGTTCCCAAGTATCTAACTTTAAGGGTTAGAGGCACTATTCTGGGGCCAAGAGTATCAGTATTGGTAGACAGTGGAGCTACCCATAACTTTATTGATACATAGTTGATGCAAGGGAGGGGCATTCACATAGAAGATTTTGAGGGTTTCTCAGTTTTGGTTCCGGGAGCTAGAACCATGCAGTGTGCCATGAATGTTCTGACATTAACCATCACTATGGGAACCTACACACTGACAGACCGCTTATTTGTGGTGCATATTCCAGAAACCAATGTGATATTGGGTGTCTAGTGGTTAATCACCTTAGGGAAGGTTACCACAGATTAGGAAACATTAGAAATGGAATGGACAGAAAAAGGGAGTGTTAAACATCAAAAAATCAAAGGCATACACACCTATCCACCCCAGATTGTATAAGCTCACAAGATGGAAGAATATTTGTGTGGAGGGGACATAGAGTGGGTAGTAAAACTGCATTTGTCAGAAGCAAGAAGCAAGGATTCACTAGTACATCCAAATGTGCAATATATTTTGGACCGATACTCTACAGTATTTGGAGATATTCCACCTGGGAGGCCTCCTGACTGAGGGTTTGAGCACACTATTGATTTGGAGCAGGGGATCCAAGCACTGATCACAACACACTATAGGCATCCCAAAGCCTATAGATATGAGATTGAAAAGGCCATTGAGGAGCTTTTGGCCTTGGGACACATTCAGCCTAGCACCAGTCCTTTTGTCTCTTGAGTGGTCTTGGTGAAGAAGAAGGATGGCACATTGAGGATGTGCATTTATTATAGAGATTTGAACAAAAATACCATGAAGAATAGATACCCAATTCCCAGGATTGATGAATTGATGGATGAAATAAGAGGGTCCAAGTATTTTTCCAAGATTGATTTGAGATCGGGATATCATTAAATAAAAGTGAGGGATCAAGACATCCCAAAGAAATCATTTTGATGTCACTATGGACATTTTGAGTTCTTGTTAATGCCTTTTGGGCTAACCAATGCTCCGGCAACAATCTAGTCTTGCATGAACCATATTTTCCATGGTCACTTGAGGAAGTTTGCATTGGTCTTTTTGGATGACATTCTTATTTATAATCGCACATGGGAGGAGAATTTACAGCATATTGAGGCAGTATTACGCATTCTTAAAGAGTATAAGTTCTATGCTAAACTCTCTAAGTGTGAGTTTGGGCTCATAGAGATGCTCTATTTGGGCCACATCATTGGGGTAGATGGGGTGAGAGTTCATGAATAAAATATCCGTGGTATCACAGATTGGCCTGAGCCAAAGAATGGCTCAGAACTTCAGGGCTTTGTAGGTACCTGTACCTATTACCAGAAGTTTGTAAAAGGGTTCTCTCAACTATCAACACCACTTACATATCTAACTAAGAAGGGATATTTTAGTTGGATAGCCACAATGTAGAGAGCTTTTGATAAGCTCAAGGAGGTCATGAATAGTTTCCCACTATTGGTCCTACCTGATTTTACCCAACCCTTTGTGTTCAAATGTGATGCTTCGAGAGAAGGCATTGGAGCAGTATTGATGCAAGGGGGACACCCCATAGCTTTTGAGAGCCGAAAGTTGATGCCACGTGAGAGGCTATACCCCATATATGATAAACAGATGTTGGCTATTATGCATGATTTAGTCAAGTTCCAACAATATTTGGTGGGTAATAGATTCCGAGTGAAGACTGATCATAATAGTCTTCGATTCTTTCTTGAGCAGAAACAACTTCAGGAGAGGCAGCCAAAATGGGCGAGTAAGATCCCAGCATATGAATTTGAAATAGAATATGTCAAAGGGAGGAGTAATGTAGTGGCAGATGCTCTATCTCGAAGGTGATCAATGATGTCCTTGATGAGCATGGATACAAATTGGAAGGCTCATTTGCTAGTGGAATACTCCAAAGACCACTTTGCATGTGAAATCCTAGATGGATTAGTGACCTCTGAGAGGTATAGAGTGATGGATGAGGTAATCTGTTACCGGGATTGGGTCTTATTGGCTAGAGATTCTAAGCTCAAGAAGAATATTTTGCAGGCATCACATGATTCACCACTTGCAGGGAATCAAGGATTCACCAAGACATATCGGGATATTCGAGAAAGATTCTCATGGAAGGGTATCAAGGAGGATGTGCTCCAAAAAATCAAGGAGTGCATAGTTTTCTAACAAAACAAAGGAGAGAACAACCATCCCATAGGATTATTGCAGCCACAACCTATTTGGGATGGAAAATGGGAAAGTATTTTCATGGACTTCATCGCCGGTCTACCTACAGTTCAGGGTAAGGATTGTATCTTTGTAGTTGTTGATCGACTAACAAAGTATTCACATTTCTTTGCTATTTCTACATGATATAATGCTTCATAGGTAGCCGAGATCTTCTTCAGGGATGTGTTTGGACTCCATGGTTGTTATACAGTAATTTGTCACCGTCCTAACCATTTCCCATCCCGCACAATGGAGGACCCATTATGTGACCTGTGAACACTGTCATGCCTTGAAAACATCATCAATGCATCCCTCTGAGTATGAGCTTCATTTCCCCTTGAGACATCTCCTTGCAAAATACATGAAAAACAGCTCTTTTTGCATTGGCGCGGGTAGACAGTTCAGTGCTCGCGCCAATCAGGGAAATCCTGTAAAGAGGTCGCGCCACTTGGCGCTCTGTCATAGAGCAGCAATCGCGCCACCCATTTTAGGGACTGTTTTTTAAATATGGATGGTGGAAGTTGAGTTCAAACAAACTCACAACCATTGCCTATCTTGAGTTGGGAGGTTTGGCTGCGGGAGTTCTATGGAAGGGAAGTGGTTTTGCCACCTTCTATGGAACCTTCCTTGTTGATAGGGCCAATCCCATAATAATAGGGATCCCAACTCCCTCCTTCCCCATCTATAAAAGCTTGCTCAGATCCATGGCAAGCTAGTCTTAAAGTGCTGAAGCTTTGCATCTCCCTATTCCCAAGTGCCTTTGTGCTGTAAAGAATCCCTTCTTTCCCTTAAGGCCCATTCAAGCGAGGAGACCATTGTTACGAGACTCTGGAGAGGTTTCCCTTTCCTTGGCGAGCTTTGCGAGACGTGGACGACCGGAGACCCGTTCGAAGGAAGCTGCGACGTCAGAACTTGGTTGTGACTTCTATTCGTTTATTACTTAATAGATGACTATGATTATGGTTCCACTCCGTTTTCCATCAGGTTAATGCGAGTAATATCTTTTAAAGCCCAGGTGTTTGGCTCTTCGTATCTTTGGTTCCTATTGTTCCTATGCATGTGTCTGGTCGTTATATACATTGTCAGGTGTTTCATCCATGGAGATGCGTGGAAGGATTGTGATGCTGCTAGGATTGAAGAGGCCCAGGGGACATTTTCTTCTTGAGATCAAAGCCATGGAATCAGTGGGTTTCTATCCCAAATCTCCAGTTCATTAATGGCCAGGGCTTGCGTCATAACATTGTTTGTTTGTTGCTAGACCCCTGCTGGGCTAGTAGGGATCGCCTCTGTCCGCAGAGGGGATTTACCTCCTCAACAAATTGGCGACTCCGCTGGGGATCGTCCGGTTTCCCTTGTCTTGGTTATGATTGGTTCGCTTTGATTGTTTCTCCTTGCTTGATGAACCTTCTGGGTTGGATTCTTTCACTATTTTAGCTTCTTGGTTTGCTTAGCTTGTATTGGTCTACTTTCAGAGTAGCTTGTTTTTTAATTTTTATTGAAGAACTCGACTGGCGCGGGTTTTAACCCGACAGTCGCGCCACTTGGCGCTTGTTGCATTTGTCTGTCTCGCGCCAATCGGCCTCTGGCGCCAGTTTCAAGTCCACAGTCGCGCCACCCCTGTGACTTTTTGAGTTTCTTCATTTTTTAGCTTTCTGAGCTTGACCAGTACTTTTCTTCTTGATTTCCTGATTGTCTGAGTGTGTTGGAGTCTTGTTTGGCTGGAATTCACCGCTGTCCTTTGGTTGTTTGCCTCTATCTACCGATTTCACGATTTGAGCCCTAGGGCATCTAGTGGCTTAGTGTATCGAGCCCTCCTTGGGAGTTTTGGTGTCTTGATTGTCCTGTCAACTTGTTGATTGATTCTCCACGCCCTCTTAACAGTCTTTGATTGTTTCGTTGCGTTTTTTGAGTGATTGTTCATTCCTTCATTCATAATTCGTTTGTCTTGCTTTGGACCTAGATCACACGGTCCATCGGAAGTTTTCAAGTCTTTCTTTGCTTTGAGGGACTTTGGGTCGATTTAGAGATTTGGTTGCTTGTTTCGTTGAGTGAATGTTGTTTGCTTCGCTCTCTTAGATATCATTTCTCAAATTGTTCCTTTTGTTTTCAGTGCACATTAGCCATTAAACATTGAAAATCAAAAAATATATATATATATATATATATATATAATCTCTTTTGCTTTTGTTAAATTAGTGCAAATTGTGATCTTTTCCATATTGCTAGTAATTAGTGTTTGAATGAAAAGTGTGCAATTGCATTAGTTGCATTAGAGACATTCTTGTTTGTATTCCATTCATTTCATTTGCATAAAAGCTCTCAACTCTCATTTAACTAGTTTTCATCGAACGAAATGTTGCACCGTGACATATAGCTTGCATTTAGGAGACACTACATACGATAGGGCACGGAGGTGAAGCTTGGTGAAGATCATGGCAAATTTATTCAATTAACCTAAGGCAGCATTGGAACTTAACGCAACATATTTAGAAGGTCTAGGCTAGAGATGTGTTCCGGCGTCGTTGAACCTAGCAGCTGTCATTCGCCTCTTGGCTTTAGACAGCGCTAGTACGGACTTGCGCTCCCCGTGCCGTCGCGTATATAAAGGGAGATCCCTATAGGTTTTCAATCCTTTATCCATAGGAAGCCGAGTCTGCCGCCCTATACCCGTGATACACCGAACACAGCATTCGGGGAGACTACCTGCACGTACGGAAAGTCCTTGGTCGATTTCTGTTTCATTTCTGAAACCAAGGTGTATATTGCAGTTCACGGATATTTGGTACACCCTTTTGCCTAGTTTTTCCTGAGCAGTCATTTGGTCTTTTCTGACTCCCTAAACTTGAAAAGACCGTCAAGCGCTTGTCCTTTCACGCTTGTATCAACTCTGAAAGAGATAGAGTCATCTTTTATCGTTTCTCGACTCTTAAAACATGAAACGGTAGAATTTGTTTATTTTCCAATGTGGTAAAATCAATCTCCCACGATTACACACCCGTTTAGACATTGCTTGTGACTGTTTGATCGTGTGTCTTAACTCAGTTTCAGCCCGTGTGTGGTTTTGAGTTTGATGGCAGCTTTTTCAGAGTTCACCAACCATGGAGTCCCCTCAGAAGGGAATCCTGGTCATTTTCCTCCTTTTGGAAATGTTGGTGCTCCTTACATGGCCACGTTGTCCCTTCCTGGGCTAACTGTTGGGTTGCCTGTTTGGTTGTTCTCAACCTCTGTTGTCCCGAATAACTCCGCTACTGTTCAGTCAGTTCCTCCACAGGAACAACATCATGTTGATTCCAAGGTGGACCTCTCCCCTTCTTCGCCTGTTTCTGCGTCCTCGTCTTCTACTTCGCCTGGTGAAAGTCTGGATTCAAGTAACCAGGTGGCTAAGAAGAAGAAGACCAAGAAGAAGAAGTCTGATAAGCGAGAGGCTAAATGTACAGCTACTGTCCCTAAGGAATCTCCTCTTGATAGTCCTTCCAACCCTTCGCGGAAAGTCAAGTTCCCATGCATGTTGTGCACGGGAGACCATCTTCTTCGAGACTGCCCTGGCATTCCCAAGGTGCTCGAAATATGGTCCAACGGCCGCCCACCGTTGCCTTTGGCTTCCGGAAGTCAAGTTGGGGGCACATCTTCAGCTACTGTTGATAAGAACTCTAAGAAGCAGGGTAAGATCACCAATCCCTGTAAGTTGTGTGAAGGGCACCATGCCATTCACCTTTGTCCTTATATGGATGAAGCCAGGCAAGTCTTGGACAACCCAGTCGATTCTACACCACGCCTTCCACCTGGTTATAATCGGCTTTCTTTGAGTTCTGTGCCACAGAGTCCCATGATTGATTAAAGAGGTCATCTTGGTGGAGTCCCACTCCCCAGAGGGAAATTCAATTCACCCAGTCTGTGACCGACCATTGGTGTTCCGTGGGATTGGTTGAGCATCACGACCAACCATTGGTGGTAAGTTGGTTGAGCGGCCACAATCCCGATACACAGGGTCTTTTAAATAAAGTGGCTCTCCACACTCTCGTATCCTCTCTCTCTTGATTCTCTCGGACTTGGAGAAAGATTCTCCTGTCCCTGTATCTCAAGAAGCCCCTCCTCCGCCTCCCATGATGGAGGCTCCAGAGGATATTCCTCCCGCCTTCGAGGTGGAGGTCATGGAGGAGGCTTCTGCTTCCGTAACATCAGGGGAATACCTTCGCATTTCGATGGTAACCCCTCCGAGTAGTTTGGTCGCTTCCTTTGATTGGAATCGATTTGCAGGATTTCGCCTTCCGTCTTATGTGCCTTTCGAGATTACAGTACAGGCTCTTGGTCTGGTCGTACCCAGTACCATTATAGACGAAGGTGCGTCTGTTAGTATTCTATCTTCAACTACCTGGCAAGCTTTCGGTTCACCGCCACTTGCGCCTGTTACGCAGAATCTGTTGACATTCAATAGAAGAACGAGTCAACCGTTGGGGATCCTTCCAAGGTTACCAATTACTTTGGGAGGGAAAACCGTCCATATGGATGTGATGGTCGTTCCAGGCCCCTTGGATTTCAATCTGCTACTGGGGCACGATTACACCTATGCCATGGGAGCGCTCGTCTCCTCCCTCTTTCGTGTGGCCTGTTTTCCGCATGAAGGAAGGATCGTGACCATTGATCAGCTGTCCTTCTTTGGTTCTAATGTGGCAACTGGTCCGCCATCACCCCCTCCTGGTTTTTATCCACCTATTGTATCTGCTCCACCGCAGGTCAACTATGTGGCTACTTACCCCGTGCCTGTGCTCAGTAATGATACCGTAGTGCATAATGTGCTGGGGGCATTGGGTCCTGACTTCCAGGATGTTTCCCTTCCATCAGGAGTGGAACTCTTGGAAGCACCGCCTTCTTGTTCATTTTGATGTAAGTCGGTTAGAGCATGGTTTCCTCCCTGGGTCAAGCTCTTTAAAAAATGAAACTAGGATCTTGGAGCATGGTTCCTCCACTTGTGTCAAGCTTCTTAAAAACAATGAAACAAGCTGTTTGAGGATAGTTCTTTTAAGTGTGTCAACCTCATTAAAATAATGAAACACAAGAATTTTCAATTCGAGTTTTGTCAGTATCAGCTCAAATCTCGTGTGTGTTCAATCTTCACTCCATTTTCAATCGAGTGAAGCTTGGGGGGCATGTGCCTCGATTTGAGACAACATGCTGGGGGGCATGCCCGTCTTTCTTATTATCAAGCATAGTTTGTGTTTTAAGCTTGCGTAAAAATAAAACTCGTTTCAAGCATAGTTTCCATGTGTGTGTGTCCATGTGTGCTTTTAAGCTTGCGTAAAAATGAAATTTGTGATTAGATACATTGTGTGAATACATTTCGTATTGGGTCGTTTGTTATGTAACTGATACATTAGATTACATCTGTATTAGACATTTGCATAACATATAGAAAACATCATCACATGTAAAGAAAGATCCATCTGAATAGTCATATATATATGTGTGTCGAAATGTTTGCACAGTGTGCGTCACATAAAACTCAAAAAATATACATAATTGTCTTAATACATCCGGAGACACTGTGTCTCTCAAAAAATAGGTGTGGCTAAATCCTAGAGACTAATCAGCATGGTGCTCATGATAGCACATCACTGCACGCACTAGCCGCCTCAGGATTTGGTGGAGTCGGTTTGGAACTCCCACCGTATGGCGCTGGTACTCCATCGGTACATCTGACAGTCGGGCATAGTCTGGGATCCCATGGACGATCCCCTCGAGGTTCTGAACCAGTGCCTCTCCTCCAGTGCCTTCCCGCTGGATCTCAGGGGCGAGTTGTGTCCTCCGGGAGATAGGAGACATCCCGGCTGGTCTCTCAGGTCCTACATCTGCATGCATATATAATTGTGTTTAGACAAGTGTGTATTAACAAAAAAAAAAACATATAAACATAAAACCAAAAATATGAGGTCTTACCCAGCTCTTCATCCCAGTCGTCTCCTTCTGGTAGCGGGAGATCTGGGTCCCCTGTAAAGTCAGTTCCCGAATAGGGCCAATCTTCCACAACGATAAGTTGGCGTCGTAGCCACCTGAAGAACTCAGGCTTCCAGGACATCTGACTGTAGCCTCAGGCACAGGCATCGTCACGCCGAGCGGAGCCATTCTACGGCTCTCGTGATGGGACTAGCCACCAGGGGCCTCTTGGCCCTGGAAGGTTGAAGTATGCGTTCGAATGAAACGATGCCAGATGGAACCATACCCAAAGCTGTGATTTGCCTACATTTACACTTTGTAAATTTGCCTTTTCGTGTTGATGAGTGTGTTTGTTGCCCAATCATCGATCGGGGACCCCGCCCGTGCAGGGGCCAGGTGAGGTTGAGTCTTTGCAGCTAAATGCGGTGCCTGCCCAGTCCCGGCGACCCGTAATGGTGTGGTATACAACTCAAGTGCTAGATACAAGGGGATGGTTGAGATGTATCACCATTAACACTCTGTTCTAATTTGTGCGCGACACGACGTATTACTTCTTCCATCTTTTCCTGATGATGCTCCCGGTCGATGCGAGGATTGGACCTAGCAGGATAATCGATAACGAAATAAATGTCAGTGACCTCCAATTCCAACACATGGTCTCGTATTCTGAATACTTGGTCATTTTCATCCCAGAGGTTGATCAGATATTGGAGGAGCTCAGGCTGAGCTCGTAAGCATGGCGTGAGGAAGAACTTTTTTAAGCCACAGTCTCTCAGAGCATTCATACATGCTTGGTTTTGCATGGCCTCTTCGTCCTCATCTCCGTGTTCTCGTTCCTTCCATTCGATTGCCATTCTGACTGTTTATCTGCATTCACATGGTCCAAAACCCCTGATTAGATCCTTTGTGAGTTTCAAAATTCAAGAAATTTGGCATAAATAGTAGAATTTTAGGCGGAAATTTGGGTTCCGCCGCTGGCGCGACTGTTTTGCTGACAGTCGCGCCATGTGGCGCGGGCCCTTTGGTAAAAAGAGCTCAGTGGCGCGGGTCCGTGCCCGATACCTGCGCCACTTGGCCTGGCCCTAAAATTTCAAAAGTGCCCTTACAGAGCTGATTTCTAAAAGGAAATCATTAAAAAATGCATGAAAAGAAAGAGAAAAGGAGCGCCTCTTACCTGTCACAGACGAGACGCTGAATGGTTGCCTGGATTGGTCGCAATCACCGTCAGAAGATTCTGCTCCAAATGGACCACTGTTGCTCTCCACAAAGTAAATAGTAAAAAGTAATTTTATTTTTCACCATTAGACATATTTATAACTTTTCGACGTTAAATGAGTTTTAAAAGTTATTTTTTGACAAATATTTGCGTGTATTATGTCGAAAATGGATTTTACGCCTGTTGGGTATGTGCAGCGGCAGGTTTTTGCGACTTAAAAGGTGGAAACGAGTTGTATTTTATACTTTTTCGGACTCGGTAAATACATGAAAAAGTCACACTGGAGTCATCTTTCAGCTCTTTTCTGACTCTCTAAATATGAAAAGATCGCCGAGGCCCTTGTCGTTTCGATCTCGTTAAAATGGATGCGAATCGACATTCACCCAGTATAAGTTTAACCCTTTTTCGGGCTGGGCTGGATCGATTACGAAAAAGGAATACCCTAGCCTATCGCGACTATGAGGTTTTCCCGGATATTGTTTTCTACCTTTTCGGATCTGGGGAACTATTTACGAAAAGGGACCTGTGGAGTTTTCTTTTCCGCTGTCTTTTCAAACTCTCTAAACATGAAAAGACGCCGAGTTCTTCCTTTGTCGGACTCGTTAAACCCTGATGACATTGGATTCCGTCGAAATGACGTTCTCCGAGTTTCTCCTTCCTAGGACTCGTTAAATGCACTAGGATGGATTCGCCCGAAGGGCGGACTTATATCACAAGCATATGCTATCCCCTTCAAGCTTGTTAGCAAAAATAATTGGGGTACTCGCCAGAAATGGTGGGGGAAAAATGGAACCATCGTCGTTGTCGTCGGCAGTATGTCGCTCTTGAACATGGCACTTGTCTGCATTCGTGTCGGGTTGGGGACATCTCATCTCATTGCTTCACTTTGCTTCCATGGGTTTGGGTAATCTCTTTTGACCTCTCATCTGTTCACTGCCTCGTCGCCATGACCTTTGATCTGTTGATGTCAAATACTGCCAAGTCCATTGCCGTGCCGTTTATATGTTCAAGAGAAGTTGGCCTCTGCGAATATCAACCTTCCTCTGTTTCTCATATGATCCTAATTCACAACAAAACATTATGTTCCTCTGTCTCGTGTCGATGATGTAGGAATCATTATGGCCCACCTTCGATCAAGGTCGCTTCCTGCGACTTCAACTCATTATCCAGGAAGTTGGTCTAGAACTCGTCAGTACCTGATAGTACCTTGGAGCCTACATGCCTCAATAGCGGAGTTAAATGGCGTTAAGCCAGAGGTTTATCGATGACCTCCAGATCGAATGATTCTGCGCGGTCGGCGATAGGCTCATTTATTCATGCAGCAATGGGTCTACCGTACCTTGAGGACCATTGTCATTATTGGTGGTTTCTCTAAGCGACCATTAACGGCTTTCGTAAATTGGCTGGTAATCGGAGCGATGTTCTTCATGGCCGACATCGACTCACACATTCACATGTGAACTTGTTGTTGTTTGGAGTGCGAGATGGGCATCCATACTAGATTGTATGTTGCAATCAATTGCGTTATTAGTTATTATCGTACAATGTACATGACTCACTGATTGGATGGCTGCGACCATACCTGAGTCTACTTGTTTGATCTTAGTTGGATGGCTGCGCCCATACCCTGGATCCAGATTATAGCATACTCTGTTGGATGGCTGCGTCCATACCATATATATACATCATGTACTTGAGATATCAGTTGTATCTTTCTGCGCAGGTTTTCCGACGGCGGGCCTTCAGTTGGACATGTTCTCGTAAAGCATTTCACCCCTCTCTCTCTCGGGCCTCATGCTTTAGGGGGCATCTGTTACACAGTAATTTGTCACCGTCCTTACCATTTCCCATCCCGCACAATGGAGGACCCATTATGTGACCTGTGAACACTGTCATGCCTTGAAAACATCATCAATGCATCCCTCTGAGTATGAGCTTCATTTCCCCTTGAGATATCTCCTTGCAAAATCCATGAAAAACAGCTCTTTTTGCATTGGCGCGGGTAGACAGTTCAATACTCGCGCCAATCAGGGAAATCCTGTAAAGAGGTCGCGCCACTTGGCGCTCTGTCATAGAGCAGCAATCGCGCCACCCATTTTAGGGACTGTTTTTTAAATATGGATGGCGGAGGTTGAGTTCAAACAAACTCACAACCATTGCCTATCTTGAGTTGGGAGGTTTGGCTGCGGGAGTTCTATGGAAGGGAAGTAGTTTTGCCACCTTCTATGGAACCTTCCTTGTTGATAGGGCCAATCCCATAATAATAGGGATCCCAACTCTCTCCTTCCCCATCTATAAAAGCTTGCTCAGATCCATGGCAAGCTAGTCTTGAAGTGCTGAAGCTTTGCATCTCCCTATTCCCAAGTGCCTTTGTGCTGTAAATAATCCCTTCTTTCCCTTAAGGCCCATTCAAGCGAGGAGACCATTGTTACGAGACTCTGGAGAGGTTTCCCTTTCCTTGGCGAGCTTTGCGAGACGTGGACGACCGGAGACCCGTTCGAAGGAAGATGCGACGTCAGAACTTGGTTGTAACTTCTATTCGTTTATCATTTTAATAGATGACTATGATTATGGTTCCACTCCTTTTTCCATTATGTTAATGTGAGTAATGTCTTTTCTGACCGATGTTTAGTTACGTATGCTGGTTCCTATGCATGTATCTGTTCGTCTCTTCTGTGTGCAGGTGTTCATCCACGGAGATCGTGGAAGGATTGTGATCTGCCAGGATTGAAGGACGGGGACATCTCTTCTTCAGATCGAGCGCTGGAATCCAGGTAGGTTTCTATCCCAAATCTTTCATTCGTAACTAGGAGCTTGCGTCATAGCATTGTTTGTTTGTTGCTAGACCCCTGCTGGGCTAGTAGGGATCGCCTCTGTCCGCAGAGGGGATTTACCTCCTCAACAATGGTCTTCCAAAGACCATAGTCAGTGACCGAGATAGTTGTTCATGGGAGGTTTTTGGCAAGATCTTTTTCGGTTAGTGGATACTGAGTTGACACGAAGCACCAGCTATCACCCAAAAACCGATGGGCAGACCGAAATAGTGAACAAGTGGTTGGAAGGCTACTTGTGGAACTATGTTTCGAGGTAGCATAGAGCATGGCTGCGTTGGCTCCATTTGGGGGAGTATTGCTACAACACAACTTTTCATATGTCCATTGGCATGAATCCATTTCTATCCCTTTATGGGTATGGTGCACTATCATTTGATGCTGTGATGTTTGGGGCAAGTAAAGCTCCTATAGCAAAGGAGTGGATTCAAGAGATTCAAGATATACTCCGAGCCCTCAAGGACAACATTGCTATAACACAAAACCAACAGAAAATGTTTGCATACCGTGGTTGGATAGAGAGGAGGTTTGAGGTGGATTATTTGGTATGTCATCGTCTTCAGCCATATATACAATCTACACTCAAGGAGAAAGGAGACAAGAAGCTTAAACCTTGGTTCTATGGGCCATATAAGGTGATCCGTTGTGTTGGAGAAGTAGCATATGAGCTAGAGCTTCCTATTGGGAGAAAGATCCATAACATTTTTCATGTCTCATGCCTTAAGAAGGCCATTGGAAAACATGTGGTTGCCACTATGGATCTCCCACCTATTGATGATGAGGGCCATCTAGTTTTTCAACCAGATACCATTTTGAATATTCAGGAGATGCAGCTAAGGAGCAGGGTGATTAAAGAATATCTGATTCGATGGAGGAATCTTCTGGATGAGGATGCCACTTGGGAGGGAGAGAAGATTTTGCAACATCCTTCTTTACTGTTGCTTTAGGACAAGAAAATTTTGGGAGGGGAGGACTGCAATATTACCAATTAGCTTCCAGCTAGTTAGAATATTATATGTTGCTTATATTTTCAGTATTGAGAAATACGTGGGGTAGGGAAACCCTTAAATCTCTTTAGTATGAATAAATCACTTCCAGTATGGATGTGGATCATTTTAGATAGTCAAAATAAAGCCACCTTGGGTGTGAAATGGGGCAATGCATGTAGACTAGATCAATGTTGACCAAACAAATAACGCTGTCAAAAGAAGAGAGTGGAAATAGTGGGGACAATGTGGTTTTTAAGGAGGAGTCTTTACATGGTAGTAACCTCATAAATGAGTGGGGCCAAGGGTGAGGAAGCTCAACAAGAATATAAGGGAAGTGATGGTAGGCATGAGAGGCATTCAGAATATTGTTTTTTTTTTAGTCTTGTGACTTATTGCATACTTCAGCTGTTTAGCTAGGTTTGTTATACTGTTTAGTATAAGGGTGTTTCCATGCGGGAATTCCCCACTCTTTCTTCGAGGACATGAGAAGGAAATCTGAGAGGAGTATTCTGAGCTTCATAACCAACATCCGACACTAGGCCAAATAGTCACCTACAGTAACATTGTAGTCTCCTTGAGGAACTACATTATTTTTCATGGTGTTGCAGTGGAGGGGTGAAAAACCATGTTTATGAGCTAGTTTCCTAGTGAAAGGAATAGCCTTTCACCCGGAAAGCTAGGGAGGAGGAATTACAACCATATCTCTATCATTTCAGCCATTTTGTAGCATATCTTCAGTGATACAATGTGATTCAGCCATAGAGTTGTACTCTACACATTTTTTATCTTGTGTATTTCAAGAAACCCTTGCTGGGTTACCTTGGGATTGTGTTTGAGAGACGAGTTCTCCATTTTCAGCTCTTTTTGAGTAATATATCAGCAAATCCATTCATCTTTATTTTTCTGTAACAGTAACCCTCATTGGGACTTCTCTTTCATGTATTCCGACATTTCTATGCTGAAGCATCCCTTGGGATTCTAGTATTTCTGGGCTTTGGAGGCTTGTTTTCCTAATTTGAGGTATTTGTTTCTCAACACATTGTATATTTTGCTGCTCTAATACATAAGCTAAAGGATCTATGATTTTATCATATGTTTTTCATCATTATTTGTTGTACATTTCAGTTTAGTGTTCAATATTGTTATCTTTCCTAATTTGGAATATTACAAGATGTGTCAAATCCACCATCATAAGTATTCAATTTTTCACTTATACGTTTAAGTAATAAATTGAAGTTCAAAAGTTTCATTATAAAATGAGATCTAGATCTTGAGTTATTTTAAGGTTTTAGAATTTTTGAATATTCTAGAGATTTAAAGGTTTTTAGAGATGATTTCCATTCTCCATGGACTCTAGATATGGAGTGTATGATGGAGATAGGAACATCCGCACCACTTGAACAAGTTGTCTAACTTTTTTTTTAATATTATTGCAAACTATTTTATATGCATTTTCATTTCAAATTATATATATATATATATATATATATATATATATATATATATATATATATATATATATATATATATATATATATATGTATGTATGTATGTATGTATGTATGTATGTATGTATGTATGTATGTATGTATGTATGTACTTTTACATGCATATTGTACAGTTTATTGTGGAGGATGTATTGATGGACGAGAAATAAAGGACAATGGAGAGAGAACAACATGAGGTATTGCATGATCTTATTTTGTTTTTTTCATTTTGTTTTTTTACATGAAGTTCTACATTCTCATTCAATTTTAAAACATTAAATTTTAATGTTTGGACACGTTGTGTACAAGTTCCCCATTCTTCAGAGGATAACACAACAAGGCTCAAGACGTTGCTCGAAAATACATTGAATCCACATGTATTTGATTGATGATGCACATGTGCAACATTTTGTTAGGTAGATAGTCTTAAATTTACTTTTCTATATATAGTCTTATCTATGAAATCATATTTACTTTTGTACATAACTTGATACTTGTAACAGTATACATTGCTATATATATTTACTTTTATTATTCATGTGATATAAATTTTGGACATCTTTTATTGTTTGGATATATTTTCAAACTACATTAAATTTTATCAAGAATGATTTTAAATTTTGGATCGTTACATTTGGCATGTGATCACATGTTGTGATATAATGTTGAGGTTTTCATTTTAATTGCTAAATATAAAATGGATCTAGATGGAAATTTCAAATTACAAAAAATGTCTATATTTTGGATAGTTGAATTACATTTGGCATGTGATCACATGTTGTGATATAATGTTATGGTTTTAAAACTCAAGTTTTCATTTTATTTGCTAAATATAAAATGAATCTCTAGATGGAAATTTCAAATTACAAAGAACAATGTGTATATTTTGGATAGTTGAAATACATTTGGCATGTGATCACATGTTGTGATATAATGTTTTTTTTTTTTTTTAAACTCAAGTTGTCATTTTATTTGTTAAATATAAAATGAATCTAGATGGAAATTTCAAATTACAATTTACACATACATGTGTATATTATGGATAGGTGAACTACATTTGGCATGTGATCACAGGTTGTGATATAATTTTTTTTTTTTTAACTCAAGTTGTCATTTTATTTGTTAAATGTAAAATGAATCTAGATGGAAATTTCAAATTACAAAACACATACATGTGTATATTTTGGATATTTGAACTACATTTAGAATGTGATCACATGTTGTGATATAATGTTTTGTTTTTAAAACTCAAGTTTTCATTTTATTTGTTAAATATAAAATGAATCTATAGATGGAAATTTCAAATTACAAAACACAATGTGTATATTTTGGATAGTTGAACTACATTTTCCATGTGATCACATGCTCTGATATAATGTTTTGCTTTTAAAATTCAAGTTGTCATTTTATTTGTTAAACATAAAATGAATCTCTAGATGGAAATTTCAAATTAAAAAACACGATGTGTATATTTTGGATATTTGAACTACATTTGGCATGTGATCGCATGTTGTGATATAATTTTTTTCTTTTAAAACTCAATTTATCATTTTCTTTGTTAAATATAAAATGAATCTAGATGGAAATTTCAAATTACAAAACATGTATACATGTGTATATTTCGGATAGTTGAACTAGATTTGGCAAGTGATCACATGTTGTGATATAATATTTTGTTTTTAAAACTCAAGTTGTCATTTTATTTGTTAAATATAAAATGAATCCCTAGATGGAAATTTAAAATTACAAAACACAACATGTATATTTTGGATAGTTGAACTACATTTGCATGATTGTGCATGCTGTAATGTAATGTTTTTAAAACTCAATTTATCATTTTCTTTGTTAAATATAAAATGAATCTAGATGGAAATTTCAAATTACAAAACATGTATACATGTGTATATTTCGGATAGTTGAACTAGATTTGGCAAGTGATCACATGTTGTGATATAATATTTTGTTTTTAAAACTCAAGTTGTCATTTTATTTGTTAAATATAAAATGAATCCCTAGATGGAAATTTAAAATTACAAAACACAACATGTATATTTTGGATAGTTGAACTACATTTGATATGTGATCACATGTTGTGATATAATGTTTTGTTTTCAAAACTAATGTTGTCATTTTATTTGTTAGATATAAAATGAATCTAGACGGAAATTTCAAATTACAAAACATGTATACATGTGTATATTTTGGATAGGTGAACTACATTTGGCATGTGATCACATGTTGTGATATATTGTTTTGTTTTTAAAACTCAATTTTTCATTATATTTGTTAAATATAAAATGAATTTATATGGAAATTTCAAATTACAAAACACGTGTATATTTTGGATAGTTGAACTATATTTGGCATGTGCTCACATGTTGTGATATAATGTTTTGTTCTTAAAACTTAAGTTGTCATTTTATTAGTTAAATATAAAATGAATCTAGATGGAAATTTCAAATTACATTTAACACATACATTGGTACATGTTATTCATTTGAACATGTGTGTGAATGTTATATAATTTTAGGATACCAACATGATTTTCAAGGTGGTTATCTTGGTTATGGTTTTCAACAGGTTGTTTGGTTTGCATTGTAGGTGGAGTTAGAAGGAGAATTCCAGTTGGAACGTCAATGATTTTCATAGAGAAATATGTTCATGCTCTAGAACCAAGAAATCGAGCAAGTTAAATCGTATCAGAAGCACTTTGGGTCGTATGAAGTTACTTGGGAGATGACTTATCAGATGTGGGCTATATATCCTTTCTTGTTTGTCATTTGAGGAAGAAAAATAAATTCATATATATATATGTGTGTGTGTGTGTGTGTGTGTGTGTGTGTGTGTAAATAATGTAATGATATGTGTTATAAATCTCCAATAAGTGACATGATTTTCATGTTGGTTATCTTTTTTATGCTTTTCAACAAGTTGTTCATTTTAAATATTTCATCGAACTAAGTTATAAAGTTCCATGGGCAATATATTTTGGTTTTTGGTGGTCTTGTTTGTTTTACATGTCATTCAACATTGAGGATCTTGTTCCCCTAAGGGGGAGGGGTCTCTAACAGCCCCACGTTAAAAATCCATGCAATAAATTTAATAAAAGAAAGATAAGACCAAGGTCATGGGACATGTATTCCAATTTGAATGTTGGGAAAAAATTTCTAGTGTGGGTGTTCGTTTGGTTATTATGGCTAAGGAAATTGGCAAAGGCAATGACAAAGACATTGAAAATGAAAATAGGTTGTTGACACCTAATCGTAAGGGATTGGGTGAGATTGTATATTGTTGTAATTTAGTAAATAAGGAAGGCCAAGAGACATTGGGAAGTGAATCAAAATATTATCACCTTCATGTATAAGTACACACACAATCTCCATCTAATGCATCTTTAGTTTTACGAAGTTACCTCCTGGTCTGACCTGGTATTAGATCTAGTCCCTTTTATGGCATTCCTTCTTTTGGTGTAACTCCCTCCTATTCTTCATTTTTGCAGACTATCATTGTGCATTCATTTTTTTTACTGCTCCTGGCATTCAGTTTTTTTACTGTTCTTAGCATTGATATTTTGTTACTACTCCTGGCATTCTGAAATTCTGAATTTTTATTTTTTTTCTGTGCACCACTATGCAATTTAAGCTCAAGTTCTCTACTTATCTTCTCATTCAATTTCATTGTGAAAATAATTTTTACTGCATAATTATTACAGTGCACTCCACCTCACAATGTCATAGCCGCACGCAGATCCTCACACCTACACTCTTGTCCACTCTGCTCACCTCTCACCCCGCTCACTTCGCACCCCATTCAACACATCCCCCTCACCCCCTCAGCCTTCCCTCCCTCCATCAGCTCCTTCGCCCTCCTCCCATGTCCCTCAGCCCTACCACACCCCATCCCCTCTCGCACCCCGAACACTCTCCCTCACCCTCGGCCCTCCCCATTGCCCTCCCCCTCCCCTCGGGTCCACTCCTCTCCCCCTCCCCCATCCCTCCCATCCCATCCGCCTCACTCTCCAGTCGTCGATCTCCCTCATGTCCACTTCCCTCCCCCTCCCCTCGCATCCACTCCCCTCCCCCTCCCCCATACCTCCCCTCCCATATGCCTCACCCTCTAATCATCCACCTCCCTCCCATCCACCTCCCCCATCCCTCCCCTCCCATCCGTCTCATCCTCCAACCATCGACCTCCCTCGGCGTTCCCTTATCTTTCCATCCCTCGGCATGTATGGCCCCTTCCAGATTTAATTTTTTATTTTTTTGATTTTGTATTACATTAAATACCCACCCAGAAAACTCCTCCCCCTCCCTTGGTAAATACGTTCCCTAGAAAATACCTCCTATGGTAAATACCTTCCCCATAAAACACCTCCCTTGATAAATACCTTCTCTAGAAAATGTCTCCGCCAGAAAATACCTCCCTCAGATAATACCTCCCTTGGTAAATCCCTCCCTCAGATAATACCTCCCCTGGTAAATCCCTCCCTCAGATAATACCTCTGTTTTTCCCCAATGTTTCTACAAAAAAAAAAAAAAATTGCAGACTTTAAACCAAAATTGAGTTTTTACCGTGACAGCAAAGTATTTTTTTCTTCAAAAGAATGCATTCTCTCATATCTATTGTAGGATTTTTTCTCTCCAGCAAGGAGAACTATCTTGAATCTTTTTGGAAAATCAAGCACACTCTCATTTTTAATGAGCTGTGGAGAGGAATTTGTGAAGGAAAAGGAGACCGTCCACCATCAAAGCCCACTTCAGACAAGGAGATTGTCATTTGGGAAAACAAGAACTACAAGGCCTTTGCCTTGATTTCAGATTCCGTAAATGAAGGGGTGAGTCTTCATATTACACCGTTTTCAAATGCCTATGAAGCCTTGCGCAAGCTAAAAGATCTCTATGACTCGCCTTCAAAACTTGAA
The DNA here is from genome assembly GCA_034641835.2 of Pinus albicaulis. Classification (NCBI taxonomy): domain Eukaryota; kingdom Viridiplantae; phylum Streptophyta; class Pinopsida; order Pinales; family Pinaceae; genus Pinus; species Pinus albicaulis. The sequence continues at coordinate 1,372,169,818 of CM076581.1, forward strand.
ATTGTTCAATTAATGAAGTTGTTCAGTCTTGAATTGAAAAATGATGAACCTCTTACTTCAGCTTCAGAAGTAAGATCTATCATGCATGACATTAAGAACACTCGTGTAGAATTTGGCACAACTCTCATAGCATATGTTAAGGCATTGTATCCCACTTACTCACATTATCTTGAGTCAATGCAAGCATGTGGAAACCTCGTGAAAATCACATTTGATTCCCTTGATAAATTTTTTGAAGAAAGAGAGAAGGCTTTTGGAAAGATGAAAGCCCCTATGTCTTCTGAACAAGTTGTATGCTTTACACATAGATAAAAGATTCATTCTCAAGATTCTTCTAATGGAAGAGGTGGCCGAAGAGGAAGAGTAAGAAGAAATCTTAGAGGAAGGTGCGAAAGACAAACTCAAACTGAAAAATATGATATTCATTGCATACGCTGCAATAAAGACTGGCATGATGCATCTACATGTAAGCTTCCTTAGGATAAAATTGAGCAGCAAAGAAATCAAGAAAAAGTTAAAACTCATGATAGAGACAAAGGTAAAGCACCTGAATCTGCTCATTATGTTGTAGCACATTGTAACAATGGAGTAACTGAAGACTTGTTTGATGTTTCATTTACTTCTTGGAGAAATTATTGGCTGATAGATTCAGGATAAACATGTCACATAACATTTAGAAAGGAAATTTTGAATGATTTAATGAAAAAGTTGATGGAGCAGTATACTTCGCAGATAAATCCAAACTCAAGCCATTTGGGCTTGGCATAATCAGGCTTAAGTTGCATGGTCTTCCAAATAATCTTCTACATGAGGTTCTATACCTCCATGAATTGAGGAGAAACTTGTTGTCCTTCGTCCACATCTGCCAGCAAGGACACTCCATTCACATGTTTGATGGCAAGGTTGAGGTCATAAAAGCATCAGATCACTCACTTGTCATGGAGGGAATAGAAGAAGGAAGGCTCTTGAAGTTGCAAGGTTCCTCTGCTCATGCTCAAAGCTTTGCATTCATTTCACATCATGATAAAGGTACATTCCCATCAAGCCTTTTATGGCATGTTAGATTTGGACACTAAAACTATGACAACCTTCGATTGTTGAAGAAAAATGGTGTTAATGGACTCCCTACAATTCCTAGAAAATTTAAGCAATATGATGCTTGTATTCTCGGAAAGCATAGAAAACACGATTTCATGATTCACATTCCATAGCACATAGAAAACTTGAGCTTATTCATTCATATTTATGTGGCCCTATTCCTATTGCTTCTGCAAATGGAAATAAATATATGATGACATTTATTGATGATTACACTAGAATGTGTTGGGTTTACTTATTAAAGAACAAATCTGATGCTTTTCAAACATTCAAGAATTTTCATGCATGGATTGAAAATTATGCACAAACTTATATTGTCTCTTTGTGCACTGATAATGGAAAAGAATACACTTCAAACGAATTTTAAAATTATCTTCGTCAACATGGGATCAAACAACAAATAACTGTGCCCTATAATCCCCAATAGAATAGTGTAGCTGAAAGAATGGATAGGACAATTTTAAATATGGTTCGCTCCATGATGTTTTTTAAGAATGTAACATTGATGTTTTGTGCTGATGCATTTCTATGTGCTCTATACATAAAGAATAGGTGTCCTTCAAATTCAATCAGAAACAAAAATCCTTATGAAATGTGGCATGGCCACATTCCTTCGGTAAATCATTTCAGGGTCTTTGGTTCCACCTGTTATGATTTGATACCCTAGGTACAAAGGAATAAACTTGGTGCTAGAAGTCGAAAATGTATCTTCTTGGGGTATTCCAATACCTCCAAAGGGTATCATCTCTATGATGAAGTGAATAAGAAGTTTGTAGTAGCAAGAGATGTCATATTCCTTGAATCTTACAAGACTGACAAAGTTGTTGAGAGGCAACTTGATCGCCTGGATAGATTCACACATGGAAAGTCTTTTAAAGAATTTGATAATCAAATTTCACATCTTGAAGGGGGGATTCCTATACTGAATCAATTTTTGGAATCATTTTCCGAAGCACTTTCTCCCCCACATGAAGAACCAGCCATGGATGACACCTTGAACGATGTGATTGACAGAATTGAGTGGTTTAATATTTATTCAATTCCAACTCCATCAAATGAGCAGCCTGTGCCATCTCAGAAAGGCCCCCCAAAATGGCTAACAAAGACACTAGAAAACGTCCGTCCCGATGAGGTTGGAAAGACATGAACAAGAAGTTCCACCAGACAAAACAAAGGTGGCGTAGATAATTCTAATTCACCTATTGATATCGATATTTCTTATAACTTTGAATTGAATTTGTCTACAGATCGTGAACAAAATTCCTTCAAAGAAGCTGCTTCTCATGTTGAATGGAATGAAGCGATGAAAAAGGAGTATGATGCCTTGATAAAGAATGGCACTTGGAAGCTGGTTGATCCTCCTTTGGTAACCAAACCAATTGGCTGTAAGTGGGTCTACAAGAACAAGTACAAAGAAGATGGCTCACTTGACAAGCACAAAGCCAGGCTTTTGGCAAAAGGTTTCACACAGAAAGGAGTCGATTTTACATAAAAATTTCCCCCCATAACAAAATGGGCCACCATCTGAACACTCTTTGCCCTAGCATCTCAGAAGGGATGGAAAGTCCATCAAATGGATGTAAAAACCTCTTTTTTGAATGGAGATCTAAAGGAGAAAGTTTTTATGTCCCAGCCAGAAGGTTTTGTTGTGAAGGGCCAAGAACACAAAGTATGCAAAATTATAAAATCCTTGTATGGCCTCAAGCAAGCACCGCAAGCTTGGTATGAGAAATTAACTGAGCATCTTCTGAAACTTGACTTCAAACATTTTGATCTTGATGATGCAACTTTGTTTGTTAAGAAAGTTGAAAAAACAGTTGTATATCTTGTGGTGTATGCAGATGATCTTTTGATGACAGGAAAAAATAAGATTTATATTGCATCCATAAAGAAAGAATTGAAGAAAGGTTTTAAAATGACTAATTTGGGCTATGTTCATTACTATCTAGGTATTGAAGTAACTCAACATCCTAAATTTATATTTCTTTCTCAAAAGAAGTACATTGGAGATCTTTTGAACAAATTTGGCATGGATGAATGCAATCCATTAACCACTCCAATGGAACAAAATTTGAAGCTCGCATCCATTGAAGGGAAGGAATTCGAAGATGCAACGAAGTATAGACAGCTTGTCGGAAGTCTTATTTACCTGACTACCACCAAACTAGACATCTCATTTGTTGTTGGAATCCTCTCCAGTTTTATGCAAAAACCTTGTGAAGGACATTGGTCTGCTGCAAAAAGAGTTCTAAAGTACTTGAAGGGGAGTCAAGACTTTGGACTCAAATATACACACGTAGGTGATTTCAGCTTGATCGGATACTCTGATTCACTTTGATGGGGACAAAGAAACTAGGTTGTCTACTTTAGGTTATACCATGAGTCTTGGATCAAGAGTTGTCTCATGGAGATCACACAAATAATCAGTTCCAGCAGATTCCACAACTGAGGCAAAATATGTGGCAGCAGCTGAAGCAACAAAGGAATTTGTGTGGTCTAGGAGAATCCTAGAAGTTTTGCAAATGAAACAAATGCATTCAACACCTCTCATGATCGACAACACTTCTGCAATAAGGTTGGCCAAGAACCCAAAGTTCCATTATCGAACAAAGCACATCAATACAAAACACCATCTCATTCGACATCATGTTGAGGCCAAAACTATCCATCTACGTCATTGTTCCACAAATGAGCAGACTGCAGACATCTTCACTGAACCGCTTGGAAGAGAAAATTTTGAAAAGTTCAGAACAATGCTCGAACTCACCATAATCCCTTTAGATTAAAAGGGGGAATGTTGAAACCTAATCCTAAGGGACTGGGTGAGATTGTATATTATTTTAATTTAGTAAGTAAGGAAGGCCAAGAGACATTGGGAAGTGAATCCCAATAGTCTCACCTCCATGTATAAGTACACACACAATATCCATCTAATGCATCTTTAGTTTTGCGGAGTTACCTGCTAGTCTGACAGAGGCATTAATTGGCATTTTATTTATAAAAATAATAGAAAATAGGAAAAAAAAAGGTGCAAAGAATTAATGACTCTCATCATGTTTTGATTAGTAAATGAATGGATAAAAATTTTATGACCTAATAGCTGATAATGTACCTACTATGAGATGGCATCAATCCTTCTTGAATATTCTCATATAATTATGAGGTGCCTATGTTCCTATGTGTTTGTATGACCTGTACATCACATGCTCATGATGTGTTTGATGAAATTTTTGTCATGGTTAGGATGAGTGAGGATAGGTCCTTATTCAAGTTTTGAATTAGAGGCATTTTCTTCCTTTTATTAATCATTCCTAAGAGTTTCATCAAGTTCTATGTAGAGGCCTAGGTCCCAGCCTTGAAAAAGTAGCCCAGAATTCGGAGTAGCTAGCACAAAAATTCTTGGAAAATTTTGCATTTGCATGAAGGCCTTGACTTGGGAGCAAGTAGAGGGTTTCAGTCGCGTGGAGGGCTTGCCATGGGAGCGACTCAGGGTCTAGTTCTATTAAAAAGCAAGTTAAATCAGGAGCTGGGAGCCTTGAGTTGTTGGTTAGCCCATCAAGGTCCTATAGCTCCCGAGGAAGGTCAATTTAGTTTTGGTTTGTCAATTCCGCTTCCTTAACTGTACTTAGGAAGTTGAATCATATCCTAATAACTATTCCTCACATATTTACTCTCGTGGACGAGTTAACTTATGTAAGTGTGGGAGGAAGGTGTTACAAAGGTAATGCATGGTGCAATCGAATTGTCCCTTGAACAAGTGTAACATAGGGCAAGTGGATTCTAGGTTTGAAATTCCCAAAGGGAATAGAGAGGGAAATATAGAAGAACCTACACACCCAAAACAGAATCATTATTTCCATGATAAAACCTTTGGACTTAAGAAGAGGAAGCACAAACAAAAAATCTCATTGAGTTCATAAATTACCTATTAAAACTACACATAGAAGCATTTGAGGTAGTGTTCAAGCTCCTATCAATGATTAAGAAACCTATAAGGGCAATGGTAAGAAAATAAAGAAATACGAGCCAAGAAAAAAACACATAATCTCCTTAGAGTACATGTTGCCAAAGCAAAACTGAGAAATGAAACAATGCAAAGGTAATCTACCCTAACCATATGCCACCTAATAACTGAAAGCTGCAGGGTTTTGATGCAGCCTTAAACTATGCCTTCTTTCAAAGATGAGGTATATTTAGGTAATAACAACTCCACATTATATTAATTTATTCATACCTTCTATCCAACTAAAACTTATTTCACATTATTATTCCCTACCTTCAGCACCCCCTAATGATTACAGATATAAGGAATTGGTAAAGAAACAAAGAAAATAAAGAAATACGAGCCAAGAAAAAAACACATAATCTCCTTAGAGTACATGTTGCCAAAGCAAAACTGAGAAATGAAACAATGCAAAGGTAATCTACCCTAACCATATGCCACCTAACTCCATTCACACTATAATTTGGATCACATCGAACTATCTCATCTATTCAAACCAAATTCCCATGTGAGAGTGTCAAGGTGGAACAACACGTGACATGGTGATGGGAAGTAGTTATATTGTTTTCAGCATTAACATAAATGGTGATTTTGTACTCACTTTAACATTTCTCTTGATTTTGAATTTTGAATGGTTGTTGTACTTATTGATGTGGGTATATTAATAAAGTCGAAAGATGGGAAAAAACCTACAACCTTTGCCCACATACTACCTTTAACTGTCACCTACCTTGGGTGTACTATACATACCAACTCACTGAATCTATGTTTTCACCTTTGATAGGAAACGGAGTTTAAAAAGTACAACACAAGAAGCTTTTTCATCCACGCCATGATTTTCAACCCCAGCCTCACAAGCTCGTGCCTAGCCTATTCCGTGTTTGCAAATATTTATATCATATGTCTCGGAGATTTCCAATTCCCAACCCCAGCTCCCAATTCCACCGCCTGTTCCGAGTATGGATTCTTCATCAGCTGCCATAGATGCTCTTCACAAGCAGCTTGAAAGGCTTAAGAGGCCAATTGATCTCGTGCAGACACTGCATGAAAGGCAAGTGAAAGAAGTCCCTGCACGATACATCCTTCCTTCTGATCAGAGGCCATCCACTCCTCTTCAAGTCCAGCAGTCTCTTCCTGTCATCGATCTAGCAGGCCTGGAAGACATCGATCAACGTTCCAAGATTGTCAGACAAATAGCCCAAGCATCCCACGAATGGGGTTTCTTTCAGGTTTGATTGCAATCACAGTTTTTGCTTTTATTTCTCTTTTCTGTTCTTTATCCAACTAACTTTGGGATTCTGATTTCTTTTGAAGATTATAAATCATGGCATACCTTTGTCATTGCTAGAGACTGTGAAACGGGTTTCACAGGATTTCTTTGATCTTTCTGTTGAAGAGAAACGGAAACAGTGCCCTGTGAGGCCGGGTACTCACATGCTTGAAGGTTATGGCCGCTTCTTTGACATCTCTGATGACACGGTCCTCGATTGGGTTGATGGCCTCGTTCATTATATTTCTCCAGAGTGGGCCAAAGCAGTTGAGCACTGGCCTAAAACACCGTCCATATACAGGTACAACTCTATAAACACACGTAAACACTTTGTGTGAGAAATTTTGAACCTTGATACTAAGCTTGCATCCATTCTGATACATTTCTGTTTGCACTACGAAGAGAAACATATGAAAAATACGGCGAAGAGGTAATGAGGCTTATGGAGAAGTTGCTGGGTCTTCTTTCCGAGGGTTTGGGGCTGGACCCAAAGTATATTCAAACCCTCAATCAAGAACCCCTGCTCCAACTCAAAATCAATTATTACCCTCCTTGTCCTCGGCCAGATATGGTGAATGGGCTTGCACCCCATTCAGATCCAGAATTGCTGACTGTTCTGTTCGATGATGGGGTAAAGGGTCTCCAGATCCGGAAAGATGAGGGCTGGTTCACCGTGCCCTCTGTTGCTGGAGCTCTTATTGTCAACATCGGGGATTTGTTACAGGCAAGTTAAATTCCTTGAACTCTTTTTGGCATTTCAATCATTTGTCTCGTTTGGAGTAGGTCCTTGGTCTAAACTTTAGCAGAGTTTTTGTGTAATTGCAGATAGTAAGCAATGGGAAATGCAAGAGTGCCGAGCACCGGGCCGTAGTGAATACAAATCAGAGTCGCATGTCGATCGCCATGATTTTGAGTCCAGAAGAGAATGTGTTGATTGAAACTCCTCATCAACTGATCGATGACGCCCATCCTAGACTGTACAAAGCCGTTAAAGCTGGGGAGTATGAAACCATGTATATGAGCAAGGAAGTTCAAGGAAAAGCCGCCGTCGATGCTTTACGTATAGAACAGGCGCAGCAAGGCAATATCTAATATTTCAATTGCGTTGCTATAAGATGTCTAGTCAGAGAACTACACTAGTTATTCGAGTGGATGGTTAGAAAGGCGTAGATAAAATTCTGTTATTAAAAATCAAAAGGAGTACTCTCCCATTATATTTTATTAATGTTATATATACGTATGCCTACATAGGCACCATTCTCACTCATGGGTGAGAGAACTCACAAAGCTTCACTACTCTTCATGCAATTAAAAGGCAATATTAAATATAAATTAGCAATTATTGCTAGAAGGTGAAAAACTAATGTGTTTTGAATTAATAAGTATTATATTAAATTTAGGTTGTTTAATGTGTTTCTGTAATGGTTGAGGTGTTTCTATCTTTCTCTTGGACTAAGAGGGTTACAATGGGAAGTGTTTGGTTTCCCCACAAGATTTGTTATGGACAAAATATCATTAGTGTCTAATGACAACAAAAATGGGTCAATGGGACTAAAAAAGTAACACAAATACAAGGTATTGTGTAAAAGTGCAAAAGCAAGATAATGAATGATAATAATTATAGCTTAGACAATGTTTGGCCTTTAGAATGATGTCCATGTATACTTTAGAAATCAACCCCATGTAAAAGTGCATGCTAATTTCTCCCACAATGATCCATGTTGGTAAGATCAACAAAATAACTAGCTATGAAAATAAGTAAATCAAGTTAAATATTTTTTTCTTGATTTATATAATATTTTCTATAAAATAATATTTGTGTTCATTAAATATTTATCTTTATTATTATACTTTATATAATCTCTAATTAACAATTTAGTATGATTAAAAATCTATTTTATGTTAGATCTAAGATTTTTGTGATCCATTAATCACATAATTAGGATTTGGTCATTAATTAGGATGTCTTTCCGATTATTATTTAATCTCATTATATATTTATGAAAGATATATTAATTTCTTTTAAATTTTAAATATTATGTTATAAATGTAATTTTACTAATCATATAAGTGAGAAATTTTTAATCGTGATCTCTTTATATATATATATATATATATATATATATTACAAATTTCAAGTTTTTTTTTTTTAATGTTAAAGGTTTCATTTGACAAATAATTTTATATTTAAACTTTTAAAAGTCATACCTATACAAAACATAATTATAATAAGCTGACTAGTTCTTGCCATGTATGCTTTAAAAGGGGCGCCAAAATTGGTCGGAATCTGGGCAAAAAAAACATTTAAGAAATCTTGCAATAACAATGTTTGAATCATGTTTTTGATGATGGAAATGGATTTAGCACCATCAAAAACTTCTAGGGCACCCAAAATATTGAAGTTTGATAACTATAACCTAGATTTACTAGATTTTCTTAAAATATGACAAGAATTTCCATGATTTTCAAGGCAAAAGAACAGACTACGACCTTTAAAAGAGGCGCTCGCTATGGCTTATGAATTTGTTGAAATAGGTGTCCATGTGCTTGACCTGACATGATTCTTGACATGATTGAAGCCCAAGTTATTCTCGTCACATATTTCTGTGTCTCCACCACTGTCTATTTTTTTATCGTCTATTTTTTATAAATTTAATTTTATTAAAAATCAAATAAAATTTTGTATAATTATCCTCGATAACATTCATGACATATTAAGAAAATATATTATAAAATTGAAGTTGTTTGAGATTTGTGAACAGTGATGAGAGCAAGAGAGGAGGCATGAATATGCAAGGAAACAATACTGCATGGGAACAATACCACTCTGTTTACGATTCATATTTTTCCTTTTTCTCGTTTGTTCTTAACTTTTTTATTTTCATATTTTTTTTTTTTTTTCATTATTGGTTGACTTTTTTTTTCCAAATTTTTAGTTTAGTGACTTAGGTGGGTATGGTTTCAATAATAATTTAATGCGTATGTTTTCAATAATGATCAAAAGCATAAACCAAATCCAAAAACCAAACAAAAATATGATTATTCATGTAGCTACGAAGTATTTTTATGATCTGCTAACAAATGACACAACCATAATTTCCATAATAATTATAAGAAATGACACCATAACAATTTCCATAATAAAAATTTCCATAATAATGATAAGAAATGATACAATAATAATTTCCATAATAATGTTAAGAAATGATACAACAACTAACAGTTGAAGTCTCGTACCTACCATGATCATGTCAAGTTGGATATGTTGGCATCATAAACCATTCATGCCTGAGAGCTTCCTCTAATGTTATTCATTGCACTTCATTAAACCATAATCAAATTCAAAATAGAAAAATACCAAGCACTATTTAGTATTTATTAATTTAAGTACTATTAATTTTAGTAAATCTCACAAGCTACCCTCCATAATGACTTTTATTGATGGGTTAAGCAACTAGCCATAACGACTTTTATTCATGAGTTAAAGTTGTGGAAGAAGAGGTGGAACCAGATCACTATCACTGACCCGTGAATAGAGTTGCTTCCTTGTACGAATTTTCTGTCATTAATAAATAACGATGGGCAATGAGATAAGGATAGATGCCACGCTAGTGGAGTTCAATTTATTGGACATATGTCACAGCCTAGTAAAAATGGTTGATGAAATGGCGAGGTGAAGGAATTCAAAAGAAAGGCCCATCGGCCTAAATATAGTAAAAATGTAAATAAGAATGTCATGGTTTTATGGATGCTAATTTGTTATACATTTTATGGAATCCCACCTCTAATTTCTCTAGTCCACTTCTAATCAATCCAATTTAATATTAGCTACCCTAATAGGATAGGTGTCCTACAACATTTGTAAAAGTCAGTATATATGTAGAATGATTTTGTCTCCTAAAAGACTTTCGCTTTTGATACATGTTGCCACTTTGTACCATGTGATTTACCTTTGGAAAATATTATTCACATATACCTCCAAAATTCCATTTGGTTCTAATATCAAATTTCATGGTTTCAATAATAATTTAATGTGTATGTTTTCAACATGATCAAAGCATAAACCAAATCCAAAAACAAACAAAAATATGATTAGTCATGTGGCTATAGAGTACTTTTATGATCTCGCTAAGAAATGACACAACCATAATTTCCATAATAATTATAAGAAATGACACAAGAATAATTTCCATAATAAAAATTTCCATGATAAAGATAAGAAATGCCACAATAATAATTTCCATAATAATGTTAAGAAATGATACAACAACCAACCGATCACAACTCGACCTACCATGATCATGTTGAGTTGGATATGTTGGCATCATAAACCATTCATGCCCGAGAGCTTCCTCTACTATTATTAATTTGCGCCTCTTCCATTCATCAACCATAATCAACTTCAAAACAGAAAAATACCAATCACTATTTAGTATTTATTAATTTAAATACTATTAATTTCAGTAAACCTCACAAACCACCCGCCATAATGAATTTTATTGATGGGTTAAGCCACTAGCCATAACAACTTTTATTCATGAGTTAATGTTGTGGAAGTAGAGGTGGAACCAGATCACTATCACGAACCCGTGAAAAGCGTTGCTTCCTTGCATGGATTTTCTTTCATTAATAAATAACGATGGGCAACGAGATAAGGACAGATGTCACACTAGTGGAGTTCAAGTTATTGGACATATGTCACAAGTTCAAGTTATTGGACATATGCCACAACCTAGTAAAAATGGTTGATGAAATGGCGAGGTGAAGGAATTCAAAAGAAAGGCCCATCGGCCTAAATATTGTAAAAATGTAAATAAGAATGTCATGGTTTTATGGATGCTAATTTGTTATACATTTTATGGAATCCCCCCTCTAATTTCTCTAGTCAATTTCTAATCAATCCAATTTAATATTAGCTACCCTAATATGATAGGTGTCCTCCAACATTTGTAAAAGTAAGTATATATGTAGAATGATTTTGTCTCCTAAAATACTTTCGCTTTTAATACATGTTGCCACTTTGTACCATGTGATTTACCTTTGGCAAATATTATTCACATATACCTCCAAAATTCCATTTAGTTCTAATATCAAATTTCATTCTACATTAGTTAAAGGAATCTTTGTTTGAGAACCCACCTCATTACTCAATTTATTTTTAAGCACTAGACATGAAAGACAAAATCAATATTTTCATGTTTGGAATGTATGGTCCATAATCAATATCACCCATTTTTTCTAGTACCCTATAGGGTCCATAATAATTTGGTTGAATCTTTTTTTTACCTATGATAGTTGAGGAGTTCTCTAGTTGTAGTATTGCAATTGGATCTCAATATTTTGAACTTCTATATGAATGTGTATATATTTAATTCTAATATTATTTTCAATACTTTATTTATGTATATACGTATATATCAAGATGAGATACCTTGTTAAATATATAGAAAAAACTAAAAGAAAAATAGATTAAGTGTTTTCATTTTTTTAAGGATGGTTCACGAATACTCGGTGACCACTACATCCAAGCAGATCAACCTGAAGGGATCTACAGGTTGGCCAAACAAGCAGGGCATAACCGCAAGGGCGTCAAGAAGATTTGACCCTGTGACCTCCCAACTAGAGAGGTACTTAGCAACGAGAACTTGACCAACTGAATTAACCCTTGGGCCTAATTAAGTGTTTTCATTACATTCACTAATTATATATTTACATATTTAGTTAAACAAAAGTACAATAAGGATGTCTACTATCACAAATAATGTGAGCACATAAGAACCATACATTAAAAAAAAACATGAAATAGTTTTTTTTGTCAAGTTTACCACCTTACATATAATATAACTAACTTTCTACAAAATATTCACAAAACTGACATCTTAGTCAAGGAGAATTGAGTAATTTACCTGAAATAGTATTAAATAAAGTAATATGTGAATAATATGAGCTACTTATATATGATATCATGAAAATCCTTCAAAATGATGAGAATGGAGGTTATTATTTCAAATCAAGTCGCATTAATTAGCATCATTATCTCTCTCCATTTACTATGATCTCTTTGTTATCATGCCTTGATTAATTCTCAACTTTTTTATTTTTATTTTTAATTTTCATCATGTATTCTTATTTTCTTTATTGGCCATGTCTACTTGATGATATTAACATCAGTGAACAACATTCCCTCTAGTGCGAAAAACCAATAATAACATTTTTAAAACGTATTTGTACAAAAAAGATTATCTTTGATATTTCTATGCATTTCTACCATTCCACTTCTCCCTTATAAGAATCGGTAGTGGCAACTAAACCTTGGTTAAAACTACCCCGTTCACTACCCAACCATGTTACAAAATCTAGATGTAATGACTGTACTACGAAATGTTTTTCCTCCACAACATCATCCCTTGGAAACAATCCACCTCTACCTTGTAAGAATCCATAGTATCATTATATTATTGGTAAAAACTACTCATTTCACTACCCAACCATATTAGAAAATCTAGATGTGGTGATTTTACTATGAACATGTATCCCTCAATAGCCTCATCCCTTGGAAAGAATGCATCTCTAATATTTTTACATATAGGTTTAACATAAAGATCCTCGATAGTGTGGACATTTCCAATAAAGAATGATTCCATGACATAATATGTGGGTTAATTTATATTTAGATTGATGTTTATGTATTTTATTTTGATGTCCACAAATTAGTTCTTAAGTACTCATTGTTCACAAAAGGATTTTCCAAATCACGTTAATGCATTTTTCAATAATTTATCCTTCGATCCCAATATTGTTTGCCTTCTTTGCCAATCCCTTTCCTCCATAATGGAGTGCATTTTTTCCAAGGAAAATATCAGAGAATTATTTCTCCATGGAATATCCAAATAGGGTGTGGCTCAATAGAAAATGATAATAATATAACTTGGTAATCCAATAGGATTTAAATGGAAATTTTTGAATTTCCATGACCATGGATCTAGGTTAGAATATTAGAATCATTGACGCTACCAAATGAGGAATCTTAAAAAATGCTACCTTCCACATCGGAATATAAAATAGCAGTAAATCACACATGCATAAGTATAGACAATTTTCTACAAAATATTGTACAGTAATGTACAACAACCCAATATTTGTTATATTAAACATGTTATCACTCTGAAATTTACAGAGGTTGTTTTAGGGTTTAAAAAGAAATATCAGAGGTAACTACAAACCTACTTTGGAGCTAGGATATAGCCTTCCTAAACTCACAGAGGACTCTCTCTATATGATTTAGCATTGTTTAATCAATGGATATTAGGCTATTTATGTATGTTTGGTTGGGTTGGTTTTTTATTGGCTTTGGTTGGCTGGTGGAATTAATTATTTAGATGAATAGGTGCTTCTCAACTTTCCATTGGGATATGGAGTCAATGTGCTTTGAAACAGAACTGAATCAAATTTTAAGGAAAGTGTTACAAGGAAAGATAAGTAAGCAATATCTGATCTCAAGGCTGAATGGTGAAGTGATTTTTCAATCGGGATCAAGAAGAAATTAAGAATTTGTTAAACTAGATAATGAAGAAGGGTGGAGAGGTAAATCGATATCATAGGGAAATTAAGAATTCTATAAATCGGATATCAGAAGAAAACACAGAAATGTATAACATTTAAAATTAGAGTGTAATATTTAAGCAAATTCTGCAGTAATATTCCTATTATAACATTCTGTTGGAAATATTGTCATTGATGGCAAAGGAGAAGAAAGGAGCTGCACCTGAACTATAAAAAGAAGAATCAGCAATAAGGCAAAGGAGACAGACAAGGAGGAGAGGCAACAAGGGCAGCAAAAAGAGGCAGCTCAGACACGAGGAAGAAGCAGAGTTGTAGAGAGAGTTAGAGTAGATTTGGAAACCCAGAATTCCTGTAAGCCTACGGGCAGTAGAAAGGGACATTGGCTTTGAAGATCTAACTAAAAGAAGAACTTTTGTAAGTAATTTCATATGTATGGATGAAGAATTTGTTTCTAGAGTCTGTGAGATGTGTATTGTTTGATTTCTGTGTGAAGAATATTTTGAGTCTCCGTGTATTATGTATGAAAAGGACTCTATGACAGGGTTTTAGATGGAGTTCTGTTCTAATTACGGAATCGATGTTGATTATCATGATTCGAGTTGAAGAACAGTAGGGGCTGCATACATACCTGGAAATATTTATTGAGGTTGCATTTGCTAATTATTGCAGTCATCGATCACTGCAATGATCGATGACTTAGAGTGAATTCGAATCTTAATACAGAGTAACATGGATGTACGCCACAATGGGGACCGATATTATGCCGGAATTAAAATATTGTTGTGAATAAGAAATACGTTGAAGATATGGGGTTTGAAGTCCATATAGGGTTTTTTTTCTATAAAGGAACCAATGAAATTGAATTGCAGGAATGAAGAAATTCTTGTGCACCTGAATGGTCTAAGGATCATGAAATAGAAGAGATGGTATGGTCAATTCGTGAAATGGAGCAGCATTGAAAAGCCATGAACCGAAATCGAAGAGGAATGATATAGCGAAATTGAGAAGGGCAGATTGAGTTGTTAGCATTGAAGTCTATATTGTAAAAGAATTTGATACACATATAATTTTGCACATGCTGTGAAATCTAGAAGTGGAATGATGGCTCAATTGCAGAGATGCGCGCATAAGGAGAGAGGATTTACACATGCAATTGTGTAAATATGATACTGCAATATCAAGGGCTGGTTGAAGCGATGACTTGAACAACAGTGACATGGGAGAGGAGCATTGAATGGAATGTAGCAGTGGTTAAACTGTGAAAAGTATGCAGAGGTTTGCGTCAAGTTCAAAAGGCAACAAACTGTGTAAGGAATTTGTGCAAAGAAACAGTGAAAGGAAAACAACGGAGGCGCAGAGTGTAGGCAATCGATTGGAGATTTGATTGTGCAGCATTATAAATCGATGATGAAGTGAATTCATGAAGTCGAATGTAATATCGATGGCGTGGAAGTAATACAAGAGAGGCAGAACCATGAGTTACTTATGCCGAGTTAAAAACTGATAGGAAGAAGAAATGGTGTTGTTGAGTACGAAGTTAAAGGACAGAGTAGAATTAACTTGCGAAGAATTGATGTGAGTAGAACAATAGAATGACGAAACCTTGAGTAATTGAACAGTAGAACCATGAAGGCGGAAATAAAAAACCATTTATGGTTTTCACATAAGTTTTAAGTGGTAACTGGTATCAAGAAAAAAAATGCGATACATTCCATCATTTGACGCGTGTCTTGAAGTGGTATTTTAAAACCACGAATTTAGCATTATTTTTGTGTGTTAAGTCACGAGGTTAAAAATTTTGCGATATCCATTGGATTTCGCATGGTGGGTTGATGTGTTTCGACCATCGTTGGATCACAAGTGGAGATGTACGAAAGTTAAGGCAGGGTTATAAACCCGTGGGCCCAACTGTGTGTTGGTGCATGAATTAAAATGTTAAATGTGAATTGAATGATATGTTGTGGGACTCAATATTAATTATGTGATGGCTTATGTTTGAACCAAGGTAGGAATTATATGCTAGGCTGAGGGACTGAGAGTCCTTATTATTGTTGACATCTTCGATAAGTTTAAACCAAAGTATGATTAAGTGAATCAAGAATCAAATACACCTTGGGTTCAAGTTTTTATTGAGTTGTAATGAAATATCGAATATGTATTTGATATTCATGAGGTGAATTATTATATGGTTTCAAACATAAACTTTAATTATATAGCTCCCACATGTAAAATTGGTTGTTGAGTCTTTATGAAATATGGTTCTTAACCATAGGTTTGAAGATGAAAAGAGAGAAAGCTTATGCTTATGTAATTGGTTGTATGGCTTTATAAACCATAGTGAAATGATTTATAAAAGAGATTCCGCAATGAAAAGAGATTGCCCAAATTGGAGAAATTGAGGACCCTTTTGGATGATTAATTAGAAATGAATTTTTATATGCATGAGAGTGAAAATGTGGGCTTGGTAGGGTGACCCACCATCAAGAAAAATCACAATATAACAGCAAAAACTGGAAAAGATAGTGACAACAGAAGAAAATACAAACACACAACAAGCCAAGGACCAAAAAAGGGTTGAGTGAAATTGATTTATGTAACTGTAAATGTGAATGTAAATGATTTAAAATTATTTTTATTGTATGCGATGCAAAGGCAAGTCTCTGTAGGCAAAGAAGTACCCCACTGTAATACTGAAATGTATACATATTTTCATATTCCTCTCGATCTCGTGGATATTGGTGGCCACCCGCCATTCCACTTGGGCCCCTACCATTGTCTCTTCAGCTTTTTCGCTTTCGCATAACTTACTATTTTTAGCAATGTCCCGAACTTCCTGAGTCGTTTTCGAGGCCCTAAACGATGTTTTGGTATGTTTTTTTACCAACGAATTGGATCATCCAATTGCCTTGACGCTGTAGTCCTCGGATAGAGCTTTCTAATGATGTATCATGTGCGTCAAACGGAGATAGTATGCCAAAGTTACGTCCCTGGGAAGTTGAAACACCAATTTACCCAAACGGGGCCCATAGTTTTGGCGCTTCATCTCCTATGGTTAGGTTTTTGGGATGTTTAGGGTTCTCCATTGTTTCTCAATAATAAATAGGCCCTCGAGCCTCATTGTAACGCAGTTCAGAGGCCTGTAGCCGCCACATCTCTTCTCAGAGATAGCTACCAGTGCCCTAGCTAGTTTTATTTCCATTCTGTCTGTAAGCAAATTTCATTTCTTTGATATTAATGAAATGAAGTGTTATTTCCGCTGCATCTCTGTATTTATGGTTATATTTTTATTCTGTTGCGTTCCTGCATAAATCCGGATCATCCCTCTCCCTCAACGAGATGGACAAAGAAATGAGAAGGCATAAGGCAAAGAGGCATGGTTGTCCATTTCAAATTCCCTGAGGAATGCTAACAATCATAAGGAAATCTCTATAAATAATATCTCATTGATATGCAGAGAGAGGTTAGAGAATGAAGAAATGAAGCAGTGAGGCAGAGAAGAAGGAGGAGGTGAACTGTGAAGATTCGGGTGGCTGATATATGTAGATATGAAGCTTGGTAGACAAGAAGAAGAAGGAATGCAATTGTGCGCATATCCGTGTAAATCCTAAAGATGTGGTTTTGTTTTCAAAGATTACGTAAGTTGGCTTCCACATCGTCGTAGTTTGATAGATGTTAGTTATGTTAGTTGTAGCTGGCTGAGGTAGGAGCCTCCTGTAGGTTGTAGCCTGCAGAAAATAAATGGAAGTTGGTACTTCCATATCAAGTTGTAGCTTGATAGATGTCAGTTGTAGCTGGCTGAGGCAGGAGCCTCCTGTAGGTTGTAGCCTACAGAAAATAGATGGGATTTGGAGCTTTCTAGCAAGTTGTAGCTTGCAAAATTGAGGTAGTAGCCTCCTGTGGGTTGGAGCTTACAGAAAATCAGTGGTGAGAGGGAGTTTGAGCTTGTCTTTGCATCACAACAATAATAAGATGTGGTTTTCTCCCTTTTTGGTTTTCCACTTATATATTTTGTCTATGTGCATGATGTTTATGTGTTGATACGGTGTCTCTAATCTACTTAATACTTGCTGCTCACATATTAATATTGTTGTTACATTATGTAATAAGTAGATCATGAAATGAAGGTGTAAATAAGCTTAAAGGAAAGTTTTAAAAGTCCATGAATGTGTTAAACTAATTCACCCCCCCTCTCAGTTTAACTAAGTGTTCAACAATTGGCATCCGAGCAGGTTCCCTCTGTATCAGTTTAACAACTGGAAGGAGATCCTAGGTCCCCAGGATGGCTAGTCTAGAAGGATGCTCAACAGATAAAGCCCCTTTGTTCACCGGTACAAATTATGCCTTCTGGAAAATAACAATGGGGGCATACATAATGTCTCTAGGAATATAATTTTGGGCTGCTGTGGAATTGGGATATGCCCCAAAGGAGTCTGACTCAGAGAAATATGCCAAACTAGATTGTGTAGCTAATGCAAAAGCCATTAATGCTCTCTTAAGTGAACTGTGTGAGGTAGAATTTATCAAATTAATGCACAACAAGACTGCCAAATAAATATGGGATACATTAGAAAGCTTCCATGAGGGAGACAAAAAGGTGAAGATAGCCAAACAACAAGTCTATAGAGCTCAGTTTGAAAATATAAAAATGAATGATGATGAAGACATTGCCAGCTTCTTCTTGAGGGTTGCAGAAATTGTGAATAACATGAAAGCTCTAGGAGAAACCATTAAAGAAAGTGTAATTGTTCAAAATATTCTAATATCTTTACCATCCATCTTTAACCCCAAGGTTTCTGCCATAGAAGAAACAGTTGATTGGGAAACTCTGACCATGAACCAATTACTTGGAAACCTAACAGCCTATGAGATAAGGCTGCCACAGAGGAAGTCAAATGTGAGGGAGGCAGCCTTTAAGACAGAAAAGAACAAAGAAGAAAAGGAAGATATATACTCTTGCTTTGATGAAGAAGAGGCCAAATTTGTCAGAAGATTGGATAGAGGCTCAGGAAAATATAAAGGTAAACTTCCATTTAAATGCTTTAACTATGGAAGAGTTGGGCACTATGAATCTAAGTGTCCTCATAAGAAAACAAATAATCAGACTCAAGAAACAGAGCAAACCAAAAAGGGAAGAGATTCAATAGAAAATCATTTTATGCTCAGCAAGAGAGCAGTGCATCTAAAAGCTCAGATGAATCCTCAAATGAAGAAGGAACCTCTGAATTTGTCTTAATGGCCAAGGAAGAATTTGAAGATGATCTCCTAGAATCTGATGAATAATGTGAGGTAGATCTTGAGGGGGAGCTAAGAAGTGCCCTGGAGGAAATAGACAGACTTAAACTCAAGTCCAGAAAATAGAAATACATTCTCCGCAAATATGTAAAAGTGGAACCAGACTCAGAAGACATTATTAAACTAAAAGTTAAACTAGAAGAATTAAGGAAAATAGAGGATATTCTCAAAAGGGAAATAAAGGAGAAAAATCAGGAATGTGAAAAATTGGAAGAAGAAGTGGTAAGCCTAAGGAAGAAATCAGAAAAGGCCCAAAGGGAATTAACTACGAATATTCCACAAATGAAAAGTTCTGGATAGTTGGACCAGATTATAAATGCTCAAAGATCCCCTCTCATAAAGGTTGGGATAGGCTATGAAGGAGAAACCAGTAAGTCCAAGGTTGAAGATAACAAGGATATCACTTTCGTGAAAGCTGTAAAAGATAAAATTAACCATCAGCAATCTGAGCTTATTATAGCTAGAAGACTGATGGAAGAAAGGAGCAGGTTGTGTAAGCAGCTCGAAGGTGAGATTTCCTCCATGGAGAACTCAGAGAAGGCAGACATTGAAAGGAATGATGAAGCAACTCAAAAAGGAACCACAAAAGTAGAAGCCAGCAAGAACCTGATGTGTAATGAAACAAACAGAAACAAGCAGCAACATGAAAGGACAGAGAATTAGAGGATGAAACAAGAAGTTGCAAAAAGATCAATTGTTCCTGAAGATCGATTGAACAAGTTCAAAAAATCTCAATGGAGGTTCTTTCTTCCTATGAAAAATATCACATGTTTCTCTTGTCATAAACCAGGACAGATTGTAACATATTGTAAGAAAAGGCATATCAACTTTAACCAGCAAAAGATGCAGCAAATGGGAAGAACCCCTCAAGCAAGCAAATGCAAAAGACAATCTTTCACCAGGTACACAAATCATTTCCGTGGCTACTGCTATTCATGCAATGACTTTGGACATGTAGCAGCTCAGTGTAAGACAAAGAGAATCAAGTTTAACCAACAAAAGATGCACCAAATGAGAAGACTACCTCAAGCAAACAAATGGAGAGGACAACCATTCACCAGGTACATAAATCATTTCCATGGCTATTGTTATGCATGCGATAATTTTGGACATAAACTTGTTGAATGTGAATTATGTTCAGAAGGGAGCATAAAATATTATACATCAGCTCAAACATACCTTGGTGAAATAAGATGTTATGTATGCCTCAAGCTTGGTCACAAAGAAAAAAACTGTAAACTGCCATATACATTAAATAACTATAGACAGATGATGGAATCTAATCAAATCAAACAAAACTATGAATAAAAAAGAAGTGCAAACATTATGAAGAACCCCAATAAAGTATGGAAGGAAAAGAGAAAGGGGGAGCCTGTTACGTCAATAACATAATGAATCCATCAGAGTCTCAGGGGGAGCTACTCTAGGAAGCAACAAAAATATCCAACCAGTGATAGATATGAAGCAACATCCCAGGGGGAGAGCACTTCATAAATAGTCCCCACAAAAGTAGTCTAAGAAGAGCTCCATGAAATAAAAATAGCTAAAAGGTTAGGAAGGGAGAGGAAAATACCTCTAACAGAGAACTATGGAGGAAGAAGATTATCTAAAGCATTCAATAGTTGACAGATTGATGGAAGAAGAGAAGGCAACAAGAAGCCATGGTAGTAGAGAGAACATCAGCCAAGATCATGTAAGCTAAGAAGACAACAGCACACTAAGTGATGAATGGTTAAATCACAAAAAATATGTTTCGAACTATAAAAATGAAAAAAAAAAACATAAAGGATGATCACATTGTGCATCATACTACTAGAATTAACAATGAATCACATTAAGAAGGATGAGTAAGAGAAGTGCCTATCATCATTATGTCATTACATCATTCATCTATGAAAAGTCCCCTTGGAAGAATGCAGTTAAGTGAGTGATAAATCTCTAAGTGGTCTGCCCATGAAGATTCCAAATAAAGAAATTGAAGATGTCTTCCTGAAGATCATTATGTTAGAACACTTGAATTGTATATAAAGCAGCAATGATTCTGGAGCAGTCCTAGAAAGGAAAATGCAGTGACATTATTTTAAACTAGAATGACAGAATAAGCAAAAGGTTAATGATGCCAAGATTAGATTCAGTATAATGATGATTGTTGTTGAGACCAGTGGAGAGCTCAATAGTAGAAACTATGAAGGTTGTCTTAACCATGGGTGCATGTGCAAGTTGAAGTGAAATTACTGCTTGTTTTATCAAAGTAGTATCAATTGGTATTTGGATCATGCAGTCTGCCTATCAGCATAATACCAAGTGTCCTCAATAGAGCAGTGGTATGGCACAGGTCCTCAAGATCAGAAGTACATCAAGGTGGTATTCCCAGTGTTATCTGCATTACTAAAGCATGAAAATTTCAATAACAGTGCTAAAGGATCATTATTTTTTTTACACTTGAAGCATTATATTGAGCATTGAAGTAGTATCTATTTCTATACATAACTGCATGCCTTCCTAAAGTCAGTTCATATATATCTTCAAGGCCTCTCTCTTAATATCATTCATAACACCGTGTGAAGTCTGATTGCTGAGATTTTAATTAAACAGCTTGAAGATGTTTTGCTGAAGATCATCATGATAGAACAGTTAAAGTATCGGAAGTATGAAGGACTAGCTGTGTTAGTTGAAGCTCAAAATTCTGTTATTGATTCATCAAAAGCATACTTCAGCAGAAAGGATTTGCTGGTATTTCACCATTAAAGAGAGGTTGATCGTTGACATACATACCCCCCTTATGTCATAAATAAAAATTGCATAGTTGATAAGTGAGACTGACCAATACATTGAATGTATCGAGCCTCATGGGTTTGTTTTGAAAGTACATTGTACAAGCAGTAAAGTCGTTTGGTCTCTTATATTGAAAGATATTATCTAATCTCACAATAAGTTGTAAGCTCTAGTTTGATTCACTGATCACGTCAGGAACAAGGACCTTTTAGCTATTAAGTTTAATACGCTTGTCAGCATCCTAGCTCATATCACCACCAACAGGCAGGAAAGGTGAACCACAGCTATAAAAGATATATTGGCATCATCATAATTGAACAGATGTACTCCAGATGTGTATTGCAGAAGAAGACATATTCCATCTACAATCTTCCTCAACAGATATGTATTTCTGATGAAGATCATACTAGAGACTAAAGTATATTTGAAGCATTCTCAGTATTTTAGTTTTGGTCCAATGATGCATCTCTAATTATATAAGTCTAATTATATATGGTTGTTCTATCATCACCTACACTCTATAAAAGTGCAAGGAGTCTGTGCTTTGGGATGGTATCAACTTACTGTGTATATACAAGTTCAATAATTCTCAAAAGTGTTCTCTCAACAGCTCGTGTACACCAGTCTGGAGCAGCAAGGTATAAAGTCAAAAGAAGAAGGGCCTAAACACAACTCAGAGAGAGGAAATTCAAAGATAGAATCTACACTGAGAGATGTGCAACCCTTTGCCATTGATGTCAAAGGGGAAGGAAAAGCAAGCAAAATAAGAGTATTAAAGTATTTCCATCAATGCCAAAGGGGGAGACTATTGGAAATATTGTCATTGATGGCAAAGGAGAAGAAAGGAGCTGCACCTAAACTATCAAAAAGAAGAACCAACAATAAGGCAAAGGAGACAGACAAGGAGCAGAGGCAACAAGGCCAGCAAAAAGAGGCAACTCAGACATCAGGAAGAAGCAGAGCTGCAGAGAGAGTTAGAGTAGATTTGGAAACCCAGAATTCCTGTAAGCCTACGGGCAGTAGAAAGGGCCATTGGCTTTGAAGATCTGGCAAAAAGAAGAATTTTTGTAAGTAATTTCATATGTATGGATGAAGAATTTATTTCTGGAGTCTGTGAGATGTGTATTGTTTGATTTCTGTGTGAATAATATTTTGAGTCTCCATGTATTATGTATGAAAAGGACTCTGTGACGGGGTTTTATATGGAGTTCCGTTCTAATTATGGAATCGATGTTGATTATCATGATTCAAGTTGAAGAACAGTAGGGGTTGCATACATGCCTGGAAAGATTTATTGAGGTTGCATTTGCTAAGTATTGCAGTCATCGATCACTGCAAGGATCGATGAATCAGAGTGAATTCGAATCTTAATACAGATTAACATGGATGTACGCCACAATGGGGACTGATATTATGCCAGAGTTAAAGTATTGTTGTGAATAAGCAATACGTTGAAGATCTGAGGTTTGAAGTCCATATAGGGTGTTTTTTCTATAAAGGAATCAATGAAATTGAATTGCAGGAATGAAGAAATTCTTGTGCGCCTGAATGGTATAAGGACCATTAAATAGAAGAGATGGTATGGTCGATTCATGGAATGGAGCAGCATTGAAGAGTCGTGAACTGAAATCGAAGAGGAATGATATAGCGAAATTGAGAAGGGCAGATTGAGTTGTTAGCATTGGAGTCTATATTCTAAAAGCATTTAATACACATATAATTGTGCACACACTATGAAATACTAAAGTGGAATGATGGCTCAATTGCAGAGATGTGCGCATAAGGAGAGAGGATTTACACATGAAATTGTGTAAATATGATACTGCAATATCAAGGGTTGGTTGAAGCGCTGACTTGAACAACAGTGAGATGGGAGAGGAACATTGAATGGAATGTAGAAGTGGTTAAACTGTGAAGAGTATGCAGAGGTTTGTGTCGAGGTCGTAAGGCAGCAAACGGTGTAAGGAATTTTTGCAAAGAAACAACAAAAGGAAAACAACGGAGGCACAGAGTGTAGGCAATAGATTGGAGATTCGATTGTGCAACATTATAAATCTATGATGAAGTGAATTCATGAATTCAAATGTAATATTTATGGTGTGGAAGTAATACAAAAGAGGTAGAACCATGAGTTACTTATGCGGAGTTAAAAACCGATAGGAAAAAGAAATGGCATTGATGAGTACAAAGTTAAAGGACGAAGTAGAATTAACTTGCGAAGAATTGATGTGAGTAGAACAGTAGAATGACAGAACCTTGAGAAATTGAAGAGTAGAACAGTGAAGGCGGAAATCGAAAACTATTTATGGTTTTCGCATAGGTTTTAAATGGTAAGTGGTATCAAGAAAAAAATGCGATACATTCCAGCGTTTGACATGTGTCTTGAAGTGGTATTTTAAAACCATGAATTTTGCATTATTTTTGTGTGTTAAGTCATGAGGTTAAAACTTTTGCGATATCTGTTGGATTTTTCATGGTGGGTTGATGTGTTGCGACCACCGTTGGATCACAAGTGGAGATGCGCGAAAGTTAAGGCATGGTTATAAACCCTTGGGCCTGACTCTGTGTTGGTGCGGGAATTAAAATGTTAAATGTGAATTGAATGATATGTGGTGGGACTCAATATTAATTATGCGATGGCTTATGTTTGAACCAAGGTCGAAATTATATGCTAGGCTGAGGGACAGAGAGTCCTTATTATTGCTGACATCTTCGATAAGTTTAAACCAAAGTATGATTAAGTGAATCATGAATCAAATACACCTTGGGTTCAAGTTTGTATTGAGTTGTAATGAAATATTGAATATGTATTCGATATTCATGAGGTGAATTATTATATGGTTTCAAACATAAAATTTAATTAGATAGCTCCCACATGCAAAATTGGTTGTTGAGTCTTTATGAAATATGGTTCTTAACCATAGGTTTGAAGATGAAAAGATAGAAAGCTTCCACTTGTGTAATTGGCTGTATGGCATTATAAATCATAGTGAAATGATTTATAAAAGAGTTTCCGCAATGAAAAGAGATTGCCCAGATTGGAGAAATTGAGGACCCTTTTGGATGATTAATTAGAAATGCATTTTTATATACATGAGAGTGAGAATGTGGGTTTGGTAGGGTGACCCACCATCAAGAAGAATCACAATATAATAGCAGAAACTGAAAAAGACAGTGACAGCAACAGAAAAGACAAACGCACAGCAAGCCAAGGGCCGAAAAAGGGCTGAGTGAAATTGATTTATGTAACTGTAAATGTGAATGTAAATGATTTAAAATTATTTTTATTGTATTTGATGCAAAGGCAAGTCTCCATAGGCAAAGAAATACCCCACTGTAATATTGAAATGTATACATATTGTCATATTCCTCTGAATGAGCTGGACAAAGAAATGAGAAGGTGGAAATCAAAGAGTCATGGTTGTTCATTTCGAATTCCCTGAGGAATGCTAACAGTAATGAGGTAATCTCTATAAATAATATTACCAACATATGCATAGAGAGGTTAGAGAATGAGGAAATGAGGCAGAGAGGGTAAGAAGAAGGAGGAGCAAATAGATAAGTTGTGAAGATTCAGAGTTGATATAAGGTAGATATGAAGGCTGGTGGACAGCAGTGAAGAAGGAACAAAACAGAGCAGATATCAAGGTAAATCAACATGTGGTTTTGTTTTGAAAGAGTAAGGAAGGTGGTGCTTCCATATCAAGTTGTAGCTTGATAGATTTCAGTTGTAGTTGGCTGAGGTAGGAGCCTCCTGTAGGTTGTAGCCTGAAGAAAATAGATGGAAGTTGGTGCTTCCATATCAAGTTGTAGCTTGATAGATGTCAGTTTTAGCTGGTTGAGGTAAGAGCCTCCTGTAGGTTGTAGCCTGGAGAAAATAGATGGGAGTTGGAGCTTCCTAGCAAGTTGTAGCTTGCAGAATTGAGGTAGTAGCCTCCTGTGGGTTGGAGCCTATAGAAAATTAGTGGTGAGAGGGAGTTCGAGCTTGCCTTTGCATCACAACAATAATAAGATGTGGATTTCTCCCTTTTTGGGTTTCCACTTATATCTGTTGTCTATGTGTATGATGTTTATGTGTTGATATGGTGTCTCTAATATGCTTAATACTTGTTGCTCACATATTAAGATTGCTGTTACATTATGTAATAAGTAGATCATGAAATGAAGGTGTAAATAAGCTTAAAGGAAAGTTTTAAAAGTCCATAAATGTGTTAAACTGATTCACCCCCCCTCTCAATTTAACTAAGTGTTCAACACATTCAAATTTAAAACACATAAAATTTTATGGAATACTTAGAAAAATAACACGACCAATTGAAATTGTATACTTCAATGAGATAGCTTAACACATGAATCTTGTAAAGAATTTTCTTTATAACTTGTTTAGTTTGTCGGTTGGAAATTGGTACAATAACACTCTGGAAAAAGATCAGTTAGCTAACGAAATATTCAAAAATCAACACTTGAACGACCCTTGATACTTAAAATGATGAAGTATTTATACAATATATTACAAAAATGTCTTGTCAACTCACTAGGATTTATTCTAGGAAAATAAAATATCTTTATGCAAAAAGATAATGACACTTTTCAACTGACTAAAATCTGGCCCTGATTCTTTGCTTGTTGTTATCTTTCTGTTTTTTCATCTATCTGTTATTTCATCTGTCTATTCTTTCAGCCTTTATAGTAAATCACACCACTTCTCCCACGTTTATTCATCTAGGATTTTGATTTTCATCATCCTGCGGTAAATCTCATCTGCCTCTAAATATCAGGCAAACATAGTCTTATTTACAAAAAGGTTATTTACCTCATGTTGGAGGTAAAAGAAGTTTTCTAGACTTTGTAAGAGTACCTTTACTGTGGGAATGCCTTTCATTGAGGAAATTTGGTATGTTTCTTTGGCCACTTCCCTTAAATTATTGACATAATCCTCATGTATCATGAGTTTTTCATTTATCACTAGAGGAATAGGTGGACCCTTCTATCTCAATATATAAAATTTGCTAAAAAATGTGTTTACTGCGAGTTCCATGGTTTAACATTTATCCTCAAGTTGTAGCATTAGATTTCTTTTGGAAATCACTTATTTCACTTCTAGGATAGTCTCTGTTCTATTAGCTATCCCGAACTCTTCCAACTCACACTTATTTTTAGAATTCAGGAATTTGATTATTTCAGAGGCTTCCTCTGGTTTTTTCCAAGGTTGGATTTGATTTTCTGAATTTCCTCAGCAACTTCCTTCACCAAGTCATTATGCTCAAACATAATATGTATATAAGGCCACATATCATTACTCGAGTTAATGATATTGGCCCACAATTGTTGTTTTCTTGGGCTAAAAGATCTGTTAATGTGAACTCCTTTTCTAGCTTCTAGATTCTGTCAGTCAGTCTATCAACTTTCTGTACTTCAGCTTGATACCTTACTTCTAACAATTTCTTTTCATCCTCTAATATCTTTACCTATTCTTTGAGTTTATTATTCTCTGTAGTCTGAATAAACATATCTTCCATTGCTTTCATTAATTTGTTGGCCTCACCAGTGGGATGGGTTGTTGGTATTGTTGATGGTGGTGTTGATGTAGATACTGGTGGTGATGTAGATACTACGGGAATAGCAGTAATGGGAACTGCTTCCATGCCATCTTATTTTTCTTGTACAAGCTTATCCATATATGTCTCCATTTCCTTTAGCTGATTTGTCAACTGGATGATTAAATTCATCATCTCATCCTTTTGATTGTTTTTATCCAAAACCTCCTTGGTTTGTGGATGTTCAGTAGTTGGTAGTTTTAACTGTTTCTTCAGTGCAACTATGTCTGCATTTTTATTCTTTATAAGTTCTTTTGATGCCTTGATGTCCGTTGGATTCTAGCCAATTTCAATTACCAATTCTTCCAGTGACTTAATTTTGTTGCATATTGCCTATGATGAGGCTCTCTCTAGCTGTAACTGTCACCGTACATTTGCTAGGAAGTTCTGGAAATTCTGGACACTTAGAGTTTTATGTGTCATGGTTGAATATATCATCTCTCTTGCCTGCTTGTGGAATTCAATTTTGTCAATTGGATGCATGTCCTTGGCAGGAACTTCAAAGCTTGTATTTTTATAGTCTTCTAAAGTTTTGGGGGTCTATACTTTTGGTTGCAGGAATGTCATTTGCATTGTCTTTGTCCTGAGGTCAAAACCTGAAAGCAGCCTACTCTGATCTCTGGGAGTTTTCTTCTAGTATTGTGCATATGTAGCAACCTTTAGTGCTTCATTTTTCATTTTAATCTCTTTATATTTCCCCATGATATATTTTTCCTTCTCAACTGGCTTACTGGATGTTGAAATATCTACACTATTTTACTTTTGAATGATTTCTACCCTAGAAGATGATGGCAGAGATATTTCTTCTGTACATGTCGTAGGTGGATCATCCCTAATAACAATCTATGTTTATGTTTCAATTGTTTCTTCCTCCTCTATAACTGGGTTTAGCTTTGTTTTCTTTGTGTACATAAGCTTGAATTTATTATTAGATGTAGCCTATGTTGAGTATGAGCCTTCCTCTATAGACCTTTTTGAATTTCTATCCTGTGGGTCTAGATTAAGTAGGATGGAACTAGTATCAAGTTGCTCCTCCATCTCGTGTAGAGTGTTTTCCAACCACTCTGACTGATTGGAATATTTATCAATCTCAGGTTTAGATTCATGGATGAAAGGGGTGAGTTTAGACTTAATTATTAATTTTCTTATGATACCTAAGGGATCATATGTCCATTTTAAACTGTTGTTGAACTCTAACTCTTGTAGGCATCTATCTACTTCCTTTCTAGCATTCCTACTATTGCATACAAAGGGCCCTAGTTGGTTTTTTATCTTGAACTGAGTTTTATTTTTGGCTGAAAGGAAGTTTATCTCATCATAATTCAATATATGTCTAATATACTCTAAGGAAAATATCCTCATTGGGAGGTATTTGGGGAGCTTGTAAGGGACTGGTTGGATTCCATACACTCTGGTCTGTGTGTGATTCTATTATAAATACCAATCTCCTGTCTTTCTCTGGTCAGATAACTGTAGAAATTTTATAATTTCATCATTGATTCTAGGTTAAACGTTGGTGTTGAGCATATTAACCACTGGATATAAAAAATAAACAATAAATACTTTGAAACTAAATTCATCAGAATCCTTTTTTATCAAGCATGTCCAAAAGATTACAAACTAGGGATTACCCTCTGTGTCCAGTTTTTGTAGGTTCACTGCAAACCTTTCTGACTGAAAATATATGAAAAAATTCAATAATACTGAGGAGTTTTTGAACACTCCTTCTTCTGGTAGTTTGATCAGGTGATCATGCATAGTGTCTACTAGTAATTGGACAAAGTACAAAACTATAGATGGAAGTTGGCCTGGGAAAAAGGTAGAGAGGAAACTAATGATGGATTCATCTACCCACTCATAGGACAACATGGTCACAATTTCCCTAGTTCATTCTGAAAACATAGTAGCAGAGTATGGTGGGTTGTTTTTAGTAGTTTGTACTGATTGAGGGAGGAAATTATAAACTATTTTAAACCTCTTAGGAAAATCTAGATTTAGGTAAATATTAGTGAGTGTTTCAATGGAAAAAGGAAGTCCCCCTAGTTGTAATAGAATCTGCAGCATTTAGTTAGTGGATTGAGCAGTGATTGTAATTAGGATTTCTTGGTCAGCAGTGACTATGGCTCTTTCATTTGGAAAATAGTTGAGTTGGAAAATTCTGATGACTTCAGGGAACTGGTAAGTTTGTGGAAATGTGTATTTTGGTAGGTTAGAGTCCCACAGATGTATATCATCTGCCTAATCAGAAAATTTGTCATGGCTCCAGCAATGGAGCTCCCAATGATTTCTATTATTCACAGAGTCTACTATTTTAAAGTGCTTATTGGCCAAAGGAGTGTGGTCAAAATCTAACAAGGGTGGCTGCAGAGGGTTTACAATTTGGACGCTTTGGGAAGCCATCAATTTGATTCAATTTATTAATTAATTAGCTTAATTGATGCTGTCGGGTATTTAGGATTACCTGAACATCGAGAATTTGGTTTTGGAAGGGGTCCAGGTAGCAGCAAGGGCTTTAATCTTGATTGGAAATGATGATTTTGGTCTCTTCCACAAATCATAAAAGATAGGGAAATAACGGAATTGTGGGGTTTTATCATTCAAAAACTGGGGGTTTATCGCATTTCCCGGGGGTTTTTTTATTTTTTAAAAAGGGTGGTTTATCAGACAACAATAGTGTGGTTTAGTGGTTTGGGAACGGGGGGTGTGATAAAACATGGAGGCGTCATGTGGCAGTGGAGCTGGTGGAGAAAACCACTTATTTTGCACCCGCCCCCCTTGGTTTTAAACATCGAACTTTGGGGAGTACGAAATGAATCGTGGGCCATCAGATGTGATTAGAGATGATCGAACGGTTGTCGAAGTTGCGAATTTGAAAATGAGGTGGGGTCAGGCAATATATCCGTGGAGGGTTAAAATGATAGTGGGGTCAGGTAAAACATTAAGCGAGGGAGTCAAATGAAAGTGGGGCCATTGAAATATGTTAAGTGGGGAATTTAAATAAAAAATGGGTCTGATTAATATTTTTTGCTTTTAGACAATTTAAAGTGGGTATTTTTGTTTTTTTTAATGAAAATGTGAATTTTCTAAAGGGGTCAAGAAGTTTTAGCAAAAGAAAGGGGATTTTTAAATGGGTAAGGGGGTTAGAAAAGATGTTTTTTGAGTTTTTAAGGAAGGGAAAAGGTTAAGGGATGGGGCCTTTTTAGAACTGGGAAGGGGAAATTTGTTTCCAAGAGGGGAAAATGATTACGATAGGTTAGGATAAGGGGGAATGAAGAAGGAAAAGGTTTTTTAGGAAGGGGAAGGGTTAGAAAGATATTTTTTTATAATGAATAATCATAATGATGCTTATATAACTTTGAAAAGTATTCTACCTACCATTTTATTGAGGCTAACATTTTTCATTTCCTTTATTGGCTGCATTTGAGCTTGCTGACCCTTTTATTTTCTTTTGATAAGCAAACTAACATATTTCTAACCTTATATCCTCCAATGGCTCAGATTTAACTTATGAGCTCATTTTTATTATCTACCCAACTAATGATCTGCCAAGATTAAATGGTTTGGTCATATCTTTATTCACTAACTATAATAACATAAAAATTTAAAGGAATGAATGATAAAAATTAGACTGCATGATCATCATGACTTGTGGCATTTTCAAAAAGCTGTACACAATTTATTTGCAGAAGTAAATTTAAACTAAGAGTAGTGGCATTTGAATGTGCAACACTTTCAGAATTTATTTTTTCTTCTTTTTATTGGGTTCACATCTTATATCTTTTTATTCTTTTCTTTCTTTTGGCCCTTTGATTATTCTTTTAGGACATACCCTCTTTTCATTTTTTTTTAATATGGGAAAACATTTGCAGAAATGAAAAGGTATGTACAATATTACAAGACTTAATATAGACAATTCAAAATTTTGATCCCTATTATTATAGGACCCCAACAGTGGCTCCTCTTGGGGATGGAATCTGCT
The DNA here is from genome assembly GCA_034641835.2 of Pinus albicaulis. Classification (NCBI taxonomy): domain Eukaryota; kingdom Viridiplantae; phylum Streptophyta; class Pinopsida; order Pinales; family Pinaceae; genus Pinus; species Pinus albicaulis. Next base: position 1,372,201,395 of record CM076581.1, read on the forward strand.
TGCGAGATGTCAAGAATTTTCTGATCAGTGGCCTTGGAAATTTGGCTTTTCTTTTCTTGGAACTACTTTCTGTGATTTCCTTTATTCAAACATATGATGTTATATCTTTTAAATCTTAAGGTTTTGTCTTCAGGCTTCAAATTTACAAGATAATCATCCACTCCAATCTAAAATTTTCTATGGTATTTACAATGAGTAAAATACAATCAAATGAACTACTAGTTATTTTGGTGAAAATTAGTGCTTCAGCATTTGACCATTGACTGGTCCACCTGGTAGATCTGATCCATTTAATTCTTTCAATAAAAAGGCAGTGTTACCTCTATAACCATAAATAATGTATGGGCCTTTCCAGAGATAGTCAAATTTTCCATGTTTTCCTTTGTCTTCCCTTCTGGAATCCCATTTTAGTACTTGATCACCTATGAAGAAATCATCTTCTTTAGTTTTCTTATCAAAGATATTCTTGATTTTGTCTTGAATTACTTGAGCTTTGATATAAACATCTTCCCTAGTTTCTATAAATGAATTTTTTGGTTTATCCTCCTTTGGATATCATTTGGTTCTACTTGCAGCTCTTGAAAAACCAAGATGGAAAAGAAACATCCATCCCATATACTAATTGATAGGGAGATGTGCCAATATATTTCTTAGTAGTTAGCCTGTCTTCCCATGGGGCTTTGACCAACCTTTTATTCCAGGTTATCTTGTTATCCTATAATAAATTTTTGATGATGTTGACTAGGCTTTTGTTTGAATATTCTGCTATTCCATTACCTTTAGGGTAATAGGTAGTGGAATGGCCTAGGGTGATATGGTATCGGTTACAAAAATCTATAATTTTCTTGGATTTCAAGGTAGCAACATTATCAGCGATGAACTTTTCTGGGCATCCAAATCTAGAGAGGATGTTGCTCTCAAGAAATGAAATAATGACATAGTTTGTGGCTTGTCTAGAAGGGATGGCTTCTATCTACTTTGTTAAGTAGCTAGTGGCTGTCAATATCCATTTATGTTGGGCAGCGGAGGGTGGGTGAATTTCACCAATGAAGTCTAAACCCCATTGTTGAAATGGAATTTCTATTGAGATAGGTTTGAGGGGTAATGGTAAGAGTTTCTTCTTCCCTTCAAATATCTGAAATTTGTGACAGGAGGTCACATACTTTCTAACATCTACAAAAAGGGTGGGCTAGTAAAAACTTGCCTTCAAGGTTTTGTTATCAGTTGTTTTCTAGTATAGGTGTCCTCCACAATCTCCTGCATGACTTTGTTAGCTTCATCTTTTATAAACAATTTAACAGAATGCCACCATGATCTGTCCAAAATAAAACATTATCTAAGATACAAGATTTCATTGATTTTGTTTTTAAGAATCTACTTTTGGTTCTACATAAACCAAGAGGAGCTTGTAAGTTGAGTAAAAAAAATGTAAGGTCCACATACCAGGGTGAATCTATAAAATCTTCACTAATTTGTGGAGTCACCATCTCTTCCTGATCATCTGTGGTAGCAAAGAAATTTATATCTAAGGGCTGACAGTTCGATTCAGCCACAATTTTTCCAAACCTTTGCCTTTAATTAATTTTGTACGTTTGATCTCAATGTCATATTCTAATATTGTGGTAATCCATTTTCCTCTTTTTCCATGAGGCCAATTCTGAGTTAGAATGTCCTTTACAATTGATTTTGGAACATATGCTATTATGTGAGAGTATAGAATGTATACTCTGAAATCTTTTATGGCTTTCACTAAAGCAAGAGCTTGTTTTTCCATGATATTATACTTTAGTGTTGCATCTCTCAAACATTTACTGAAGAACGAAATGGGTTGTTTATAGCCCTGATCTTTCTTTTGCAACAAGACTATTGCAATGGTGTGTTCTGAAGAAAATGAAAAAATTATGAAATCTCTGTTAAAGTTAGGACTTATGACCATAGGTGTTTTAGTAAGGGCTTCTTTGACTTCTTTAAAGGACAGCTTAGCCTCTACTATCCACTTAAGTATTGAATCCTTTTTTAACATGCTATTTAAATTTCTATTAGTTCTGCTAAGTTAGAGGTAACTCTTCTAAGAAAACTTATTTTGCCTAAAAATGCTTGTAATTCTTTAATGTTCCTAGGATGAATAATATTTAGGATCGCTTATATTCTAGTTGGATCAATTCTAATGCCCTCTTTTGAAATAATGTGTCCCAGAATTTTTCCTTCCTCTAATCCAAAAAGTGACTTTTTAGGATTTAAGGATATGCCAAAATTTCTTCATTTTATGAATACTCTTCTTAGATGATCTAGATGTTCATTATATGACTTGGAAAACACTATGATATCATCCAGGTAATTGACTAAAATGTCATGGATTTCCTTTGCAAAGGCTATGTCCATGGCTCTTTGGAATGTTGCTCCAACATTCATCAATCCAAAGAGCATTTTCAAGTACATGAAGTTTCTCTACGGAGTGGTGAATGCAGTCTTAGCTTGATCTTCAGGTTGGCCTAGGATCTGGTTGTATCCAAAATATCCATCGGGTAATGAAATTCTGGATGAACCTACTACCCTCTGGAGAATGTGGTCCATTTTAGGGAGGGGATACTTATCCTTCAGTGATACTTTGTTCAAGTTTCTGAAATCAACACAGAGTCTGATTTCTCCTGTTTTCTTTCTAGTGGGGACTAAATTAGAGACCCAAACAAAATATCTGATGGGTGCTATGATTTGAGCATTGTACATCCTTTTAACTTCTTTCTCTTTTAATGGCATAAGAAGAGGGTTAATTCTCCTTACCTTTTGTTTAAACAACTTCTGATTTTATTTAATTGATATCTTATGCTGGATAATGCTAGTATCACAAGACTTGAGGTCTTCATAATTCCAAGAAAAGATATCTTGGAACACATTAAAAAAGCTAATGTACTTCAACTTTTCAGCTGGAGGTAATTTCTTAGATATCTTGATAATGTTGGGATTTTCCTTTGTTCCTATGTTGCATTCCTCTATATTTGACCTTAGAGGCTCCATTTTAGGTTTTCTAGCTACATCATTGGAATCAAAGAGGTCTTCTAGTGGGGCTAATCCCTTAGGCAAAATGTTGACTTTGAGGTTTAAAACTTTTGATTCATCATTGATTAATTCCTCAATTTCTACTAGATCTAATTGTTCTATTTCTAGTTTAGTGAATTTAGTTGGTTCTATATTACTTACATCATTTACATCTATTTCGTTATTTATGATGTAATTTAATGTGCAATCTGTGTCTATATTACCATTTTGAAATTCTCTTTCAGAATTCATAAAATCAAGAATTTCTTTGTCTTGTGAAAATATTTTATAATGCTTCAAATTATCAGGTATGGTTGGTCTATGTCTTACCTCAACTTTCTAGTAATGATTTGGCTGAAAGGGCAACCTTCATGTGCCGGCAAAAGTGGCCAAGCTATGAGCTTGCATATTCTTCTTTCTTGCAATGACAATAAAGTCAGTCTCAAGGAAACATATCAAGTCTAGGATGGTTTCTCTGTAACACCTAAGTCTAGGGTATTTTTCTTACGATTTGAAGGCCTAGCACTAATGCTTCATATTCTTCCATGTTGTTAGTGCATTTGAAATTCAATCTGTAAGCATGTCCTTCTGAACGATAATTTTCTAAATTGTAGATCCATACTCCATCTCCTACTCCTAATCTATTTACTAAGCCATCAAAAACTAAATTCGACGTAGTTACATGTGTTATATTTTCAGAATCGACTTCTTTGTGTTTTTCTTCTACAGCTATGATTTTATCTTTGTCATTGTCTGAATTACATAAGATAAATGAGTCTAGATCAGAATGCATGGAATAGATAGGGTAATTATGTGGTCTGTCTGAACTACTTACCATGTATTTCATAAAATTTTCTCTATATATATTCCTTTCTATACCAAACACAGAAATGGTAGCATATTACATGTCTAATTGTAGAGATACCTGTAATTTTTCTCCCCATGAGTGAGATAATAACATACCATATTTGGGTGGGATATCAACAACTACTATGTCCATAATGGTACTCTTTGTTGGGCACTAGACTAGAGTTACACATAGATCTTTTACCAGGCCAAGGCATTGGACTTGACTAGAATCAAAGGAGAACACATCCTTGTAGGGTCTGGTGATGTCTAAGTTTAATTTTTCCATGAAGGCTTTTGGCATTAAGTTATGAGATGCTCCTAAATCCAACATAGCATTATGTAAGATTTTATCATGAATTTTTAGGATAATATAGAATGGAGGGACACCCCTTTGTTGATGTTTGCCATTTACTTCAAGACCAAATAATAACCCAGGTTGATCATCATTGAGGTTGAAAACATCTTCACCTTATCCTATGTCTAATGTTTCAGTAATTTGTGCCTTGTATGAGTCATTTTTCACCAACACTATTAAAGGAACTAGTATTTTTAATTTGGCTCTCTCAATTTTGATATTGAATGGAATTTGAGTTTTGCCTAATTTAATTATTTCATCTTTACCAATTGTGGTTTGTGTGGTTTTTCCTTCTTTATTAACACATGGTAATTCATTTTGTGTGTCAAATGTCTTTTTTTCAACTTCTTTGTCTGGAGAGGTTTGAGTAGCAGTTGATGGGATTTCTACAATATTTGGGGTGGAAGTATTTTGAGTTTCTCTAGGGATAATTTGTAGAATTTTGGTCACAAGAGCTTCTATTTTTTTCTTAGTTTGGGTGTGGACTAATTTCTTAATAGGAACCTCTGTGTTCTTTTTGCTTCTAAGGCTATAGTGTTTATGAAATTCATAGATAGCAGATTCATAGCTTTGTTTGTAGTCAAAGGACTCTTAGATTTTAATTGTAATTGCTGTAACATGTACAACACTTGTTCTTCCTGGGTAAGAAAAATGGCATATTCATTGTTTAATCCCATCAAATTTATCTGGGTGTCATGGTCTTCTTCATGCTATTGTGAACTTTCAGCATAATTTTCCTGGAAAGGTGGTATAATCTGTTGATCGGGTACAACTTCTCTTGATTTACCAGTATTAGGATTTTTCATAAAGTTGGGGTTTCTAATTTGGGGACCTTGTTGATTTTCCCACTTAGGTTTGGTTTCCATGTTCTCTATTCTATACATTATTATTTCTAAATTCTTAGCTAAACTATCTATCTTGACATCTGAAGTGGAAGCTTATTCCTTAATTGTCACTCTCCTCTCATTCCTCATCCTAGCTCTTTTAGCTAGTAAGTTAGCTTCTACACTAACTGCATCACTCTGCATCTATTCTAAAGTTGCATGGTTTCTTTCTCTTAATTGATGGATATGTCAGCATCAAAACCATCTAGAACTTTACTTAGGGCCAAACCTAGTGGATGTTTAATATTCACTGGAATTGCATTGTAAATGTTGTTAAACCTAGTATAGTAATCCAGAACAGATTCATTATGATATATCCTAACATTCTCATATTCAGATAATATCTGGAGAGGGTTTTTCTTTATTTCCCATCTATTTATAAAGAATTGGTGGAAAGCAGCTAAATCAATAATATGGACAGCAGGTAAAGATTTACATCATTTTTTAACATCTCCTGCTAGTGTTTGTGCAAATAATCTCATTTGTACATCTGCCTCATCAACTTCATGTAACTAAAAATAATCTGTCATTTTATCTACATGTTTTTGAGTATTATACTAACCAGTACCATCGAACTAAAAATTTGTACTCTGGTAATCTTGTGGCAGGGCATGTAAAGGGGTCTGTAAGACCAAAGGGGAAAATCTGGCTGCCATGGCTAAGATTTTAGCTCGACTGGGAGGTAAAAAAAATTTGCTTGAAGATGGACTCAAAACTTTAGGTTGGAGAGGAAGTTTAGGTATGAATGGCCTTGTGGAATGAAATATGGTGGATATTATAAGTGAGGTGGAACTGAATGAGGCTATATTTACAATTTCTGAAGATACTATAGAGCGCGTAGGGGTAGCAGCAGTTATGGTAGCTAGTTCAACTGACTATTGAGAATAGGCTTCGTCTATGTCTTTTATCAAATTTCAAGTTAAAGCATCAAGTTTGTTAAAAGTATCTAAAACCATTTGACGTAAATCAGGTTGTATAGTATCCTTCTTTGATTCAATAAATTTAATAAAATTAGGGTCTATCACAGTATTGTGGACTGAGTTTTAAGATTTGGTACGAAATAAAGAAAGCTCAAATGATAAATCAAATTGAATATCCTCTATGCTTGATAACTCCTTAGGAAGTGAATTTTCTTTGATTAAGTCACTACTACTTCCTTCACTCTCTACTTTTTTAGATTTGCTTAAAATTCTTTTAAGATCATCAACAATTGTAGCAGGTTGTGGATCAGGATGATCCCTTGTATAATATGTTCTTTTAAAAGCCAAAATTTTAACATTCTATGATAAATTCGAACAACCTTTTTAAAACCTTAATGTGAAAAATGAGGAAAATTGTTTCTTTTAAGATTTATTTTAAATAGGGACTGATTCTCCCCGGTATGGTCACCACTATGTTATCACTCTGAAATTTCCAAAGGTTGTTTTGGGCATAAAAAATAAATATCAGAAGTAACTACTAACCTACTTTGGAGCTTAGGATCTATCCCTCCTAAGCTCAGAGAGGGCTCTCTCTATATGATTTAACTTTGCTTAATCAATGGATATTAGGCTAGTTATGTATGCTTGGTTGGGTTGGTTTTTGATTGGTTTTGGTTGTTTGGTGCAATTAATCATTTATATGAATAGGTGATTATCAACTTTCCATTAGGCTATGGATTCAATGTGCTTTGAACCATAACTGTTTCAAATTATAAGGAAAGTGTTACAGGGCAAGATAGGTAAGCAATATCAGATCTAAAGGCTGAATGGTGAAGTGATTTTTCAATTGGGATCAAGGAGAAATTAAGAATTCCTTAAACCAGATAATGAAGAAAGGTGGAGAGGTCAATCGGGATCAAAAGAAAATTATTAATTCTCTAAACCGGCTATCAAAAGAAAAAACAGAAATGTATAACAGTTAAAAGCAGAGTGTAATATTTAAGAAAATTCTACAGTAATATTCCTGTTATAACATTCAAATTTAGAACACATAAAATTTTATGGAATACTTAGAAAAATAACATGAACAATTGAAATTTTATAATTCACTAAGATATCTCAACACATGAATCCTGTAAATAATTTTCTTTATAACTTGCTTAGTCTGGCGACTGGAAATAGGTACAATAACCCTCTGGCAAAAGATCAATCAACTAACCAAATATTCAGAAATCCACACTTTACCAGCCCTTGATACTTCAAATGATGAAGTATTTATACAATATATTACAAAAATATCCTATCAACTCACTAGGATTTATTCTAGTAAAATAAAATATCTTTATGCAAAAAGATACTGACACCTTTCAACTAACTGAAATCTGGCCCTGATTCTTTGCTTGATGTTATCTTTATGTTCTTTCATCTGTCTTTTATTTCATCCTTTATAGTAAATCACATCACTTCTCCCACATTTCTTCATCAGGGATTTTGATTTTCATCATCCTGTGGTAAATCTCATCTGCCTCTGAATATCTGGAAAATGTAGTCTTATTTACAAAAAGGTGACTTACCTCATGTTGGAAGTAAAAGAAGTTGTCTAGACTTTGTAAGAGTACCTTGCCCATGGGAATGAATTTCATTGAGGAAATGTGGGATGTTTCTTTGGCCACTTCCCTTAAATTCTTGACATAATCCTCATGTCTCATGAGTTTTTCATTTATCACTAGAGGACTAGGCAGACCCTTCTGTCTCAATATATCAAATTTTCTAAAAAATCTACTTATTGCGAGTTCCATTGTTTGACATTTCTCCTCAATATGTAGCATTAGATTTCTTTTGGAAATAAAATTTTTCACTTCTAGGATAGTCTCTATTCTGTCAGCTATCCCAAGCTCTTCCAATTCATACTTATTTTTAGAATTCAGGAATTTGATTATTTCAGAGGCTACCTCTAGTTTCTTTCCAAGGTTGGCTCATGTTTTATGAATTGCCTCAGAAACTTCCTTCACCAAGTTATTCTGCTCAAATATAATCTATATAGAAGGCCAAATATCATTAACTAAGTTAATGATATTGGCCCACAATTGTTGTTTTGCTTGGACTAAAGGCTCTATTAATGTCAACTCCTTTTATAGCTTGTGGATTCTCTCAATCAGTCTATTGGCTTTCTACACTTCAGCTTGATACCTTACTTTTTCCAATTTATTTTCATCCTCTAAGTCCTTTACCTGTTCTTTGAGTTTATTAATCTACGTAGTATGAATAGACATATCTTCCATTGCTTTGATTAATTTTATGGCCTCATCAGTGGGATGGGCTGTTGGTATTGTTGATGTTGGTGTTGATGTAGATACTATGGGAATAGCAGTAATGGGAACTTCTTCCATGCTAGCTTGTTTTTCCCGTACAAGCTTATCCATTTCTCTCTCCATTTCCTTTAGTTGAGTTTTCAACTGGATGATTAAATTCATCATCTCATTCTTTTGATTGTTTGTCTCCAAAACCTCCTTGGTTTGTGGATGTTCAGTAGTAGGTATTTTTAACTGTTTCTTCAGTGAAGTTATTTCTGCATTTTTATTGTTTATAAGTTCTTTTGTTGCCTTGTTGTCAGTTTGATTATAGCCAATTTCAATTACCAACATTTCCAGTGACTTAATTATGTTGTCTTTTATCTTTGAATAGGCTCTCTCTAGATGTAACTATGACCATACATTTTCTAGGGAGTTCTGCAACTTCTGGAAAGTTAGAGATTTATGTGTCATGGTTGAATATATCATCTCTCCTGCCTGCTTTTGGAATTCAATTTGGTCAATTGGATGCACATCCTTGTTAGGAACTTCAAAGATTGTCTTTTTATATTCTTCTGAATTTTTGGGCACTTGTACTTTTGGCTGTAGGAATGTCATATGCATTGTCTTTATCCTGAGGTCAAAAGAAACCTACGATGAGCACTGGGAATTTTCTTCCAATATTATGCATATGTAACAGCCTTCAGTACTTCATTTTTAATTTTAATATCTTTATATTTCTCCATGATATATTTTTCCTTCTCAACTGGCTTACTGGATGTTGAAATATCTGCACTATTTTTCTTTTGAATGATTTTTGCAATGGAAGATGATCGCGGAGATATTTCTTCTATATGTGTTGTAGGTGAATCATCCCTAATAACAATCTCTATTTTTTATTCAATTGTTTCATTCTGCTCTATAACTGGGTTTAAATTTGTTTTCTTTATGTACATAAGCTTGAATTTATTACCATATGTAGCTTCTGCTAAGTATGAGCCTTCTTCTCTAGACCTTTTTGAATTTCTATCCTATGGGTCTGGAGTAAGCAGGATGGAACTAGTATCAAGCGGCTCCTCCATCTCCTGTAGAGTGTTTTCCAACCACTCTGACTGAATATTTCTCAATCTCAAGTTTAGATTCATGGATGAAAGGGGTGAGTTTAGACTTAATTCTTAATTTGCTTATGATACCCAAGGGATAATATGCCCATTTGAAATTGTTGCTGAACTTTAAATCTTGTAGGCATCTGTCTTCTTCCTTTCCAGCATTCCTATTGTTGCATACAAAGGGCCCTAGTTGGATTTTTATCTTGAACTGATTTTATTTTTTTTTCTGAAAGGAATTTTATCTCAACAGAATTCAAGATCTGTCTAATATACTCTAAGGAAAATATCCTCATTAGGAGGTATTTGGGGAGATTCTAAGGGACTAGTTGGCTTCCATACACTCCAATCTCTTGTGATTCTGGCATAAATACTAGTCTCCTATCTTGCTCTAGTCAGATAACTGTAGAACTTTTTTTATTTCATCATTAATTCTGGGTTGAATGTTGTTGCTGAGCATATTAACCACTGGATATAAAAAAGAATCAATAAAGTATTTGAAACTAAATTCATCAGAATCCTTTCTGATCAAGGATGTCCAAAAGATTATAGAATGAGGATTACCCTCTGTGTCCAGTTTTTGTTGGTTGACTGCAAACCTTTCTAACTGAAAATATATGATAAAATGGAATAATACTAAGGAGTATTTGAACACTCCTTCTTCTCGCACTTTGATCAGTTGATCATGCATAGTGTTTACCAGGAATTGGGAAAATTTGAAAAGTATGGATGGAGGTTGGCCTAGACAAAAGGTAGAGAGGAAACCAATGATGCATTCATCTACCCACTCATAAGTAAAATATCCTAGGATACAGGAAAACATGGTCACAATTTTTCTGGTTCGTTCTGAAAACATGGTAGCAGAGTATGGTGGGTTGTTTTTAGGAGTTTGTACTGATTGAGGGAGGAAAGTCTGAAATATTTGAAACCTCTTAGGAAAATATAGATTTATGTAAATCTCAGTGAGGGATTCAATGGAGAAAGGCACTCCCTCTCTTTTTAATAGAATATGTAGCATTTGGTTAATGGATTGAGAATTGATTGTAATTAGGATTTATTGGTTAGGGGTGACTATGGCTCTTTCATTTGGCAAATAGCTGAGTTGGCAAAGTCTGATGACTTCAAGGAACTGGTGAATATGTGGAAATGTGTATTTTGGCAGGTTAGAGTCCCACAGATGTATATCATATGCCTGATCAGCACATTTCTCATGCCTCCAGCCATGGAGCTCCAAAATATTGCTATCAGATGCAGTGTCTACTATTTTAAAGTCCTTATTGGCTAAAGGAGTGTGGTCGACATCTAACAGGGGTGGTTGCAGAGGGTTTACAATTTGGTCGCTTTGGGAAGCCATCAATTTGATTCAATTTATTAATTAATTACCTTAATTTATGGTGTCGGTATTTTGGATTACCTGAATATCGAGAAGGTGGTTGTGAAAGGGGTCCAAGTAGCAGCTGGGGCTTTAATCTTGATTGGAAATTATGATTTTGGTCTCTTTTGCAAATCGACAGAGATATGGAAATAACAGAATTGCGGGGTTTTATCATTTGAAAAATGGGGGTTTATCCCATTGCGTGGGGGTTTTATTATTTTTTAAAAGGGGTGGTTTATCGCACAACAACGGTGTGGTTTAGTGGTTTGGGAATGGGGGTGCGATAAAAAATGGAGGCGCCGCGTGGAAGGGGAGAGGGTGGAGAAAACCAATTATTTCGCACCCCCCCTTGGTTTTAAACATCGAACGTCAAGGAGTGCAAAATGAATCATGGGTAGTCAGATGTGATTATCGATGCTTGAATGACTTTCGAAGTTGCGAATTTTCAAATGAGGTGGGGTCGAGAAATAGATCTGCGGAGGGTTAAAATGATAGTGGGGTTAGGTAAAATATTAAGCGGGGGAGTCAAATGAAAGTGGGACCATTGAAATATATTAAGTGGGGAGTTTAAATCAAAAGGGGGTCCGATTAATATTTTTCACTTTTAGACTGTTTAAAGTTGGTATTTGTGTTTGTTTTTTATGAAAAGGCGGAGTTTTTAAAGGGGTAAAGAGGTTTTAGCAAGGGAAAGGGAATTTTTAAAGGGGTAAGGGGGTTTAGAAATTTTTTTTTTTGAGGTTTTTAGGAAGGGAAAAGGTTAAGGGATGTGGCCTTTTTAGAAATGGGAAGGGTAAATTGTTTTCCAAGAGGGGAAAAGGATTAGGATAGGTTAGGATAAGGGGGAATGAAGAGGGAAAAGGGTTTTTAGCAGGAGGAAGGGTTAGAAAGATATGTTTGATAATGAATAAGCATAATGATGCTTATATAACTTTGAAAAGTATTCTACCTACCCTTTCATTCATGCTAACATTTTTCCTTTCCTTTACTGGCTGCATTTGAGCTTGCTGACCCTTTTATTTTCTTTTGATAAGAAAACTAAATTATTTCTAACCTTATATTTTCCAATGGATCAGATTAAACTTATGAGCTCATTTTTATTATCTACCTAACTACTGATCTGCAAAGATTAAATGGTTTGGTTAGATCTTTATTCCCTAAATATCATAACATAAAATTTAAAGGCATGAATGATCAAAATTAGACTGCATGATCATCATGAGTTTTGGTATTTTGAACAAGTCGCATGGAATTTATTTGCAGAAGTAAACTTAAACTAAGAGTAGTGGCATTTGAATGTGCAACACTTTCAGAATTTATTTTTTCTTCTTTTTATGGGGTTCACCTCTTATATCTTTTTATTCTTTTCTTTCTTTTGGTTCTTTGATTACTCTTTTATGACATACCCTCTTTTCATTTTTATTTTTTAATATGGGAAAGAATTTGCAGAAATGCAAAGGTATGTACAATATTACAAGGCTTAACATTGACAATTCAAAATTATGATCCCTATTATTATAGGACCCTAACAAAAACAACTGAATAATACGATTTTTATGCAACCATCTCATAAAGTAGAAAAAAATATAGATCAACGACTTAAAAATTATCCTCTTCGAGGGGGAAACCTCCTTTAGATTACATAAATAAACAATTATTGGATGATACAAATGACAAGACCTTCTTTCTAAACATTGGAGTAAAGGGGCTCACAATATAATCATAGCCTACATAACATAATAATGTAAGGGCACAAAAATAACAATAGTGGGATTCTGTGGGGCACAATAATAACAATATCGGGATTACATGGGCACAAAAATAAACAAATAAAGGGTGTTACACTAACAATGACAATTAGGGGATACACTAGTATTATAGGAACCTAACATGGCCCTCTCCTTCAAAAAAATGTTGTCTTCAATGCTTGAGTATTTTTGGATGATTCTATATAAATTTAGCATCCTCCCATGTGGAATATTCAATGGGTAAGTTCTTCCATTTGATGAGATACTCTGAAATTGATTGATTTCGTAGCTGTTGGGTTCTCTTTTTTGTAACTGCTTCATGTTCCAATATGGTTTTTCCTTCCTTGTCAATTTTTGGAAATATTGTTTGAACTGGGAGCTTGTCACCTATAAACTTCTTTCAGCATGAAACATGGAAAATTTAGTGCACTCAGGAAGATATAGGAAGCTCCAATTTGCATGTCATAGTACCACTATTTTGCAACACCTTGTAAGGACCATAGCACTTTGGTCATAATTTATTATCCTTCTTATCTTGCTCGAGATTCATTTCTTTTATGGTTATAGCCGTAAAAATAGTCAGTCACCTACATCAAAACTTCTTTCATTGTGATGTTGATCTACCTATTGTTTCATTCTATTTTGCGCCAGAGTGAGGTTATCCTTTAAGATTTAGATAAATTTTTGTTGATGTTAAATGTGATCTTCCACTGTGTGATCACATTGTTATTCTGAAAAGAAAGAAAAAAATGCTGACAACGTGAGTGTTAGCGCAAAAAATGGTTAGTTTAAAAATCGGTTTTTTCCTGTAAAGATCAATAAATTCAGTAGCGGTTTCCAAATACCTAGAAATACATTTCGTAAATATGAAGGAGGTTTTTGTCCACAACAGACCTATTTAGAAAATATCTCTCATTTTTCTAACAGCTATTACAGTTTTGGAGTTTCAAGTGGATCACTGGACCTAATTTTTCGAGCATTCATGAGGGAAAAGCTCAGGGACAGTTGGTGACTTGGATACCACCTAATGAAATTTGACTTGTTGGTCCTTATCTCCATCAATGAATCCAGAAAAAACATTATCCTTAGATGCAAATAGGCTTGGAAAGTTTTACATATAAGAACTTGAAGATATTTTAGATATCTTAGATTACTGTAATTAAAATGTAGACTATTATTTTGCAAACAGTTTATGTAAGTTCTATAAAACACTTTTTCAAGAATGAAGAAGGGTTGGATTTTATTTGAAAACATTTGCGTTCTAGTTTAATTGAGCAGTACTGAATATATTACATTTTTTAATGAGAATTTTATGAGAAAATCATGTGTCGTAACTCCCTGCCAATTTCTTGTATGTTATAAATTTTTTTCTTTCATGACTGAAAATATTAGTATCTAAGACAAAAATTCGTTGTTTCTCGTTTATTGTATTTATCAGCCATTAGTATTTGTTTCCCTCAATCATTTATATACTTTGTCTCATTTTAATATTTTTCTTCCAATCTCTAAAATAGTCAAAGGATTTTTTGTTATCATGTCTTTTATAATCTCCTCATTAGATACGTAGCATTTTGATAGACTAAACTCCATGCCAAAAGGTGCGTTTTGTAAAAAACCCAACCAATTTCATCCTATGAACTAAAGTTGGCCATAGATCTTAAAAGAAAAAAACTTATACTATAGTGACCTTTGGGTACTTGTTTTTTAGGGAGAGATCCATCTCTAGATTGAAGGGCTAGCTTTCAACCTAAAAGAGGTTCTAGTTTACCTTAGGATTTTTCCTGTCACTAGGTTCCCCCCCTAAGTGATAAAACACTGCTTGAACCTTAGAATTTTCTCTTAAATATGACGTGATGGATGATGGATGATATCCAGAAAGTGCCATAATTGGGGTCATTTTTGTTGCAGTATGGAAGGATTTTTTATACATGTTAGCCTCCACAATGTCCTAAAGCTGAGAAATAATATCGATGGAGGTAACCTCAAACCAAGATTTTAGTTTGGTATATATCCCTACCAAACCAAGGAGGGACCTCTCTATGAAAATCATATTCAAAGGGTTTGACTGGAGGAAGAATGGATTTTAGGCTACTTAGGTTAGTTCTAGGGTTTTGAAATATTGATGTTTTTTCTGTTGGATCTGGGATGAAAACAAGGTAGCTAGGTCAAATTATCAAAGGGTTACAATTGCAAAGATATGCAGGAGCAAGATAGAAATGCCTTTGTGATGGGCTTAGTATTTTCTCGGTATAGTGTAGGGTTTGAAAATGGAAGCGGATATTAACGAGCATGTGTCATGAATTCATTAAAGAGGAAGTAAAATTACATAAAATGGCATTCCCAAAAAAAACAGAGCTTTCATGAAAGAATTCGGCTTATAAAACTCTTAGGAAAATCATTGAAGAAAGCACATATGGAAAGGAGACATTTTGTGAAACAAGTTCCAAAAATAGAAGAAAAGAGATATCAACGCCTTAGAAATAAGCCACTTTGAGGGGGCAACCTCCAATACATTACATGAATGAACAATTCTTGGATGATAAAAATTACAAAACCTCCTTTCTATATATAGGAGTCCATGGGGCCCAATGTAGTCCTAGTGAGGCCACAATGTAATCCTAGCCGACCTAACAATAATAATTTAAGGGCACAATAATAACAATATGGGGGTTACAGGGGTACAATAATAACAATAAGGGGGTTACAATAACAATAATAAGGGACTATAAAAGTAATATAGGGATCTAACATGCCCCTCTCCTTCAAAAAAGTGTTTTGCTCAATGCTTGAGTAGCTCTGGGTGCTTCTATAAAAAAATTTCATCCTCCCATGTAGAATCTTCAGTGGGTAAGTTCTTCCAATTGATGAGATACTCTGAAATTGATCGATTCCGTAGCCGTCGAGTTCTTGTTTCCGTGACCACTTCAGGTTCCAATATGATTTTTCCTTCCTCATCAAGTTCTAGAAATATTGTTTGAACTGGAATATTTTCACCTATAACCTTCTTTAAGCATGAAACATGGAAAACTAGATGCACTCGTGAAGAAGCAGGAGGCTCCAATTTGTATGCCATAGTACCAATCTTTTGCAACACCTTGTAAGGACCATAGTACTTTGGCGATAATTTATTATCCTTCTTAGCTTGCTTGAGGGACATTTTTTTGCATGGTTGTAGCTGTAAAAATACCCAGTCTCCTACATCAAAACTTCTCTCGCTGCGATGTTGATCTGCCTATTATTTCATTCGATTTTGTGCGAAATTCAGGTTATCCTTTAAGATTTGGAGAACTTCTTGTTGATGATCGATGTGATCTTCTAGTGCTTGAACCTTCGAATTTTCTCTTAAATATGATGTGATGGATGGTGCATGATATCCATAAAGTGCCATAAATGGGGTTATTTTTGCTGCAGTATGGAAGGAAGTGTTAAACAACCATTCAGCGAGAGGTAACCACTTGACCCATTATGTTTGTTTATCAAGTACAAAACAACGAAGATATCCTTCCAAAAATTTATTTGCTATCTCAGTTTCACCATCAGATTGAGGATGATAAGATGAGCTATGAACTAATTGAGCACCCAAATAAGAAAATCACTCCATCCAAATATTTCTAGTAAAAATGGGATCTTTGTCGCTCACAATAATCCTTGGGTTCCCATGTATCTTTTGAATTGTGTCCATAAATGTAGTAGCAACTGTACTTCCTTTAAATGGATGAGATAATGCACAAAAGTGTGCATACTTGGTAAGTCTATCAACTAACACCATGATGACACTCTTTCCTTCGGACTTAGGTAAACCCGTGATAAAATCCATTGAAATCTCCTCCCAATGTTGACTTGGAATGGATAAAGGTTGTAGAAGACTCAGGGTCTTAATTGTCTCAACTTTGTTCTGCTAGAAAACCAAACATTCTGCCACAAAATTTTGAATATCAAATTTAAGGCCATCCCAAAAAAATTCTTTCTTCACCCTATGGTAAGTTTTTAAAAATCCTGAGTGTCCTCCTAAAGGAGAAGAGTGCAATTCGAAAATAATCTTTTGTTTTAGTTGGGAATTATTACAAAGATATAAGCGATCTTTGTACCATAAGGAATCATTTTTCCAACTAAATGTATCATATTTACTAGGATCTTGCTGCAACTTTTGAATGAGTGTCCACACTTCTTCATCCTTCTTCCATTCATCTCTTTCTTCGGTTATCCAATCTGGTTGGATAATAGAAATGGCACAAAGCAATGCTTCCACCTCTTCATTCTTTCTTGAGAGTGCATCTGCAACAACATTTAGCTTCCCTTTTTTGTAGATTATTTCAAAGTCATAACCCAACATCTTTGTGATCCATTTTTGCTGCTCTTCTAAAGATAGTCTTTGTTCCAAAAAGTGTTTAAGACTATCATGATCAGTTTTTACCTTGAAGTTCTTCCCATTAGGAAATTTTTCCATTTCTTTAGTGCATGCAGTATTGCTAACATTTCCTTCTCATAAATAGGTTTCTGTAAATACTTTCCTTTGATTGGACGACTTTCAAAAGCAATGGGTCTTCCTTCCTGCATTAAAACTGCACCAATTCCATTTCCTGAGGCATCACATTCCACAACAAAGGTTTTTGTGAAGTCTGGCGTAGCTAAGACCGGTGCTAGGCACATTGCCTCTTTAAGATGTTCAAAGGCCTTAGTTGCTTCAGGAGTCCATGAAAATGCATCTTTCTTCAATAATGTTGTTAGAGGTGTTTCTATTCTCCCATAATTCTTAACAAACTTGCGATAATACCCTGTTAACCCGAGAAATCCTCGCAACTGCTTTATGGTTGTGGGGACTTTCCATTCCTTAATGGCTTTAATTTTGTTAGGGTCTACCTTAACACCCTCTTGAGATACAATATGACCCAGATATTCCACCTCTTTTACTCCAAAGAAACATTTGGATGATTTTGCATATAATTGTTTCTCTTGCAATAGTTTGAGCACCCTGTCAAGATTTTGAACATGATCCTTCCAAGACCTGTTGTAGATTAGTATATTATCAAAAAATACTAGAACAAATTTTCAAAGGAAGGGTTTGAAAATGGAATTCATCAACCCTCGAAATGTAGAAGGTGCATTGGTAAGGCCAAAAAGCATGACCAAAAATTCATAATGACCCTCATGAGTTCGAAATGCTATTTTCAGAATATCTTCAGTCTTCATTCTAATTTGATGATATCCTAAATGAAGATCCAACTTGGTAAAATAAATTGCTCCATGTAATTCATCCAATAATTCATCAATCACAAGAATGGGAAATTTATCTTTAATGGTGAGCTTATTGAGCTCCCTATAATCGAGATACATGCGCCATGATCCATCCTTCTTGTGTACCAATACTACAGGAGCAGAGAAAGAACTTTGACTAGATTGAATTATACCTTCCTCTAACATTTTTGCAATCATATGTTCAATTTCGCTCTTTTGGACATAAGGATATCTATAAGGCCTGATGTTTGGAGGAACACTTCCTAGAACCAAATGAATAGCATGATCATGATCATGAATACGTGGGAGCCCTTTGGGAGTTTCAAACACCTTGGAATGATTTTCCAAGACTTTTTGGAGATCTTCAGAAATAGATGATTTTGATGTTGGAACTTCTAGTGAGCATAATTGTGCAATTACACCATGTTGTTCTTTCTTCAGAAGCTTTTTCATGACATTAGAGCTTATTATCTTTCATGGCTTCCCTGCAATACCCCGTAATTCGACTTCCTTTACTTCTGAAAAAAATTCAAGAAATGTTCTTGAAAATTAAAAGCTATCGTCCCCAAAGATTGTAACCATTGTACTCTTAGTACAACATCAGCACCTCCCATAGGAATGGAAAGCATTGGACTATTCAATAAATATTCCCCCATGGTTAGCTTGATATTATGGCATTTTCCAAAGCAATTGATAGTTTCTCGATTTTCAACCATCACTTGACATTTTGGTGCTTAATATAGGAAAAAATTCAATTCCTTGGCTACCTTACAATGAATGAAATTATGGGTGCTACCTGAATCAATCAACACTATTACCTTTTTCTTCTTGATATGTCCTTCTATCTTGAGAGTTTGAGGAGTGGTAATTCCTGCCAATGCATTACATGATATGGTCAGACTCATTTCTTCCTCTTCTAGGGCTGGTCCCTGGCGTATATCCTCTTCTTGTTCATTTTCTTCCTCTTCACAATCCATGTAAAATAATTTCTTCTCAGCACACTTATGACCTTTAGTGTATTTGCTATCACAACTATAGCAAAACCCTTTTGCTCTTTTTTATTCCAATTTTTGTGGTGTCAACCTTGTAGGTTGTGGAAATATAGGAGTAGTAACACTTCCATCTTTATAGAAGTGAGTGGTAGGCTTCCTTGTCGCCATAATTTTCCATTCAATTTTTCTTGCCAACCTGAATGCCTTCTCCAATGAATCAGGTTCCAAAACGTGAACTTCATGTTGGATGTAATCCTTTAAAGTACCTATGAAGAGATCAATTTTGTGTTCCTTTGAAATATCATTTACCCTTATATTCAATATTTGGAAGTCCTCAATGTGCTCCGCCACTAAACCCTTTTGTTTGAGATTTATCAATTGGCTAAAGAAGGTGTTTCTTTTTTCATCCTCATAATGTGCTATCATTTCCTCCGTAAAAATTGACCAAGTGACAATTGTTTTACAGGAGCAAGGCCATAAATACCATACAAATGTATTTTTTTCTAAATGTAAAGTTGAAATGCGTACATTTTGTGTGTTTTTCACATTATTGAGATCAAAATATTGCTCCATCTGTAGTATCCATGTTACGGGATCCTTGTCATCAAACTTCCTCATATCCATCTTTGGAATATGGTGGTTCTTTAATCCAACATTAGAGTTTATGAAATCACGATTAACATTTATTTTGTTCTCATCATGATTTTCATCTACTATCTTTTTTCCATTAGGAATCATTTCTTGTATCAACTTTGACAAACCTTCCTTCAAACCTTCCATGTCTTCCTTCAAACCTTCAATTTTTTCTTCCATACCATTCTTCAAACCATCCATCGTAGCTTCCATGCTTTTGTTCAAACCATCCATCTTAGCTTCCGTGATTTTCTTCAAAATATCCATTTAATTTTTTGTTGCTCTTTGAGAGAGAAAATTTTGGTGCACTTTCTCTTGTAATTTTGATAGATCATGTTGCAATTCTTCATCTTCATGAGTCATAGTAGAGTACTCTGAGGGCTTAATGGGTGTTGAATTCTTTTTAGGAGGCATTTTAGAACCCAATAATGATATCTATGCTCAATATGCTTTTGGAATCACTTAAAACTGATTTTTCAAACAAGAGTTATGCAATTTGAAGAAAAATACACACATTTTTCTTCATTTTGAGGATCTCGATATTGAAATTGAATTATCTCTGTGATTTCAGATATTCAATATCTGAAATTTGGCCCTGACGTAGCTTCCTGCATCTTCTTTCAATTTCCACAGGTCTGACCTGATTTGGATTCTTCAAGGCAAAGTTATTTCCAATCTCCCACAATGACCTAATTATGAACTGGTTCAGTAGAGCGCACTTGTACGGCTTGTCACGTGTCACTGTTTGCTCCTTTGGCTCTGGAATTTATAGACAGGAAACTAAAATACATGTACTTCTAGTCACGTTTTATAGAATTTCAATCCGATGCTCAGAGAGAGAGTTATGAAGATTTTCCCACGGTCACCTCTTTGAGATGAAATTCAGGAGCCTGAAAAATACCTAACTTCCACAGATCATATCTCCAAAAATATTCCGAACCAAGCTCTGAAATTTTTCAATGATGTTCCTCAGGATTTCAGTTTCACGCTCTAAAAATTTTAGCTTCTGAACCTTCGTGGAAAATACTTTATAGCGCAAATTCTGCAATGACCATTTTAAGTGAAATTCAGGAGCATACAAAAAGACCTAACTTCCACAGATCATATCTCCGAAAATATTACGAGCCAAGCTTTGAAATTTTGCGACGATGTTCCTCAGGATTTCAACTTCGCACTCTAAAAATTTCAGCTTCTAAACCTTCGTAGAAAACAAGTTATAGATAAAATTCTACGATGACCTGTTTGGAGTAGTGAAACCCTAGAATCTAAAGCCCTAATACCAAATGTTCTGAAACAAGCTCCAAAAATAGAAGAAAAGAGATATCAACGCTTTAGAAATAAGCCACTTCGAGGGGGCAACCTCCAATACATTACATGAATGAATAATTCTTGGATGATACAAATTACAAAACCTCCTTTCTATATATAGGAGTCCATGGGGCCCAATGTAAACCTTGTGGGGCCATAATGTAATCCTAGCTGACCTAACAATAATAATTTAAGGGCACAATAATAACAATATGGGGGTCATAGGGGTACAATAATAACAATAAGGGGGTTACAATAACAACAATAAGGGACTATAATAGTAATATAGGAACCTAATAATGCATGAGCAAGATAGAAATACCTTTGTGATGGCCTTAGTATTTTCTCGGTGTAGTGTAGGGTTTGAAAATGGAAGAGGATATTAATGAGCATGTGTCATGAATTCATTAAAGAGGAAGTAAAATTTCATAAAATGACATTCCCAAACAAAACAGAGCTTTCATGAAAGAATTCAACTTATAAAACTCTCTGGAAAATCATTGAAGAAAGCACATATGGAAAGGAGACATGTATATCATCTATATAAAGCTATAACAGAGGAAATAGAACATGAAAAAATCACTTCACATGAATTCGTAGATAATAGCTCCAAATAGTCCTTTGATTTCCTGAATAAAAATTTAAGTACAAGCTACAATAGTTTCACTGTCTGATGTCCAACCATCAAAATGACTAAGAAATCCATAAATATAGTCAAAAAAACATTTCCCCTCTCTCATGGGTAGAATCCTAGAGTGGATGAACATTTCACATGATTCCTTCACCTAAAACCTAAAGACTAGGGAGGTTAACAAAACTCTCCTCAAGATAGAAAAACTAATACATTTGACCATGAAAGGTATTTACAAGCATGAATGCACCTATTTTTCACTTTAACCAGCCTATTTACACCTCAATGCATCATTACAACATCATAAATGACAAATTACATCAGTAGAAGTCGAACTAGATTGAGTCAACTGAGAAAACAAGCTTCCAGGCAAACTTGCAGTGAAATATCAGAAAAGTGCAGCGTGCGAGGAGAAAGCACAACATGTTGGGTGTAAATGGCTTTTGGAGGCCTTCCCAAGGTCCAAATTAGGATCTAATAGATGCTGAAGAAATATCTGCATGTTTCCTACATCATAGAACCTTCAAGAACTGCAAAAGACTTCCTCTAGCCCTCCAGAAATCAATTCTCCAAAAGCGCAGTGAGCTTCTGAAAAACATGGCAGAAAGGTGGTTTTTAGGTGGTTTTTAGGTGGTTTTTTACCTTTTCATCCACCATAATTTGCTGACATGGCTCTCCAAATGGGATTAAGTTGATCTATAGGTCAAGAGAAATCCAAATATGTAAAAATTTTGGCATTTGGATTCCCCCAACAAAAGCGCAGCGTTAGGCTCGATGCGTTTTTGGACCAATCACTGCAAAAATTGTCAAAATGCCCAAAAACATCAAAATTTGCCAAAATTTCTCCAAATTTGCTCAAAATTCTTCCTAAATTTCTCCATGGAGACCTATTATGGTACGTTATGCTATGGTTGAAGAATCAACAAGTAAATCCAACTTACCCTTCTCCTTTTCATCTAATATGATAACGCAAAGTTACATATGTTAATTACTAGGCTAAATAATATCAAGTGCAAATAAAAATAATTTTAAGCATAAATTTTATTATATAAAATGTCAAATATTACAATATGAGTTTTTAACTTATTATTAGTTGGACTACAATTTACACATGAAATATTGTTTCATCATTTCAAAACATTATTGTTGTGTTGCGAAGGCATTACAAGTAAATTTAACAACTCTCAAGACTTGACCATCATTCTCTATGTGTGTCTTATGTAAGATATTGGCTATAACAAAACCACTAAAGCGGTTCTCTTCTCTTTCTCATTTTGCATTTGTCGCTTCAATGTTATTGTTCTCTTCTTTCTTCAATTCCTACTTTTATATATATATATAGAAAGTCATGTGAGGATCGTTTGAAAAAAAACTCATCCTAAGCAATTTAGAAGTGTAAGTCATATATATATATATATATATATATATATAACTCAAATATAATAAATTACAAACATCAAAATATTCTGTGTTTTTCTTTTATCTAAATAATTTTTATATTTTATGAAAATAATACATTTCTATTTTAGTTTTTAATAAATGTATAATATTATATAATTTAAGTGTATATGGTAATAATAAAAAATTAAGATATAATTATTAAAAAATAATAGCTAAAAACAAAATTTAAACATTAAAATATTAAAATATATTTTGAAAATTTACATGTGTTTCTTTATGTATTTGACTTTTATATTTTATCAAAATATTACATTATAAATATATAAATTTATATAATTTAAGTGTGGGATATAAATAAAAATTTTACATATAAATATATATTTAAATATAATAAATATAATAAAATTTAAATATTAAAATATTAATTAAAAGTTTATGGGGTCTTAGATAGATACGCTCATTAATATGAAGTTACTCATTCAATTTAAATCGAATCAAAGTGATATATTAAATATGATAAAGATATACTACCAAACTTATATATATTTAAAAATATATTAAATATTAAAAAAAAATTGACATTAACTTTTAAAATTATTTTATTAGATATTTTTTATTTTATTAATTTCTTAAAAATATTAGTGTTTGAGTTGTTTGTGTTTGAGTTCGAGATTAGAAACTCATCTAATAAATTCACTTAAAAATTCCGATAACTTTGCAATTTAATCAATTTCAAAAAAGACGTAGTTCTTTACATTCATGACGTAATCCTTTACATTCCCCATGCTTGTTCTATATTATTCGCAATTGATTAAAATCCAACAAAATTAGCCACCATCAATGAAGCCAAGTCTAATGCTTTATACTAGTTACTTTGTATTGTAGATTATTTATGTGGCACGATATTCTCACACATATAGTTTACCCTTTTTCAAATGAATATATAGATAAATATTTATAATATACACTAAATAATAATCAAATATAAAAAAATAGTATTACTTTATTAAATTATATTAAAATAAATGAAAAATGATATAATATAGTATTACTTTATTAAACTATATTAAAATAAATGAAAAATGATATAATATAAACAAATGTTATATAGCAATTAGTTTCAAATAGTTTAATTTAAATATAGTTAAATTAAAGTAAAAATTAATGATTTATTATTGACAGAAATATTGGTGTTTGAGAGAAAATAAGAAAATATATATTAAGTAATTTTTTTATTTTTTAAACTTTTCAAAGTATTACTGAATTATTAAATAGACAAAATTGCATATAAAATCCTTCTTACTCGTACTTTTAAATAGTTATAACTAGTACAACCATATTAAAAATACTAGCAATTGCACCATATGTTGCAAAGGAAACGTCGTAAGTTGATAACATAATATGGTACTTGCATTAAGAATAAAATTGTGTTTTGCATTCAGGACAGGGTTTTACTCATCATTAATAAAATATATATTAGAAATAATAACACCTCAATAAGATTTTGTCAGTTATTTTCTTAGAAATGTGAAACTTCTTTTCTTTGTAGCAACTTGTTAGATGACATACTTACCATAAATTGAATCCTTGGCAGAGGAATGGCCCTAAAAGAATGAGAATGAAAACTACATCTCGTTTCTTGAAACTACACATGTACACATATTTTGTTTTTTCCTTGTAACAACTTGTTAACTAACATACTTACCATAAATTGAATCACCATAAAGATTACCCATACACATAATTATCAAATATAAATCTACGATATTCTTGATTAAATAAAAAAATGTATATGAACAACTATGAAAGAAATGATCAAACTATTTCCATAAGGAATTTTATAGCAATAATTGTGTAAGGAGTGGGGGCCACTTTTTTCCTAAAGAAATTTAATGATAGGAGTGCTTGATTTTTTTATTTTTATTTTTTTTATGGTGGAAATAGATTCCACAGAATCAAAAACTACCAAAGCACGCAAAATCTTAAAGCTTGACAACTATTAACACAATATAAGTGAGATTTCTAAAAAAAAAAATAGCCTAAATTTACCAAAATTTTAGAGGAATTTCCATTGTTTTCCTTCATTACAATGCACTTCAAAAAAATATATATATTAAAATTAAAATATATTATATTTTTAATAATTAATTAATACAACCTTATCATTAGAAAGAAATTAAAATAGACCGTCAAACAACCACATTTGGAAGGGCCTAGGGCCTCTCTCTCTATATATATAATACCTTATAAATAAATAAATGAGGGATTATAAATAAATGAGGGAGCAGGAGAGTGAATTTGAACTTAAAAAAAAATACAGAAAACGAGGGCATTAATTGTTTTACCATTTAGACAAACGAAACCATCTGAAAATCCAACTCCTCCCACTTTAAAGCAAAATGAAATTCTAAACAAAAAAATTGTTTTGATTTTGTAAGATTTATATTAATAAAATTAGATGTTTATCACATCAGTTTTAAAAAAAATATTAAAATATCCACGTGCAAGTCTATTGTACAATTTACTATAACCCATAAATAATTAAAATTAACAACCCAACTCCACTTACAACTCTACAACTTAGTATGACTTTCGCCTAATAAAAAAAATAGGCATTAACCAATAATGCACTTTCCAATAGAAGGACAAAATAATTTGTTAAGTCATTTTCTTGAAGATTTCCTAGGACAACATGACCTCTGAAAGTATGAAAGTTAGAACTTTGAAATTTGATACTTAATATTAAAGGGAAATATTTCATGTTTCAAAAATATTTTTTAAAAAAATATTTTTTTATTAAATATTTTTCAACATTTTGAAATTTAATATTTCGAAAATAAACATTTTTCTATTGTTAATTTAACAATATTATAAATTAGTTAGTCACATAATTTTTTTATTTAAACAAAATTATAAATTAATTATACTAATTTTTTATTATCTAGTTAGTCATCCTAGAAAATACTATATAGAGTCCATCCCAACATTATTCATAACACATTCCAAAAAATACAAGTAAAACTTTGAAATTTGATACTTAATATTAAAGGGAAATATTTCTATGTTTCAAAAATATTTTAAATAAATATTTTTTATTAAACATTTTTCAACATTTTGAAATTTAATATTTCGAAAATAAACATTTTTCTATTGTTAATTTAACAATATTATAAATTAATTAGTTACATAATTTTTTTATTTAAACAAAATTATAAATTAATTATACTAATTTTTTATTATCTAGTTAGTCATCCTAGAAAATACTATATAGAGTCCATCCCAACATTATTCATAACACAAACCAAAAAATAGAAATAGAACTTTGAAATTTGATACTTAATATTAAAGGGAAATATTTCATGTTTCAAAAATATTTTTTAAATAAATATTTTTTTATTAAACATTTTTCAACATTTTGAAATTTAATATTTAAAAAATAAACATTTTTCTGTTGTTAATTTAACAATATTATAAATTAATATTTTTTTTTATTTAAACAAAATTATAAATTAATTATACTAATTTTTTATTATCTAGTTAGTCATCCTAGAAAATACTATATAGAGTCAACCCATAAACACCATTTGACTTTTATATTTTATCAAAATATTACATTATAAATATATAAATTTATATAATTTAAGTGTGGGATATAAATAAAATTTTTACATATAAATATATATTTAAATATAATAAATATAATAAAATTTAAATATTAAAATATTAATTAAAAGTTTATGGGGTCTTAGATAGATACGCTCATTAATATGAAGTTACTCATTCAATTTAAATCGAATCAAAGTGATATATTAAATATGATAAAGATATACTACCAAACTTATATATATTTAAAAATATATTAAATATTAAAAAAAAATTGACATTAACTTTTAAAATTATTTTATTAGATATTTTTTATTTTATTAATTTCTTAAAAATATTAGTGTTTGAGTTGTTTGTGTTTGAGTTCGAGATTAGAAACTCATCTAATAAATTCACTTAAAAATTCCGATAACTTGCAATTTAATCAATTTCAAAAAAGACGTAGTTCTCTACATTCATGACGTAATCCTTTACATTCCCCATGCTTGTTCTATATTATTCGCAATTGATTAAAATCCAACAAAATTAGTCACCATCAATGAAGCCAAGTCTAATGCTTTATACTAGTTGCTTTGTATTGTAGATTATTTATGTGGCACGATATTCTCACACATATAGTTTACCCTTTTTCAAATGAATATATTGATAAATATTTATAATATACACTAAATAATAATCAAATATAAAAAAATAGTATTACTTTATTAAATTATATTAAAATAAATGAAAAATGATATAATATAAACAAATGTTATATAGCAATTAGTTTCAAATAGTTTAATTTAAATATAGTTAAATTAAAGTAAAAATTAATGATTTATTATTGAAAGAAATATTGGTGTTTGAGAGAAAATAAGAAAATATATATTAAGTAATTTTTTTTTTTTAAACTTTTCAAAGTATTACTGAATTATTAAATAGACAAAATTGCATATAAAATCCTTCTTACTCGTACTTTTAAATAGTTATAACTAGTACAACCATATTAAAAATACTAGCAATTGCACCAGATGTTGCAAAGGAAACGTCGTAAGTTGATAACATAATATGGTACTTGCATTAAGAATAAAATTGTGTTTTGCATTCAGGAATGGCCCTAAAAGAATGAGAATGAAAACTACATCTCGTTTCTTGAAACTACACATGTACACATATTTTGTTTTTTCCTTGTAACAACTTGTTAACTAACATACTTACCATAAATTGAATCACCATAAAGATTACCCATACACATAATTATCAAATATAAATCTAGGATATTCTTGATTAAATAAAAAAATGTATATGAACAACTATGAAAGAAATGATCAAACTATTTCCATAAGGAATTTTATAGCAATAATTGTGTAAGGAGTGGCGGCCACTTTTTTCCTAAAGAAATTTAATGATAGGAGTGCTTGATTTTTTTATTTTATTTTTTTATGGTGGAAATAGATTCCACAGAATCAAAAACTACCAAAGCACCCAAAATCTTAAAGCTTGACAACTGTTAACACAATATAAGTGAGATTTCTATAAAAAAAAATAGCCTAATTTTACCAAAATTTTAGAGGAATTTCCATTGTTTTCCTTCGTTACAATGCACTTCAAAAAAATATATATATTAAAATTAAAATATATTATATTTTTAATAATTAATTAATACAACCTTATCATTAGAAAGAAATTAAAATAGACCGTCAAACAACCACATTTGGAAGGGCCTAGGGCCTCTCTCTCTCTCTCTATATATATATAATACCTTATAAATAAATAAATGAGGGATTATAAATAAATGAGGGAGCAGGAGAGTGAATTAGAACTTAAAAAGAAAATACAGAAAACGAGGACATTAATTGTTTTACCATTTAGACAAACGAAACCATCTGAAAATCCAACTCCTCCAACTTTAAAGCAAAATGAAATTCTAAACAAAAAAATTGTTTTGATTTTGTAAGATTTATATTAATAAAATTCACTTAAAATGTTGATTTTGTAAGATTTATATTAATAAAATTAGATGTTTATCACATCAGTTTTAAAAAAAATATTAAAATATCCACGTGCAAGTCTATTGTACAATTTACTATAACCCATAAATAATTAAAATTAACAACCCAACTCCACTTACAACTTTACAACTTAGTATGACTTTCGCCTAATAAAAAAAATAGGCATTAACCAATAATGCACTTTCCAATAGCCCATACACTTTTAGAAGGACAAAATAATTTGTTAAGTCATTTTCTTGAAGATTTCCTAGGACAACATGACCTAAAGTATGAAAGTTAGAACTTTGAAATTTGATACTTAATATTAAAGGGAAATATTTCATGTTTCAAAAATATTTTTTAAATAAATATTTTTTTATTAAACATTTTTCAACATTTTGAAATTTAATATTTCGAAAATAAACATTTTTCTATTGTTAATTTAACAATATTATAAATTAATTAGTCACATAATTTTTTATTTAAACAAAATTATAAATTAATTATACTAATTTTTTATTATCTAGTTAGTCATCCTAGAAAATACTATATAGAGTCCATCCCAACATTATTCATAACACAAACCAAAAAATACAAGTAAAACTTTGAAATTTGATACTTAATATTAAAGGGAAATATTTCATGTTTCAAAAATATTTTTTAAATAAATATTTTTTTATTAAACATTTTTCAACATTTTGAAATTTAATATTTTTAAAATAAACATTTTTCTATTGTTAATTTAACAATATTATAAATTAATTAGTTACATAATTTTTTTATTTAAACAAAATTATAAATTAATTATACTAATTTTTTATTATCTAGTTAGTCATCCTAGAAAATACTATATAGAGTCCATCCCAACATTATTCATAACACAAACCAAAAAATAGAAATAGAACTTTGAAATTTGATACTTAATATTAAAGGGAAATATTTCATGTTTCAAAAATATTTTTTAAATAAATATTTTTTTATTAAACATTTTTCAACATTTTGAAATATAATATTTAAAAAATAAACATTTTTCTATTGTTAATTTAACAATATTATAAATTAATAAATTTTTTTTATTTAAACAAAATTATAAATTAATTATACTAATTTTTTATTATCTAGTTAGTCATCCTAGAAAATACTATCTAGAGTCAACCCATAAACACCATAACTTAAGTTGGATGAGGATTTGTTGATTTTTTATTTATTTATTTTTAATTGATGTCCTAGATTGATTCCCAAGGGAATATGCTCATCATCTGCTTAGTATTAATGATTATCAACAATTATAGTGTATTACAAAGTTTTTTAGGTTGGGTTGACTTTTAATAAATTTAAAAAATTATATGCCACCTAGCTCCCCACCCACCAATTTCCTAGAGATTTGAGATTATTCCAATTCTAATAAGTTCTCCCATGATAAGTTCTTCACTATTATTTATAACATTCATTTATATATAAAATAAATTTATTTAGAAAAATGGTCCATTTTAGAGTAAGATGTGTAATTTTTTTTTTAAGTTGACCCATAACCCTTTTATACATTGTTAATCACCTAAATGTGTGCATTAGTGAGACATTCTTATTTTTGCAATAGTTTTTTTTGTTATATTTATGAAGCCTGCTATATCAACCACATTAATATTTTTTAATGTGGTTGTACTAGTTTATTTTATTCTCAAAAAATATTTTATTTTTTAATATTAATTTATTGTCTAGTTTTGTTGTAAAATTTATTGCACAATACTTCTTGTTGGATGAAGATTTTTAATTTTGTTTAATTGAGGGCCTAGATTGGTTGTACTAGTTTATTTTATTCTCAATAAATATTTTATTTTTTAATATTAATTTATTGTCTAGTTTTGTTGTAAAATTTATTGCAAAAGACTTCCTGTTGAATGAATATTTTTAATTTTTTTTAATTGAGGGCCTAGATTGATTATCAAGAGAATATTCTCAACATATGGTTAGTCTTAAAGATTATCAACAACTGTAGTGTAATTTTTTTAGGATATAAAAATTAGATTCCTCACTCCATGCCTAGCAATTTCCTAGGGATTTGAGATTATTACAGTTCTAATAAGTTCCTCATTATTATTTACAACATTCGTTTATAAATAAGAAAATTTTATTTAGAAAAATGGTCCATTATTTTTAATAAATTAAACAAAATAGATTCATACCAAGTGGCTCCCCACCCACCAATTTCCTAGGGATTTGAGATTATTCCAATTCTAAAAATTTCCTCCATGATAAGTTCATCATTATTATTTATAAATCCACCAATTTCCTTTGAGATTATTCCAACTGTAATAATTTCCTCATTATTTTTTATAACATTCATTTATATATAAGAAAATTTTATTTAGCAAAATAATCCCTTTCACGATAAGATGTCTAAGGAATTTTTCATTTTTCCACAGTTTTCTTGGTTATATATATGAAGTCTTCTGCTATATCAACCCATTAATATTTATAATCTGGTTGTACTAGTATATAGATAAATTTTATAAATAATAATGAGGAACTTATTATAATTATAATAATCTAAAATCCCTAGCAAATTAGTGGGTGGGGAGCCACGTGACACACATATATTTTTTTATATTTATTAAAATCCAATGCAACCTAACAAAATTTGTAATACACTATGATGGTAGCCAAGGATTAAGACTAAGCATATGCTAAGAATATTCCTTCGAGAATCAATATAAGCCCCCACTTAATTTATTTTTTTAAATTCAACACATCATCATCCATCTTAACTTGAAATTAGAAGCTTTATGAAAAAATCCCTAGGAAATTGGTTAACGGGGAGCCACTTGACACCAATATATTTTTTTAAATTTGTTAAAAGTTAATGCAACTTAACAAGCTCTATAATACACTAAAATCATTGATAAGAATTAAGACTAAGCATATGTTGAGCATATTGCCTTGATAATCAATCTAGGCCCTCAATTAAAAAAATAAAAATAACAAATCCTCCTCCACCTTAAGTTGAAATAAGAAGCCTTCCACAAATAGTTTATTCTATTATCAATAAATATTTTATTTTACAACAAAATTAGCCAATAAATTAATATTAAAAGGAAAATATTTATTGAGAATAGAATAAACTTGTACAAGACATTAAAATATTAATGTGGCTGATATAGTAGAAGGATTTATAAATATAACCTAAAAAACTATGTACACATTTACTTGATTAAGCATGTATAAAAAGTTTATGGGTTAAATTTAACTTAAGAATAAAAGGAATCAAACATATTATTGTAAAATGGATAATTTTTCTAAATAAAATTTGCTTATATATATATATATATATATATATATATTTTCGGAAGAAAAAAACGTTGTTTTGTCTATATTAGATGTAAAAACAGTCCATAATTCAATACAATACATACTGAGTAAAGATTCCAGATCTCCGTCCTGGAGTAGGGGAGACCCGTAAATCGACGCAGTAATGATCACAATACATCTACATGGGGCAAGATTACGCCTCAATGATTATCCCCATGAACATTCCAAATACAGAGAGGCATCTAGCCCATGCATCGGAAAGAAATATACACAAGACGACATATACAAAAATCTGGGTATGTAAAAACAACCTAATCTCGAGAAAACAAAAATAATAAGCAAAAACACTAGTCTGGGAGAGCTAGTGATCCGACAATCATAATCCAAAGCTTATACCATTACCGAGAGCATCCAAAGATGGTCAAATACTAAAAATAAAACCATTGCCGGAGGATAATAGTCCGGCACTCTTGTTCCCGATAAAGACCAAGCCCGTGAGAAAATAAAAACAAAGGCCGGCTCGCTTGTTCATGATCCCACGAATTGCCGCCAACTTGTATGACCAGGATCAGATTTAATTCATTAATTTTTCCAAGACCGAATCTATCCCATTCATATTTGAACACATTAACCATTTGCCCAAGATATAATACTTCCAGAATAAGCATACGCTTTTAAGACCAAAGATAAGATACCTCTCCTTAATTGACCCTCGCATGTGGAAAGAAGCATAAAGCGATTTACCATATGGAGTCACCCAAGAAATTGCTCCTAAGGAAAAGATCGATGTTGCACGCAGTAAAAGCCAAAATACCCTCGTTTTCCTTGTATGGATGGTTGTGATAAAACCATATGCCCGTATCAGCCCCAAAAAATCGTGGGAATAATGGAAAAATGTGCCCCGAGAGGCTTCTTATTTTAGAGGGGTCACCGAGTCCCTCTTATATTGAGAGTCGAATGGAGATCATGTCTCACCCCCAATCGTGGGTGTTTTGCACTAAGGGCCCGACCATCTCTCTCGATTGCATGATAGGAATCTCCCCAGAAAGTTCAATATTTCCCCCTAAAATTCTCTTTCATCTTCTTTTTCCCCTCTAAAGTGCCTCGGATCCCGATTTAGTAGTCTTACTGACAAGAATGTTAGCGGCGGACCTCGGCGAGATAGTAGGGGACTTGTCGTAGGTCTTCCCGCCAAAGACAAAGTCAAGGCCGCAAGATCCATATCGTGTTCCTCAAAAGGTCATCCAGGGTAGTCCCAACCGTATTTTTTGGGGGACTCGAAAGTCCTGGTCGCATCGAAAGATTGATCATTGTATGGGGGATGCCCACTCCAAGGCAAGCATCGAAGGAGATACATTGATAGGGTCATCAATGCATTGATCAATGTTAATGGGAGGTTCCTTAATGGAGCGAAGATGAGTATTTTTATCGGGTTGGCCGTCCGTGAAACTGCACGTGTAGGCTGATCCTTAGGGGAGGAGAGGCCATTGTCTGACCGAGGGTGAATTCGACATGATGCGGATTGGCATAGAGCGGTGGATATCGTCTAGATGGGAAGAAATGGGAGGAGGGGGGAGTGTTCGTCCCATGGGCATCACGCACGATGAAAACGGGGCTCGTTTGAGCAAAAAGGAGGGTCCTCTCGATGCCTTTGTATATTCTCTGGGATATATTATCCCTTGACCTACATGGAGAGGAAGACAACTTATTCTGGGATCTGCGAGAAAAGTGGAGGGAGACAAAGTTGTGTCCAGCCCCCTTTGTTAGGTTGTAATTGCGCCCTCCTTCTCATCTTTGAGAACCTCGTCAAGGCATTCCCACCGTAGGGTGGCCTGCTTTGTAGCAGATAGGCAGCATAAAAGGAATACCCCCAAAGAATCGACACGCCGAGTGTGTCGCCTTTTGTCCCACACCAACACCACGTCCCCGCCACTCACGCATTGTGGGAACTTCAATCAAAATCTAGGCAATGTGTTTATCCGGATTGCCAACACTCCTTGGGTCAACGTACCTAGTCGTTCCAATTGTATTCCCGATAGCAATGAGAGCCTTCTCCGTCTAGTATTCTAGCGGGAGACCGTGCAATTTGGCCCATAATAACTCTGCCTCGGGCGCATCCACCAGAGGATCAAAGCCCGTGTACCATGGCATAATCTGGAGATAGCTACGACCATATACCCATACCCCCGTCCATGACCTTGCTACAATCATGTTCATGCCCCGAAGTGTATAGTGAACCAATTTCCCATCATCATGCCGATCTTTAGCATGTATCCAACTTTTTTGACCCCAAAGACCTCTCGAGCCCCACTCATACATATCGATTTCCTTTGAGTCGGCATAGATCCATCTGCCAACGAGTGCACGTTTTTGGAGGCTACAAACTTTATCAATTATGTCCTCATTATCCAAAACCACCTCCTTTGTATCCAGGAGTGTGTTTGAAAGCAGTCCCGCTTTTTGTCTCTCAGCCTTCGAGAGTTTCTCCCGGCGATATGGCCGGGGTGGACCTTTCGACGGGGATGTTGGTGGTTCCAATAGTCCCTCGCCTTTCACCTTCCCCGATCCAACCAAATCCCGCAGATGGTCTTGTGGATGCCGAGGAGAAGTACTTACATACCGCTTATTCCCTCGCTACAAGTTTGTTCGACCAAAGAGTAACAGCATTAAATGCCTCCTACGCGACGACAGTCGAGGGATAGGTTGTCCTCCCTCCCGACCCAACGTTCCCTCCCGACACTCGATCCATGTTTTTGCTTATATATATACAAGAATGTTATAAATAATAATGAGGAAAGTATCATGGAAGAACTTAAAAGAATTGGAATAATTTCAAATCCCTAGGAAAATTGGTGGGTGGGGAGCCAAGTGACACGAATATAATTTTTTAAATTTATTAAAAATCCAATGCAACCTAACAAACTCTCTCTTAACTAAGGATTAAGACTAATCATATGCCGAGAATATTCCTCCTAGAATCAATCTAGGCACTCAATTAAAAAATTTAAAAAAATCAACACATCCTCATCTATCTTAAGTTGAAATAAGAAGCTTTAGGAAAAAAATCCCTAGGAAATTGGTGAATCAAATTTGTTAAATTTATTAAAATTTAATGCAATGTAACAAACTCGTAACATGCTACAATCATTGATAAGCATTAAGACTAAGAATACATTGAGGATATTCTCTTATAATCAATCTAGGCTCTCAATTAAAAAAATAAAAATAAAAAAAGTAACAAATCATCATCGCAGTTAAGTTGAAATAAGAAGTCTTCCACAACTAGTTTACTCTATTATCAATCAATATTTTATTTTACAACAAAATTAGCCAATAAATTAATATTTAAAAGGGAAATATTTTTTGGGAATATAATAAGTTAGTACAACCACATTAAAAATATTAATGTGGTTGATATAGCGGAATGATTTATAAATATAACCTAAACAATTATGTACACATTTACTTGATTAAGCGTGTATAAAAAGGGTTATGGGTTAACTTTAACTTAAGAAAGAAAATGAATTACACATCTTATTGTAAAATGGATCAGTTTTCTAAATAAAATTTACTTATATATATAAAAAGAATGTTAGAAATAATAATGAAGAACTTATCATGGAAGAACTTATTAGAATTGGAATAATCTCAAAACCTTAGGAAATTAGTAGGTGGGAGCCACGTGGCATGTATATAATTTTTTTAAATTTATTAAAAGTAATGGACCATTTTTCTTATTATTGCAACTTAAGGTGGATGTGGATCTCTTAGTATTTTTTGTTTTTAATTGAGGACCCAATTGATTCTCAAGGGATTATTCTCGACATAAGATTAGTCTTAATTTTTTTTCAATGAATGTAGTGTTTTATAGAGTTTTTTTAGGTTGCATCGACGTTTAATAAATTTGAAAGATTAGATTTGTGCCAGTGTGGCTCCCCATCCATCAATTTCCTAGGGATTTGAGATTATTCTAATTCTAATAAGTTCCTCATTATTATTTATAAAATTCATTTATATATAATAAAATTTCATTTAGCAAAATGGTCCATTGATCGTTTAATAAATTAAAAAAAATAATATTCATGTCACGTGCCTCTCCACCCACCAATTTCCTAGGGATTTGAGAATATTACAATTCTAATAAGATTCTCCATGATAGTTTCTCATATAACATCAAAACCAAATTTAATTCTAGAAGCTACCCTTTCTAAACGAGATGGGGATGTTTCTTTAATATTTAGCTTTGTTTTCTCGTAAATTTTAGGCTAGTTATGACAATGAAATTGTTTTTTTTGTTTGTAATTTATTTGATTGATTTGGTTAATTTAATGCTTTATACCTCGATTAGGTTATGGAGTCTATAAAACTAACTAGATCTCGTATCAAATTTTAAAGTTGTTTCACAGGGAAATATAGGTGAACTAGTTGCATATTTTAGAATTTAAAATGATATGGAACATTAGAAAAAAGTAAGATTCAGATTTGAAACTAAAGAGAAATTAAGAATTCCTTAGTCTCAATTCGTAAGAAAACATTAAAATTAATTACAACCCTATAAAAGATGTGTATTTCAACAAATCCTGATCGTCATCGTTTATGTAATGTAATCAAACTTTAAGAAAGAATAGAAAGGAAACAATGAAATAACACAAATGAAGAGAAGTACATCACCAATTTCTCCAACACATGAATCCCGTGAAGAAGTACTTGTATTAATGATTAGTCCATCGACCGAAAAAGTACAATATCTTTGAGAAAATAATATTCAACAATCAACCCTGCAATACTTCGAAGTGTGAAGTATTCATAACAATATTTACAAAACTCCCGCCTCAACCGACACTGCTATATTTTGCAAGAATCTAAAAAATTATCTACTCTGCAGACTAATAGGATAGGTGTAAAACTACAACAATAGGTGGCCCGTATCCTGGAGGAATTCATTGTTGAGATGGCATGCCTATCTTGGTTGTGGTAGTTGATCATGTACCTCGCATTTGTAGTTACCAATTAATCCAATAACTCACACAACTTATCCCACTTGTCTTCATCCCAAATGGTAAGCTTTGTTACCTTCCTATAAATTTCATCTACCTTAGTATATTTTTCAAAGGTTGGGTTTACCACAAAGATGTGATTTACTTCATGTTGAATGTAAAAATTGTTTCCCATTGCTTCTAGGAATGCTCTGCTCGTCATACAACCCTTTATGATGGCGAATTTGGAACTATATTTGGCCACTTCCTTCAACTTCTTATTGTAATATTATTTAGTAATTAATTTATCATTAATTAAAAATACACTCAAGAATCCTATTTGGTTCAATGCTTCAATTATGTTAAAAAAACATGTTAATCATGCATCAACATCCTTGACATTTTTTCCTCTATTGTGTGATCATTTTCCTTTTTGTGAGAACCTTGTTGACTTCCAACATGGTTTCAGATTCCTCTCATCAACTCCTAGTCCTCCAACTCATATTTATTATTTGAATTTATGAATTTGATGATGTTATCAGCTTTAGTAGGCTTGTCACCCAACTTCTCTTTGATTTCTCAATAGCTTGTGTGGCTTTCTTTTATCGAGTCCTTCTTCTCAAAAATGATTTGGATACATGACCAAATCTCATTCATGGAATTGATAGTGTCCATCCATATGCTTTCCTTGGCTTGGGACAAGGTTTGGCCAACTATCTTACTTCTTCTTCGCTTTCTCGTATCCTTTTTATAAACTGCCCTTTTGGGATCTCTTTTGCAAATTCTTTATCTTCTTTGTCCATATTGACATGTTTTATATGGCCTTTGTCAATTGTTCAAAGAGCATTTATAGATTGGGTTGAAGGATTTTTTTAATTGTGTAGCTCTCGTAGTAGGGATAACTATGAGGATACAAGCATCCGCATGAACTATGTCCACTTATGGATTGTGCTCATTCTCCTTAATCATATTTTTCCATCTCTCTCTCATTTTGTTTGGTTTTATCATTTTGTTCCATGATCAATTTAAACATGTCTCCCTTCTCTGTCTCTGATTCTTCTATGTCTTTGGCCGTTGGATCTTCTATTGTTCGAAGCTTTAGTTGTTTCCTCATTTCTACAATTTCAACACTCTCCTTCTTAATGAATTCTTCTACAGACCTCTTTAAATTTTTTGGATCATAGCCCATCTTGACAACCAAATCTTCCAATGATTTGACCCTTGTGTCTTTAGCCGGAGAATAGATCTTCCCCATCTTCAACTAAGATTGAGTGTCCGAAAGTGACGCTTGCAATTTTGACATAGTCATGGTTGTATTGGTTAAAGTAGAACAAATAATCTCACAAGTTTTCTTTTGCATCTTCATTTGATCAATGGGATGAATGTCCCGGGTGTCAAACTCAAATGATTTTTTTAGTCTAATTTTTTTCTTGGGATGTGAAATTTAAGCCTCAAGGAAGGCTATCTACATCCTTCCTTTTTCCGAATCAAAGGCTAATAGGAGGCTCGATATGTGAACCGATAGTCTACTTCTAGAACTCGTGTGTAGGTGTTGTTTTTTGACAATTTCACTCTTCGCTTTTATTTCTCTCGTATCTCACAAAGATACTCTTCTCCTTTTCTCCCTAAATAACCTTTGAAGTCCGATTTGTGTCTTGTCGACCCCGTGACACCGATGACCCTATCAAAGACATAACAAAATTGATACTCGACTCATGATGAAGATGGTGTTTCTTTGATAATCATGGCAACTCCTTGTTCTAAACTCTTCTCTAAATCTATTTTAGGACTCATCTTGGTCCTCTTTTCTTTACATGATCTTAAACTCTCTACCCGCAATTTCTTTCACTAAAGGTGATTCTTCCTCTCTTTTCCTTTTTCTCGCTTTCTCCTCGTGAGTAGGAGTCTCGTGAAGTTGAGGTAGACACAATATGTTCTTCAGCTTCCTACAAAGTATTCTCTTCCATGTTATTTGATTGACATATCTTTCAATTTCTCGGCCTCCGAGTATGGGTATAAGGAGGGGTTTTTTGTTCCACCCTCACTCTAGAAATAATGCCGAGAGGATCATATGACCATGTGAAACCGAGATTAAAATTCATCTCTTTAAGGAGCTTGCATGCTTCTTCTCTTGTTGTGTTGTTGTTGCAAACAAAAGAACCAACTTGAGTTTTAGTCCCGAATTGGGATTTCTCCTTGGCTAAAACAAAATGGATTTCATAATATTTGATCATCTCTGTCTTCTTTATTGTAGGGAAAATACTCTCATTGGGAGGTATTTTGGCAACTTGTATGGTGGAAATTCACACCCATACAACTTCGATTTCTGGTAGTAGTTTTGGTACATGTACTAATCTCTAGTTTTTTCTTTCTCTCGTAAAATGTAAAATATTCTTTATTTCTTTATAGATTCTCGCTCTCACGAATCGGTCAACATGCTCATCACTCGGATGTATGAACTCGCTCAATGTACTACTTGAATGTAAATTCATTTGAATCTTTTCATTACGAGGGACATAAAAAATATTACGTGACGATTGATTTCCTTCCTCGTATGATTTATGCATTGCAAACTTGAATATGTCTCGCTCGATAATAGATAAACATATAAACCAAAAATAGAAGTATACCTAAACATTGCTTCAGCTTGGTATCTTAAGGAGTTTCTCATGTATACTATTAGCTAAGAAATATATGGAATTGAAAATGATCGAAGGTTTATGATATGTAGAAAATATTGATAGGAAGAATAACAAGGGTTCATATACCCATTGATCATAATAATAGCCTAAAAGGGAGGATTACATAGATATTATTTTCTTGGCGTGATCTAGGTACATGGAAGAGGGGTAAGGTGGATTTTTTCTAGGTAATTGGGTGTTTTTAGGCTAGAATATGTCAAAAAATTGTGTTCTTTTAGAAAAATCCAAATTCGAAAACAATTCAATGAAGGTTTCTATGGAAAGAGGAGTGTTGGCTTCTATACGAGGGGCCTACATCATATGGTCAATGGTTTTAGAGGTAATGGTGAATATCATTTCATGACTTGAGGATATGATTGGTCTCTCGGTTTGGCACATAACAAGCTTGGCATTTTCGATAAATTCATAGAAGTGAAAGGTCTACTGAAAAAATATAACGTGGGAGATTAGACTCCCATAGTCCAATTTCATCGATCTTATCTATGAGTTTATCCTCAAGCCAACAATAGAGTTTGAAGAGGCCAAACTCACACAAAGTGTTAGAGATATAATAGTCTCGATCTACTAGACGAATAGGATCCGTGTCTATAGAAGGATGTACCATTGGGTTGAAAGACTCTTCTAGGTTTTTCTTGTTTGGAGGCATCCTCTTAATGAAAATATTTAATGGAATGGGATGAAATAATGAATTTTTACCAGGAATTGTAGGTTTGTCACGTAATGGAGTAGAATTAGGCTTTCTATCATGCTCAATCGGATGTTTGATCAATGGGAGAATATCCATGGCACATGAAATCTAGAAAACAAAGTGAATCGATGAAGTTTGTGGTAGGAAAGGTGAAAAAATGGTGTCACAACAAGGTTTTATGGTGAAGATGATTTTTCCGTTTGAGGGGGAGGGAGTTCATTGGAATCTCAAATGGTTACCTAGGAAACATTTATGGATTAACAACTATCCCGAGAAACAATTTAATTTTCTAATGGTTATATAACACGACGTGGTAAAAGTGGAGGAGAACGCATGGGAAGGGAGAGCATGAAAGGAAGGTGGTAGCTAGATTTCGGAGGGGTTTTAGAGCAGCTTGTTGGTTTTGTTAAGGGGGCATGCGAAATTTAGAGGGTGTGACATATAGCATGGGACCAGTGGGAGTAAATCAATCTTTTCGACGTCCCTCACCTCCCCGCGACGTTAAAGGTAGGATGGAAAGGGGGGGCTAAAAAATGATATGGGCCATAGATCTGAGTTGGTGTCAATCAGGCGGCTAGAAAGTGCGCATGTGTTAATCAAAAGGCACAATTTTTTTTTTCGTTTACCAATATTCATTCCATGAAATGAAACTATGAATAAAACCTTTGAATTCAGACTTTGGATAAAAATTTAATGAATCTCAAACATTAGATAAAAAGCACATTTTTCATAATATTTTCAAACTTAGGATAAAATTCGATAATGAGCCTTTTGAAGTAGAATTGACCATATTTATTCTTTTGACATCAAATTTTATCCTAATCTAAGACTAATACTTTATTCATTCCTAAGGGTGCATTTGGACTTGCAGACCCTTATTTTACTTCTTTTGTGTTGGGTATGTGTTATAGTCTTTCCATGATTAGTCGCACGTGCAGGAGGGTCACAGGGGGGTGATAGCTCCCCCTCTACATTGCGCTGGGTGCAATAGAGGGGGAAAAAACCCCCCTATTCGAGGTCCTGGGAACGCCTTTGTCGCTTTGAGAGGTTTTTTTCTCGCCTATGGTAGACCCCCTGTTCAATGGGGGGATCTGCGAGATTGATTCTGCAATGAAAGAAGATGAAGAGCAGTGGAAGGATAGATATCGATAAATTTAATGGGTGAGAGTTTTCGGCTTCAAGGGGATGTCTTTGTCGTCGAGGGTTTTTTCTTCTCGTGCCCGTGGTAGACCTTGCTCAGTGGTAGACCTATGGGATCAATTCTTGTGGTGAAAGAAGATGGAGAGAAGTGGAAAGATAGAGATTGAGAAATTTAATGGTCAGATTTTTGAGTTGTGGAAGCTCAAGATGGAGGATCTGCTGGTGGATAAAGATCAGTGGATCGCGGTAGATCCAGGTTCTAAACCGATGGAAATTTTAGATGAAGACTGGAAAAAGTTGAATAGGAAGGCAAAAATCACAATATGGTTGTGTGTCTCAGATTCAGCATTGTTGAATTTATCTAGGGATGCTACAACAAAGACTTTGTGGGACAAGCTAGGGACTTCGTGATCAATCTAAGTCTCTAGTGAATAAACTGTTCCTCGCGGAAAAAGATATATAACCCGAGGATGAAGGATGGAGACTTAGTGACAGAGCTTATGAATGCCTTGAATACTGTGGTAAGTCAGTTATTATCTGTTGATATTAAAATCTCAGATGAAGATAAGTGCATAATTTTTTTCTGTTCTCTACTAGGTGTAAAAACAATGTTTGAGAAAAATACCTACAAGATGGTTCGAGGACCATTGGTATTAATGCAGGGAGTTTGGATTGGAACTCTCTACAAGCTTCATGGTAGCGCTATTATTGATGGGTGCAATAGTTCTGTGGTTCCTTAAAGTGGAGCGGAAAGCCTAGAGGTCTCTGGAAAAAAGACCATGCTATGGCATGAAAGGCTTGGACATATTGGAGAGAAGGTCCTTCGAATACTGCATGGAAATTTTATGTTAGAAGGTATGTCTAATTTCTCTCTAGATTTCTATTTTTGTGAACATTGTGTATACGGGAAGAAGAATCAGGTGAGTTTTCCTTCTGGTGCTAAGAGGGCGAACAAGGTATTAGAGCATTAGGGGAATTTTGAGGTCTAAAATGTGCCTCCTAAAGAAATAATAAAGTAATAGCTAAACCAATAAAATAATATTTATGAATTTGCAATTCACTTTCTGCACCAAAATCCATGTAACCATGGTTAAATTCAATTCAAAAATTGTACTAAAATAAAATTAATAAAAAAATTGTATTGATGTGACAATAAATAAGAATGATATTTTCAAGAAAAAATCATTATTATTGCACAACTAATGCATTTGTTCCTTGTACTTAAATAAATTAAAATAAAATATAAATATAAATTCATAAATTCTTAATTATAGGATATATTATTAATTAAAATTTATGTTATTTAAATTATATAATAACATGTAATTAATATACTATATAAAAATAATACAATATATTATTTTATGTATGAATTTTATATTACATATTGAATTGATTTGATTTATAAATAAATATTTGAAAATATACAAATATAATATTTATTGAAAAGTGCGTAAATACATGAAGATTGTGTAGGGATATACATTGTTTTTTTCAAAAAATATGAAATGACAATAATAATATTTTATTCAAAATGTGTGAAATGACATTTATTGTGAGTACTTTACTTTATGGCTTTAAAAGTACTTAGAGCACTACCATGGTTAACCATGAATTTTTATCCACCATTGAGAATGTGACAAGTAAGTATCTTTAACTAAAACAATGTCACCTCAACCATTAGGGATGATGTCATCCCCTAAAATGTGACTGGTTCTCATAAAGTGAATTTTGATTATACATTTTCCTTAGGAGGCTCATTTTAGACCTCAAAATTCCCCTAATTCTTGTGCACAATGATGTGTTTGGACCTGTGTCGGTTCAATCACTGGGAAAATATATGTACTATGTCTCATTCATAGATAACTTCTAAAGGAATACATGGATATATTTCTTGAGGAAGGAATCTGAAGTTTTTTTTTATTATTTAAGGCTCTCATGGAAAGCCATACAGAGAAGAAGATAAAAGTGTCGAGGATAGATAATGGTGGAGATTTTTGCAAGAAGGAATTTGAAGAATTTTGTAAGAAGTGTGGTATAGCACGACAAAAGACTAATCCATAAACACCTCAACAAAATGGATTTGCAGAAAGAATGAACATAACGTTGATGGAAAAGGAAAGAAGCATGCTCAGTGGTACGACATTAGGACAAGAATTATGGGTAGAAGCAGTGGAGACTACATGTTACCTGGTTAAGAGACCACCTTCATCAACGTTGAACGATAAGACTCCACATGAGGTAAGAAACCCTCTATTTCACATTTGAGGGTATTTTGATGTGATGCATATGTACATGTTCCAAAGGATAAAAGGACAATGTTATCTAAGAGGTGCATCTTTATTGGGTATAAGGATAGTTTGAAAGGTTACAAGCCTTGGAACCCACAAACAAGGAAGTTTGTGTACAACCGAGATGTCATGTTTAGAGAGGTGAAATATGTTGTTAAACATGAAGTCCTACCAAAGGAACCTAAGAAGATAGAGTTTGAGCTAAAGGAGGATGAATCAGACTCTAGAACATAAGAAGATTCAGAAGAGGAAGAGCCACAAACTCTAGCAATGAGAAGATCAGTTTGGGAAAGAAGGCAATAAGAAAGGTATAGTCCATCTACTTTCTATTCAAATTTTCCTTTAACTATAACTGAAGATGATCCTAGAACTGTAAGGGAGGCAATAGATTGAAAGGATGGAAAAATATGGAAGGAGGCCATGGTTGATGAAATGGCATCCTTGCACAAAAATGAGGCATCAGATCTAGTGGAGTTTCCAACTGGAAGGAAGCCCATCGGGAGCAAATGGGTGTTTAAAACGAAGATGAATGTAGAAGGCAAGGTGGAGAGATAAAAAGCCCGATTGGTAGCAAAATTTTATTCCGAGGGGCCATGAATTAATTTTGGTGATATTTGTTCTCCTATTTCCAAGGCTACTTATATTATATTACTTTTATCTGTTGTTGCTTCCTTTGATTTTGAGGTAGAATGGATGGATTTGAAGAGAAAATTTCTTCACGGGGATCTAGAAGAGGAGATCTAAATGAATCAACCTGAAGGCTTTATGGTGAAGGGTAAGAAATAACTAGTATGTAGGTTAAAAAAGCATCGTATGGGTTAAAACAATCACCAAGGATGTGGTATCAGAAATTTGATACCAATATACGGGGACTTGGCTTCACCAGAAGAAAAGAGGATCACTGTGTATATTTTAAATTAATTTCTGACCGTGTTATTTATTTGGTCTTGTATGTGGATGATATGTTGCTCACTGGAAATGACAAAGAAATTATCGAGGATTTGAAGGACCAATTGTTCTCCAAATTCGACGTGAAGGACCTTGGTGCTGCAAACTATATTTTGGGCATGGAAATTAAGAGAGATCGGTCAAAGAGGAAGCTCTGGTTAAACCAGAGGAAGTATGTCGAGACAATATTGTAGAGGTTCAATATACAGGATAGTAAACCAATGAAGGTTCCTGTTCCTGTATTTGTAAATCTATTTGCTGAAAATTGTCCCAAGACGCAACAATAAGAGGAGGATATGTCCCTTTTTCCATATGCAAGTGCAGTAGGTAGCCTAATGTATGCAATGGTCTTACTAGGCCAGACATTGCACATGCAGTGGGAGTATTGAGTAGGTTTATGTAAAAACTAGGAAAGGAGCATTGGACAGTAGTGAAGAGGGTTTTCAGATATTTTCGTGGCACTAGTGATTATGGTTTGTGCTACCAGTGAAGAATAGGATTGGATAGTGTTTTGGACATCCGTGGTTTTGTTGATGCAGAATGGGCTAGAGATCTGGACCAAAGAATATCTACAAGTGGTTATGTGTTTAACCTATTTTGAGGTGCAGTCAG
Organism: Pinus albicaulis; assembly: GCA_034641835.2. Classification (NCBI taxonomy): domain Eukaryota; kingdom Viridiplantae; phylum Streptophyta; class Pinopsida; order Pinales; family Pinaceae; genus Pinus; species Pinus albicaulis. The sequence goes on from CM076581.1 coordinate 1,372,246,392, forward strand.
TTGGATGAGTAAAATAAAGTCTGTAGGGGCTCTTTCAATTACAGAGGCATAATACATGGCACCCACTCATGCAAGCAAGGAAGTAGTTTGGTTGTAGAGATTGAGTTCAAGTATGGTGTTGGTGCAGCGAGCTATAAGGATAGACCGTGATAGACAAAGTGCAATTTTCTTGGCTAAGAACCCTTCTTATCATTCAAAGACAAAGCACATTGATGTTCAATATCACATTGTGAGAGATGTGGTTGAGGATAAAAGGGTGTTTTTGGTAAAGGGGGACACTTTCAAGAATGTTGTAGATGCATTGACGAAGTCTATGAGCACTCAAAAGTTCTATTGGTGTACAAAAACAATGGGTGTTGCAGAGTTGGACTAATGACTAAGCTATTTTGTGACCGCCTGCAGAAAGAACAGAAGAAGTGGGAGAATTTTGGGTATGTGTTATATTATTTCCACGATTAGTGGCACATGCGGGGGGGTCACAGGAGGGGCGGCAGCCCCCCCTATTCGGGGTCTGGGGAAATGCCCAGGGAAAAAAAAAATTGGACCCTATTTTTGAGTGGGCAGACCCGCCCATGGTTTTTTGCATGGGTTTCCACATGGTTTTGGGGCATACTAGCTTTCGGCCCTTGGTATTTTGTAGATCTGGTCAAGGGAACTATGGTTATGTTCTAATCCAAGGTTTATGTATTGGGGTTTATGAATGCTTCGGCATGTATATATATGTGTTGTAACACTAAATGGAATATAATGAAAAATCAAGTTGGTAGTCCCGATTTGGGATCCAGGGGAAAATATTTGTGTATATTTGTTTTATGTTTTATTCTCTCGACATTGTTTATTTTATATATTTAAGATTTGTTTGCAGATAATTTATGTACATGGTTAAAACCTACATTTTGAAAAACAAAAAACCTACTCTGTCCAATCCAATCATTGCTCGATTTATTAAGCATAAAAATTTGAATCAATATTATTTATCTACCTAGATAACATTAGTCAAGATTAAGCAATCTAGCTAACCTTATTCTCTAATCTAATTAACAAAAAATTAAAATTTTTAAACCATGATTAAGTTGTATGATCAAAAAATGAGTAAGGACTGTGGAATTTTGAAGAAGTTGCACACAACCTTCATTTATTTAATAGAATGAAACTATATATAAACTAGTAAAATTTAGATTTGAAACACTTTCAGTACTATTTTTTTTGTTTTTCTTTTATGGGGTTATCATCTTTATTTTTTATTATTCCTTTATTTTTCTTTTCTTTTTCTTTGTCCCTTTATTCTATTTTCTTAAATACCCTCTTTTCATTTTATTTTATATATATTTTGGAAATCATTTGCAAATTGAAATATTACTTACAATATCATATAATTGGGATAAAATATCCGATCACCTTATGATCTTATAAATTATAGGACACTAACAGTGGCTCTAGCTGGGGATGGCACTCTCCATGTGAGGTTTGAATAACCTTTGATCAGTAGCCTTGAATGTTTTGTTTCAACAATGTCTGCGTTTGATTTATTTTTTGTTTTTGTAGTATTTATGTTGGCACATCAATCAGAAGCTTAGGGCCTTCTCTACAGGCTTCAACTTCTGTCAATAGGTCACCCAATCAAAATAGTAAAGACAATGATATTTTACAATGAACTTATCTAAAACACCTCTATTCTTGTGAGAAATAATGGCTTCAGAATCTTGTTATTCATAGGTCCACCATGCATCTATGTCCCATCCAACTCTTTGATAAAATAAATTCATTATGACCTCTGATGGCATAGATGATATATGGCCCTTTTCACATATTATAAAACTTTCCATGAGTTCATTTACCTTCTCTTCTTGAATCCCACTTTAAAACATTTTCACCCAACTGAAAATCATCTGCTTTGGTTCTTCTATCAAAACAGTTTGTGACATTCTCCTGGATATATTATGTTTTCTTATAGACTTCTTCTCTGGATTATTGTAGATCAATGGTATCATTTATCCTTCTTTGAGTATCATTTAGTTCAACCTGCAATTCTTGAATTAATTTTGTAACTAGAAATCCTAAAGAATATGGGAAAACAACATCCATTCCATAAACCAATTGGTATGATGACATGCAAATTGATTTCTTTGTGGTAATTCTATCGTCCCAAAGTGCATTTATCAGCTTTTTGGGCCATGACTTCTTGTTATCTTCTAGCAGCTTTTTGATAATGTTAACCAAAATTTTATTTGAAGATTCAACTAACCCATTACCCTGAGGGTAATAAGCAGTTGATTTTCCTAGAGTGATATGATATTTGCTGCAAAAACATACCATTTTATTTGACTTAAAATATGTTGCATTATCTGTGATAAGATTACCTAGACATCCAAAACTTGACAGTATATTGGTAGGAATTTGATGATTACAACATCAGTTGCTTGTCTTGGGGGTGTGGCCTCAATCCATTTGGTGAAATAGTCAATGGTTGTGAGGATCCATTTGCGTTGGGATGAGAATGGTGGATGGATTTCTCCAATGAAATCCAAACCCCACTATTGGAAAGGGCTTTCAACAGATATAGGTTTCAAGGAATGTGGGAGTATTTTCTCTTCCTTAAAAAATTTGGCACTTGTTTCAGGAGGTAACTTTCTTATCAACATGAGGAAAAACTGTGGGACAGTAAAAACCATTTCTTGGGATCTTGTTGGCTGTGGTATTCCAATAAAAGTATCCACCGTAGCCTCCTTCATGAAATTCCTACATAGTTCTTTCTGCATCATACTTCAACAAAAATTTTAGTAGAATATTACGAGTATGTTTGTGATAGAAGATGCTAGCTAAGATAAAAAAAATTCACTGCCTTTAGCTTAAGAAATCTATCCTTTGTCTTAGTCAAACCAAGAGGAGCTTGTAAATTGAATAATACAAAAATGAGTTCTACATATGAGGGTGAGGTTGTAAAATCCTCATCTATTTGTCAAGTTGCCTACTCCTCTTGATCATCTAATGCAGCCACAACATTAATATCCAAGACATGAAAAGTAGACTCATCCATCAATTTGGCTAGTCCCCGTCCTTTAATGAGCTTGGTGGGTTTTATTTCAATGTCATATTCAAGAATGATGGAAATCCACTTACCTCTTTTACCATATGGTCCATTTTGAGTCAGGATATCTTTAACTTAAGAATTTGCTATGAAAGAAATTATGTGAGAATGGAGAATATATACTCTGAAATCCGTAATTGATTTTATAAGAGAAAATTTTTATTTTTCCATTTTGTTGTATTTCAATGCAGCATCTCTTAGAGCCTTCCTAAAGAAAAAAATGGGTTTCTCATATCCCTCATTGTTCTGTTAAATAACTGTTGCAACAATGTGTTCAGATGGAAATGAAAAGATTATAAAATCCTTTTTAAAGTCAAGGCTAATTAAGACTGGTGCTTTTGTTAGAGCTTCTTTCACTTGGTCAAATGACCACTTGGCTTCAATATTCCATCTTATTTCCGCATCTTTCTTTAGCATGTTTTTTATGTTTCTGAGAAGTTTTGTCGAGATGGGAATGAATCTTCTTAGAAATTTTATTTTACGAATAAATGATTGAAGTTATTTAATATTTCTAGGATGAATTATTTTCAAGATGGCTTCAATCGTACTTGGATCAATCCTAATACCCTCTTTCGAAATTATATGGCCTAGAAGTTTTCCTTCTTCAAGGAAAAAAGGTGTTTTCTTGGGATTAAGTGAAATACCAAGCTTCCTACACTTCTCAAAAACTCTCCTCAAGTGTAACAAGTTCTCTTCATTAGTTTTTGAATAAACCGTGATGTCATCTACATATATAATAATGAATCCACCAATTTCATCACCAAAAGCAATATCCATTTCTCTCTGAAATGTGGCTCCCACATTCATTAACCCAAAATACACCTTCACATACATGAAGGTACCCCATGGAGTAGTAAAATTTGTCTTATCCTGATCATTAGAGTGAACCAAAACTTGGTTGTAACCTGTGAAACCATCTAACAAATAAATCCTACTAGAGCCAACTACCTTTTGAAAAATGTGATCCATCCTATGTAAAGGGTAATTTTCCTTTAGTGAGATTTTATTCAGTTTTCTAAAATCTATGCAATCTGATTTCACATGTTTTCTTATTGTTGGTACTATATTGGAAACCCACTTAGAGTACCTAAGAGGTACTATGATCTTAGCATCATACATTTTCTTGACTTCTTTCTCAATTAAAGGCATCAATAATGTGTTTATTTTTTCAGAGTTTTTGTTTAAAGGGTTTCTCATCATCTTTGATGGGAATTATGTGTTGTATTATGATATTATAATAAGATTTTAGGCCTTAATAACTCTAGGAAAACACATCAGTGAATTATTTGAACAAAGGAATGTATTTTTTCTATTCATCATGTGGTAATGATTTACAAATTTTTATCATTTTTGGTTCTTTTTCACTACCTATGTTGCATTCTTCTACATCTACTCCCGTGGGCTCAATCATGGGGTTCTTGGCTACAACATTAAAGTCAAACAACTCTTATAATGTAACCAATCCTCTAGGTAAAATATTATCCTTTAATTGGAGTATTTATAGTTCCTCTATTCCTTGATCTATTTCAAGCAATTTTACTTTATTTACAAGATTGTCTAACTAGTTTTCTAAATCAGAATGTACAACTATCTTATCTTCTTAATCACACTCTACATCTATATTATCTTCTTCAAACTAATCCTTGGATTGTCGACAATTCTTAATTTCTTTATCATTCCCCAAAACTTACCAATATCGAACATTGTCTAGGACAGTTGGTCTATGTTTTACTTCCACTCTGTGTTGACAAATGTAATGGGGCATTTTACAGGTACTCGTAGAAAAATCAAGACTATCAGCAAGAATATTTTGATTTTTAGGGATCAAAGAGAGGTCATATTCCACTAAAAACTCCAAAACATATATAACAACATTTTTTTATGCTCTTAATCTAGGGTGTTTTGCAGAGTCTTCTCCTTTTACTTGTTTTATTATTATCTCGGAATCCCCATGAATGGAAATTATTTTAGCACCAAGTTTTTTCAGTAATTTTCATCCTAGTTCTAATGCTTCATACTCAGTTATATTATTAGTGCATTATAGGTTAAGCTTGTATGAATGTCCTCTGACATGATTATTTCCTGAGTTTGAAACCCAAACTCTTGCTCCAAAGCCTTCTTTGCTACAAGATCCATCAAATTCCATGTTCCAAAGAGGTTCAAGCTGAGTTTCTTATTCCACTGTTGTTGTTCGATATTCATTTATTCCACAGATATCAATATATGAATTGGCAATACCAATGTTGATGTCCCCATAATTATATAGAATGAATGAGTCTAGGTCTAAATATAGAAAATAAATAGGATAGTTGTGTGGCTTTTCTTGACTACCTACGATGAAATTCATCAAGGTTTCCCTATACAATCTCCTTTGCTCACCAAAAATTGGTATGGTATAAAAGGTCATATAGATCTATAGGGTTATTTTATTGCCTAAATCTACCTCAGGCTTAAGGAAGGCAGAGTCTAGGGTAACATCAAACCATGCTTAATCTGGTAGCTAGCCCTACCAGATCGGGAGAGGGCTCTCTCCTGGTCAATCTCAGCAAAAGTAATCAGTGAGGCTTGAGATGACTTGAATAAAGGCTAATTTTAGGCTAGTTATATATGTAAGAGAGTTTGATTTCATTTTTAGGGTGTTTGTTGGATCAAAGGGAAAGGCAGATTTTGGGTCTGGGGAATGAGGCCTAGTTTTGCAGAGAGCTGAATGGGGCAAGAAAGGCAATTGTTTTTATGCTTAAAATTGAATGAAATGGATAGCTCAGACTGGTGAGGAGTTGAAGAGGGCAAGAGGCTTTCAAGAATCCTCTTCAGACAGTTGAAAACATGGAAAATTAAACAAAAATTCAAGGCAGAGCACTGCAAATCTAATGAATTTCACCTTTAAAACTTGTTTGTTTAATTTAAGAAGAAATGAGAAGGAAAATTATACACATGAAACATCAGTGAACTTACAATCACAGAGAGAAACACACCATCAAAATATAGAGCCAAATGGATCCCAAAGAGTGCTGCAAACCCTAGTCTATTTCCTTTGCCAAAATGCAGAGATGAAATGTACAATGAAGCTCAAAGCAATCCCAAGTGTCCAACCCCTGAAAATGACTGAGAAAATAAAAGATATAGAAAAGCCTAACTCATTCCCATGCCTCTAGGGGTCGAGCTCACTAGTTTAGGAGCTGTTTCAACAAGATCTAAACTAAGAACTGGAAAATAGGCAATGAAACAGCTTGCCTCTATAAGATAGGAAACTGATTCATTCAATTACATTTCACTTTTTGGTGAATGAATCTACTTGGATGAGTAAAAATGTGGCAAAATTACATCAAAGTCATGAAATTACATCAAGTTACATCAAGAGTTTCACATTTGGAGATAAAAAAGTCAAACTGGCCAAAACTAGGCGAAAATCTGAGTTGCTGAGTGAAAAAAGAGCCAAAATTCCCAATGCGCCGCGCCTGAAATCTCTATGCGTCGCACCAATTTGAGGCTTATTTTTAGGGCCTTCCCAAAGTCAAAATTGAGTGTAGGATATCTTGTTGGAAATATCTACCTGCCTACTTTCCAACCCAAGTGGAATTTCTGAATTTGGTTACCATTTACCCCTCCAAAAATCAAATCTCCCAACATTGCTTCCTATGTGTCCAAAAAGTGGCAGAAAGGCCATTTTTAAGGTGTTTTTGACCCTTCAGGCAACCCAAAACTAGTCAAAATCTTTAGGTAATGGGTAGGAATGCATAACTTTTCATGAAAAATCTAGAAATGCAAAGTTTTACCCAAGAGGAGCTCCCAATTATAAGCGCACGCCTAGTGGCGCTATGCGTCGGGCAGGAAAATCTGTGTTAAGGCCAAAATATTCAAAATTGACAAATTTTTTCCCAAATTTCTTGAAATTTGGTCTGAATGTCCTCCATCATGCACTATGCTGGGCCAAGGAAGCTTTGGCCAAAATTTGAAGTTTTTCATACTTTTTACGCCGCCTTAATGCCTTCTTGGTGCATGCAATTCAGTTGTAGAGTCACTGTCTCGGTCATAAGAAGTATTCGTCTCCATGATTTCCAAAGTCTATCTTGTCTTGGATGAATATGAGGAATTTGATGTCTTTGGTTTTGTTGCCAAATATGTGGTAATATAGGAGGGGATATGGAGGAATAGGATAGTGGGAATAATGGGCTTTTGTCAAGTGAAATTAAGAATTTGCCACTTGAAATCTGTGTGTTAAATTTTTAGGGACAGCCACTTAGTTTTTTGGGATAACTTGGGATTCGAGGGACATTTACCAGTGGTATGGGAACAATGGGAATGGTATAGGGATGATTGACTTGGGGATATAAGGTGAATGGGAAAAGAGAACTGTGGTGAGAAGATAAACAATGAGGAGGGGAAAAACAAGGTGAGGGAAGTGGAAATGTTTGGCACCAAAAACCAATTTAAAACCCTAAAGGAGGAAATTCTCAACAAGCTAATAGGGTTTGAGCTTTGGCATTCAAATCTTTATAATCAATCTCATAATCAACACCAAATACTTGTTATGGCAATTACAAGGTCACATAGACTTACTTGGAGCATGAAAGACCGAATCGATTTGGAGTTTTTGAGAGATGGAAAAAATTTTGTGTTCAGGCCCAATGCACCGCACAGCCAACCCAGTGTGCCACGCCCCTCCTATGTGCTGCGCTGGCTCAAATTTACACACATTCAGCTGGCTCAATGCGCCGCGCACCTCTGATGCGTCGCGACGACTGCCCAGTGTGCCGCGCTCTGCAACTTCTAAACAATTTGCCCCCAAATTACTTGTTTCGCCCTCCACGATTCCTCCTTGGCTTACTCCAATTTTCACACCACATATTTGAGCACATTTGGAAATTTTTGGAGAAGTTTATGGTGAAATTGGGCTTGCAGCTCTATGCGTCGTGCCACAAGCCCAACGCGTCGTGCCCTTTTGCGGGAGACTTTTGGAGACCTTCCTGGTGTCCAAATTGGATGCAGGATAGTTCGTTGGAAATATTATTGAGTCTAATTTCCAACCCAACTGGAATTGTTCAATTTGGAGTTCATTTTCCCTATCAAAAATCAAATCTCCCAAGACTGGTCAAAATGTGCAAAATCAGGCTACCTCAAGGCAGAGTGTTGTTGCAGTCAACTTTTGAAGGTCTTCCTCAACTCCAAATTGAGATCTTGATAGCGCATTGGAAATATATTTGTGTCGAGTTATCATTTGACTCATCAAGAAAGTCATTTGGCCAACAAAGCTAGGAGAAATCCGGATTTTCCAAAGGTCACTTCAGAGGTGCATCAATTCTCCTGAGGCAACTGTATTTTTGACATTTCTCTAAAACCATGACACCTGTGTAAAAAGTGAAGGATTTTTTTCTTCCTTGGCCTATTTTGGACAAAAAAATCTCTCATTTTTCCCAAATTCATCTTTTATTGCTGAGAAACATCATTGGAGTAAAACCTATCCCGATATGTGGAACAAGGGATTTGTTGAAATGAAGCGAAATGAAGGGGATAAGGGGCTTCTAAATTCTTGAGAAAATTTTTGGAAGTAGGGAGGGATGTTAGGAAGCAGGGGAAAGTGGAATTTCAGAGATTGAGTGAGGGGAAGGGGTCCAAAAGGGCAAAACATAGGCCTAGCCTAGAAAATTGCCAAGTTGTAGCAAGAAACTAGGGTTTGTGTGAAAATGAGGAATTTGGGGGATCTCAGTGATGGGAAGTGTTTAATAAGGTACATTAAGGATAGGGGAAGGTGTATGAACATCAGGATACAATTTTTGCTGATGATTTGACCATCCAAGAGAAATTACCTTCAAAACCCTAAGAGAGGGAAATGAACCTTACCTAGGCACAACTGAAGCATGAACAAGGTGTAAAATGACCCATTGGAACCTGACATGATGATGAAAACCCTCTGAATGATGGTACACTCAGCTGAATGATGACATGGACCGACATTTGGACAACCTTGAAAAGAGTGAAAGAATACCCTAGACCTAATACCTAGTGACCAAATTTTACTTGAAGACTCACTGAAATGACAAAATTTGATCTTGACACCTTAAAATCACTTTGTAAGAGCATGTTTGATCACTGGAGGAAGGCTGCAAAGGCTGACACTAACATTGGCTCCAATGGGGATGGTAGCTCCTTGGAGGTGCCAAGAACTACAGATCTTTGGAAAGCAGACAGTGCCTTCATCCATTGGGCAATGGAATCAAAAACTCAAGCTGAAATGCATGACTAAAAATTGATGACTTGACGACACAAATTGACTCTCACTCAACTAAAAACTGACTTGATACTTAAATACAACCAACAAACTAGAAAATATGCTCAATATGAAGCTTATTCAATACAACCTACTCTAGTTGTTCCATTCATCACCTGATCAAGTGAAATGAAACAACCAATGCAACCATGTAAGCATTCCGGCTGTTGTGTGAATTCTCCGCAAGTGCTCGTTTATGAACAACAAGAGAGAACTACTGAAAGGCAACTCCCATGAAAACTTGGAAACAGATCCATTGAATGATATGGATTCTCTATCCACCTCCCAAAACACTGCATAAGGATCTTGAAATTCATGCACACTGAGACTTAGCTCATCCAATGGATTACTGCTCTTCTCTTCATACCACGAGTGCAAACTTTGTTTTGAGCTTTGTGACGAGATTCGTGCTAAAAATAACAAAGAGACCAGCTGTCGGATCATGTTTGTATCAGTACATGTTTCAAGCTTACATATAGTCAATGGAGAAAGACTGCAAACATCATCCAACACATCAGCTATTGGATCGCGAAAAACATGAAAAGACTACTGCAACCCATTTTCTATTGTTTTTTATTATATTACATGATTTTCTACAGGCTGACCATTTGAAGATTTACTATGCAATTTACCCTTCAAAAACTGAAATGATTCAAAACAAAATGGTACGAAATCATCTTATATCATTTGATCATATGTGCCAGCTTCCATGTCTTCATCTGCAACTTGATAATCAATGGCATTCGGGGGCTGAAAATTTGGATATGAGAAGTCTTGAACAAGGTTTTTATTTCCCTCAAGATGGTCTAGATCAAGACTTGTCGACAGTTGATTTCTGATTGCATGGAAATTGTCTCTGATGAATTGAAACGAATCAAAACAAAAAGGCAAATATCCTTCACTTACTTCAGAATTTGCTGCACTTTCCTCATCATTTTCATAGCTGATATGCATCGGTTGATCACTGTACTCAAGCTGCTGAAAGTAAACTTCCTCCTTCCACAAACTAGCTGCTGATTTGTCTACAAGATTAGCTTATGTTTGGAGAACATAACCGTCATCATACTGGTCAAACAGAGGCAAATCATTAGTATAAAACACGTCATCAAGCATGCATGTCATATCAACAGATCTCTCTTCTCCAAGATGATCTACAAAACAATCATTATCAGATCTATGACAACTGGGATAAGAAACAAAATGTTTTGGATCAGCAACTTGTTCTTCTTCAATCATCGAGCCATGGGCTTGAACATTATACTGATTCTTTATGATGATCCTCTGCATCATCTCTTCCACTGCACTTACCAAAATGTCAAGCTTTACCTCTAGAGATGTCAATTTCTACGGATCTATGTTTTTCATCTCTTCTTCCTTCAAGTTTACCTTTCGGATCAGTAAATGAGCCTCTACATCTACTGCACTGTTCTGCATCTCTTCAAGTGTTGCAAGATTCCTTTCTCTCAGCTGAAACTCCATTTCCGAATCAAAGGCACCCGGGTAGTGCAAGAGAGCAGATCCAGGAGGAGGCCTTATATCTACTGGCATCGAATAATAAAATTTGTTAAATCTGGCAGAAAATTGTTGTACTGTCTCCCCTGGCAGTCTTTTCAACTGGTTATACTATTCTATAATCAAGAAAGGGTTCTGTCTAATCACCCAACTATCGAGGAAAACTTTGATGAACTGCTGGAAATCTGAGACGCTCGCATCAGGCAGGGTTTTGAACCAACTCTTGACTTGGCCTTGAAAAGAAAGAGAAAAAAGCCTAATACTAACATCCTCTTCATCAACTTCAAAAATGTCAAGAAAAGATTCAAAATTCAGAACATGTCTCTCAGCAGTGATGTTGTCACATTCACCGTCAAATCGTGGTAGATATAGGTCATGACTTTTAGGGAAAGCATGGGATATAGGAGGTAAAATCAAAGGATTGTATCGATCTGGAATTTTAAAAGGTATAGGGGTATTTACAGAAGGTATAGAATCAGTCGCGGTCTCTTAAGGTTCATCAGTTTGAACATACTCATCACAAGATTTGGAAGAAAGGTTTTGATCAAGCTCAAAAGCATGCAAATCTTTGGTATCCACAATCTTCAAAGGGAAAGAGTAAAATGTAGGCCGAGGATCTTTTCTCAAATACAATATACTTTGCAAAGCCTTCTTGACATTCTCAGGAAAAGAGAAGAAATAATTTACGACAAAGTACAAAATGTCTTGGATGAAATTCCAACTTGAATACTTGATCTTTCCGTATTGTCCTTTCATGTTTCCGCTAATCAGGTTCATCCTCCTGTGGAGTCCTTGGATCTGATCTCGAAACTGATTCAGAGTTGCCAGGTGAATGATTTCAGCCTTGCGGTGTTTGATCATTGTCCACCATCAACAATCAGATCTGAACTTGATTATATCTTACTGAGGAAACCAGATGTTTAGTTCATAAACTAGACCGGAGATTGATTGAAGCAGCATTCATCTACTTTCGCTAATGAAAAGCAAGAGCATTTCGAAGGCTACCTGGCTAACTTCAGGCTCCGTCTGTAGTTTATAAATCAAACAACAAACTTTTCTTCCCCAGTGGAGTCGCCAATATGTTATTTCATAAATCTACCTCAGGCTGAAGGAAGGCAGAGTCTAGGGTAACATCAAACCATGCTTAATCTGGTAGCTAGCCCTACCAGATCGGGAGAGGGCTCTCTCCTGGTCAATCTCAGCAAAAATAATCAGTGAGGCTTGAGATGACTTGAATAAAGGCTAATTTTAGGCTAGGTATATATGTAAGAGAGTTTTATTTGATTTTGAGGGTGTTTGTTGGATCAAAGGGAAAGGCAGATTTTGGGTCTAGGGAATGAGGCCTAGTTTTGCAGAGAGCTGAATGGGGCAAGAAAGGAAATTGTTTTGATGCTTAAAATTGAATGAAATGGATAGCTCAGACCGGTGAGGAGTTGAAGAGGGCAAGAGGCTTTCAAGAATCCTCTTCAGAAAGTTGAAAACATGGAAAATTAAATAAAAATTCAAGGCAGAGCACTACAAATCTAATGAATTCCGCCTTTATTACTTGTTTGTTTAATTTAAGAATAAATGAGAAGGAAAATGATACACATGAAACATCAGTGAACTTACAATCACAGAGAGAAACACACCATCAAAACATAGAGCTATATGGATCCCAAAGAGTGCTGCATACCCTGGTCTATTTCCTTTGCCAAAATGCAGAGATGAAATGTACAATGAAGCTCAAAGCAATCCCAAGTGTCTAACCCCTGAAAATGACTAAGAAAATACAAGATATAGACAAGCCTAAATCTTTCCAATTCCTCTAGGGGCCGAGATCACTAGTTTAGGAGCTGTTTCAACAAGATATAAACTAAGAACTGGAAAATAGGCAATGAAACAGCTTGCCTCTATAAGATAGGAAACTGATTCATTCAGTTACATTTCACTTTTTGGTGAATGAATCTACTTGGATGAGTAAAAATGTGCCAAAATTACATCAAAGCCATGAAATTACATCAAGTTACATCAAGAGTTTCATATTTGGAGATAAAAAAGTCAAACTGGCCAAAACTAGGCGAAAATCTGAGTTGCTGAGTGAAAAAGGAGCCAAAATTTCCAATGCGTTGCGCCTGAAATCTCTATGCGTTGCACCTCACTTTGAGGATGATTTTGGAGGGACTCTCAGTGCATTCCAAATTGGAGGCAGGACAGTCACAAAAAGCTTTGCCTGTCTAGTTTCCAACCCAAGTGAATTTTTGAATTTACTTCATTTTCCTCTCCAAACATCAAATCTGCCAACATTGCTTCCTTCCGTATATCAAGGAAGTAAGGGTAAAAGCCATTTCTTGCGGTGTTTTTTGACTCCTTCTGTGCAACCTAAAACTAGTCAAAATATTTAGGTAGTGGGTAGGCATGCATAAATTTTCATGAAAAATCCAGAAATGCAAAGTTTTACCGAAGAGGAGCTCCCAATTATAAGCGCGCGCCAAGTGGCGCTACGCGTCGGGCAGGAAAATCTGTGTTAAGGCCAAAAATTCAAAATTGACAAAAAGTTTCCCAAATTTCTTGAAATTTGGGCTGAATGTCCTTCATCATGCACTATGCTGGGCCAAGGAAGCTTTGGCCAAAATTTTAATTTTGTCATACGTTTTACGCCGCCTTAATGCCTTCTTGGTGCATGCAATTCAGTTGTAGAGTCACTGTCTCGGTCATAAGAAGTATCCGTCTCCATGACTTCCAAAGTCTATCTTGTCTTGGATGAATATGAGGAATTTGGTGTCTTTGGTTTTTTTTCCAAATATGTGGTAATATAGGAGGGGATATGGAGGAATAGGATAGTGGGAATAATGGCCTTTTGTCAAGTGAAATTAGGAATTTGCCACTTGAAGTCTGTGTGTTAAATTTTTAGGGACAACCACTTAGTTTTTTGGGATAACTTGGGATTTGAGGGAAATTTACAAGTGGTATGGGAACAATGAATGGCATAGGGATGATTGACTTGGGGATATAAGGTGAATAAGAAAATGGAACTGTGGTGAGAAGATAAACAGTGAGGAGGGGAAAAACAAGGTGAGGAAAGTGGAAATGTTTGGCACCAAAAACCAATTTAAAACCCTAAAAGAGGAAATTCTCAACAAGCTAATAGGGTTTTATTTTTTCCATTCAAATATTTATAATCAATCTCATAATCAACACCAAATACTTGTTATGGAAATTACAAGGTCACATAGACTTACTTGGAGCATGAAAGAACGAATCGATTTGGAGTTTTTTGAAGCAATGGGAAAAATTTGTGTTTTGGCCCAATGCGCTGCGCAACTAACCCAGTGCGTCATGCCCCTCCAATGCACCACGCCGGTTCAAATTTACACACAGTCGACTTGCCTGATGTGTCGCGCACCACTGATGCGTCGCGACACCTGCCCAATGCATCGCGCTTAGCAAATTATACACAATCTGCCCTCCAAACACTTGCTTTGCTCCTCCACGATTTGTCTTGGCTTACTCCAATTTTCACACCACAGATTTGAGCACATTTAGAAATTTTTGGAGAAGTTTATGGTGAAATTGGGCTTGCATCTCTATGCGTCGCGCCCTTTTGCAGGAGACTTTTGGAGACCTTCCCGATGTCCAAACTAGGAACAGGATAGCGTTTTGGAAATATTATTGAGTATAATTTCCAATCCAATTGAAATTGTTTAATTTGGAGTTCATTTACCCTGTCAAAAATCAAATCTCCCAATACTGGTCAAAATGTGAAAAATGAGGTTGCCTCAAGGCAGAGTGTTGTTGCAGTCAATGTTTGAAGGTATTCCTCAACTCAAAATTGAGCTCATGATAGCTCATTGGAAACATATTTGTGTCTAGTTATTATTTGACTCATCAAGCAAGTCATTTGGCCAAACAAGCTAGGAGAAATCTTGATTTTCCCAAAGTCACTTTAGAGGTGCATCAATTCTCCTATGGCGACTGTATTTTTGACATTTATCTAAAACCATGACACCTGTGTAAAAAGTGAAGGAGGTTTTTCTTCCTTGGCCTATTTTGGACAGAAAACTCTCTCATTTTTCCCAAATTCATCTTTTATGGCTCAGAAACATCATTGGAGTAAAACCTATCTCGATGTGTGGAATGAGGGATTTATCGAAATGAAGCGAAATGAAGGGGATAAGGGGCTTCTAAATTCTTGAGAAAATTTTTGGAAGTAGGGAAGGATGTTAGAAATTAGGGGAAAGTGTAATTTCAAATATTGAGTGATGGGAAGGGGTCCAAAAGGGAAAAACACTGGCCTAGCCTAGAAAATTGCTAAGTTGTAGTAAGAAACTAGGGTTTGTGCGAAAATGAGGAATTTGGGGGATCTCGGTGATGGGAAGTGTTTAACAAGGTACATTAAGGATAGGGTGTATGAACATCAAGATACAAGTTTTTCTAATGATTTTACCATCCAAGAGAAATTACCTCCAAAGCCCTAGGAGAGGGAAATGGACCTTACCTAGGCACAAATGAAGCATGAACAAGTTGTAAAATGACCCAATGGAACTTGACATGATGATGAAAACCCTTTGAATTATGGTACACTCAGCTGAATGGTGACATGGACCGACATTTGGACAACTTTGAAAAGAGTGAAAACAAACCCTAGACCTAATGCCTAGTGACCAAATTTTTCTTGAAGACTCATTGAAATGACAAAATTTGACCTTGACACCTTAAAATCACTTTGTAAGAGCATGTTGATCATTGAGTGAAGGCTCTCTAATATAAAACTAACAAAGTCCCATGCAACTTAGCTCCCCATGATCATGACAACAACATGCCCTACTTAGAGGATATATCTACAACCACTATATTTGTCACCAAAATTTTGGCTGGAATTTGTGCCAAAGTAACACACAGTTCTTTCATAATACCTAATTATCTCACTTTGTTAGAATCAAAAGAGTATAAATCCTTGTATGGTCTAGTAATTTCAATTCCCAATTTCTCCATGACAGCCTTAGGCATTACCTTATGTGAAGCACCTTAATCTAGCATGGCATTATGCAAAAAAAATTCATGTATGTTTAGGCTAGCATAGAAGGGAGGAACACCTCCTTCCTGAAGCTTTCCATCTACTTCTGGTCCAAATAAAAGTTAAGGTTGGTCATCATTCAGATTGACTATATGTTTATTTTCCCCTATATTAAGAGCTTTCATTACCTGAGATCTGTACATATTCTTGTTCATCGTCTTTGTTAGAGGGATAGGTATTTCGATTTTTGCTAACTTGTTTTCAATATTGAAGGTTGTCTGAACATTACTCATGTTTAGGAAATCTGATTTATCAGCAACATCTTTTGGGATAGGCTCTTTTTGTTGACTATTGGTTGGAACATCCGGGTTGTTTTTGAAGTAGTGTCAATTATCTTTTTAGTATGATTTTCTATTGTCCTTTTACCTGAAGCTTCAAATATTTTCTTCGCGACAATATCTATGATTTTCTTAACAATATTATTAGAGGTTTTCTTAGCAGGAATATTAGCATTTTTCTTACTATGGGTATCTGAGGTTTTCTTAATCCTAAGGTTGTATTATCTATGGAATTCCATGATATCATTCTCAAAACCCTATTTATAATGATTTGATTCATCATAATCAATTTTTATTTGAGACAACTGAAAACAATTCTTGTTCCTCTTGAGTAAGAAATATTTTCTTGTCTTCATTTATTTCCATCAGATTTATTTTATTTTCCTCTACTTCTTCAAATATTTCACCTTCATCGTCAGCATAATTTTCATGGAAATGAGGTCTACTTTGTTGTTCTGGTCCCTTTTGTTCCTTTTCTTTAATTTCTGATGGATTTCTCCTAACATTTTGGTTTCAGTTTTGAGGACCAGGTTGATTTTCCCTTCGAGGAATTCTATCTGCTAGACTGATTCTTTCCATCATCCTCTCCATTGTTCTAACCAAAGAATATATCTTAGCATCAGAAGAATATGTTTATGTTTACTCTTTCATTGCCACTCTCCTCTCTGTTCTCATCCTAACTCTTTTAGCTAACAAATTATCTTATACACTCACTGAATATCTTTGCATTTTTTCTAAAGTTGTAGAGTTTCTCTCTCTTATCTGATAAGACATATCTTCCCCAAAGACATTAGGGAATTTTATTAAGGCTAAACCTTGAGGGTGTTTAATGTTTGTAGGAATTGTATTATAAACACTATTGAATATGATGCAATAATCTTGGACACTTTTCCCAGGTTCCCTCCTAATAATTTCATACTCTGATAGAATTTGAAGAGGGTTCTTTTTAACTTACCATCTGTTAAGGAATGATTGATGAAATGTAGGGAGATCATTAATGTTAGCAGGTGGTAAAGCTTTGAACCATTTCCTAGCTTCTCCAGTAATACTTTGAGAAAAGAATCTCATATTAAAATTTTATTCATCAACTTCTTAAAGATCAAAACTATCATTCATCCTATCGATGTGTTATTAAGTAGTTATGGGTCCAGTACCATCAAACCGGGGTATCCTAGTCTGATAGTCCTGTGGAATTTTCGCCAAAGGAGCCTAAAGAACAAAAGGATTATATCTTGCTACCATGATGAGTATATGGGGATGTATAATATGTGGATTTATTAAAGGTGGAGGTTGAGTTGAAGGTGGAAGTTGGGTTGAAGGTGGAGTTTGGGTATCTTCGTGAGAAACTATGGGAGTCGTAGTGGAGATTATAGAAGGAGTGGGACTGGATGATCTTGGATGAACAAAATGAGATGAACTGGATGAAATTGCATTTGTTAAGGCAAAGAGTTCATCATATTCCTAGATGTATGCCTCGTGGATAGATAGGTCAAGGTATGATACTAAATCCTGTAATTTATCAACGTCTTGAATGATTTGGAGATCAGGATCAGGTTTCATAGAATGTCCTTCAAATGAATGATGTTTTAGGGTAGACTGATCTACCACAGTTTGGTGTACCCAATTTTCTGACTTAGTCCTAAACAAGTTATGCTCCACTGGAAAATCAAACTAAATATCATGTAAAGTGACAAATTTATTTGGAAGAGAATATTACCTAGGAGGAGGACTGCTACTTCCTTGAATCTCAACTAAAATTCTCCTCCTCAACAATTTTTCAGGGTCATCTACAATAGTGGAAGGTTTAGGATCAGGATGAGATCTAGTGTAATATATTTTTGGAGCCAAAATTAAAATAAAAGAAAACACACACTAGTATTTACAAACATAAACATTCTCTAAAATATTCCTAAAATAAACTTCTTTTAACCAGGAAAATAAATTCGTAGAAAATCACAGTATTTTCGGTTTTTCCCTAATATGGTCGCCACTATGTTATCATTCTATAATTTTTGAGATTGTGAGAGTAAGCATTGAAAATAACATCAAAACCACTTTTAAGTCTAGAATATAGCCCTTCGAAACTTAGAGAGGGATCTCTCTTCATGATTTAGCTTTGTTTTCTATAAATTTTAGGCTAGTTATGACTGTGAAATTTTTTGTTTTTTTGTAATTTATTTGATTGATTTGGTTAATTGAATGCTTTATACTTCCATTGGGCTATGGAGTCTATAAAAATAACTGGATCTATATCAAATATTAAAGGAGTTTCATAGGGCAAGATAGGTGAACTAGTTGGATCTTTTAGAATTTAAAATGATATGGAACATTAGAAAAAGTAAGATTTAGTTGAAACTAAAGAGAAATTAAGAATTAATTAGTTTTAATTCATAAGAAAATGGGGAGGTGAAGGATGGAGGGAAGTAGCATCTGGCCTCGCTACCCTAGGTTCAAGCCGCCTTCTCCTGGCCGCTGCGGGCGGCGCTCTCGATGGGGGCGTCGGCGGGAGAAGAACCCATTGTGCCCTGCCACCGCTTATCGGGAGGCGTCGCGCACATTCCCTCCCGTTTACTCCGCTCTCGGCGCATTTGGGTCGCGCGTTGCTCACCGTAGTTGGACTTGGGTCCGCAGTCATGGCACCGTGGTTGGCAGCTGAGCAACTTGTTTCCATGGTGTTCTTTGATTCGGTGGCTTGCGATGGCCGGAGGAGGTCGCTGTTCTTGAGGATCTTATATTGACCTTCACCCAACACTGTCTTTACCGTGCTTTGTTTGGGAGGCCCCGACCGCGTACAAACAGAAACTGCAAAGGCCTGATATCTTCTCCAATGAAGTAGATAAAGGGACCACCGACCTTAAGCGGACTCTTTGGTAGTCCTCGGACCTTCCAAGCCTAGCATAGGCCCACGCCATGAATGATGTGCCTATAGAGAAAAAATGCAGCCATCATATCTGCTACAATGACCCTCAGGTAGGCTCGAAACCATATCAAGTTTTCATTAAGCTTCCTGTAGGTAACAGCTTTATTCTATGGATTCGAACAACAGACTCTATACTACATCTGAAGGAAGAAATCCAGTCTGTGGCGGGGTACCCAGTTCATTCACAGTGACTGATTTTTGGGGGGGAAGCTCTAGCTGACCACTGCACTCTTAAAGACTACGCCATTGTAACTGGGTCTTCCATCTGCCTCAACCTTAGACTGAGGGGTGGAATGATAGGCCAAAACAGAGCAAATGGAGCCTCCATGGGAGCAGGTGCATCCAAAACAGTACCCTCAAAAGGTTCATACAGGAATGTATTACAGGGGGACAAAAAAAATCCCACTGTACCTGTTGCCCCTGCTGAAAGCTCCCCAAAGCCATACATTGTAGAAATGCAGGACAGCGTGCCAGAAATAAATATAGATAGTCTAGACATTGATATGCATAGAACTGCCTACGAATCCCAAGCAATTATAGGTAGATTCAACTGCTTCTGCCCCAAACCAATGGAGCTGTTCCATTGGATTTTTTCAAACTGGACCATGGAATGTGAAATACACCTATGTTCGAAGGGGTTCTTCATTGTCAAATTTTCATCTACTGAGGCCAGAGATGCCATTATCATCCAGGGACCATGGTTCTGGGGCTCCACGGGACTCTTCATTACACCATGGTTCCCAAATTTTGATGCCAACACCATGGAGGTGACCAAGATGCCGGTCTGGGTAAGGCTCTACAATCTCCCGCTACATTTTTGGAATGAAAATGTTCTTGGCTGCATTGGAAACACCCTTGGTAGATACATTAAAACAGACACTCAACGCCTGGAGGAGCGCATATTCACCTTCGCACGAATCTGTGTGGAGGTTGATTTGAGCAAGGGACTCCCAGAGTCCATTATGCTGAACAACAAACAACAGAGATGGATACAGCATTTAGATTATGAGAACACAGCCTTCAGATGCCGGATATGCAGGTGCACAGGACACCTACAAAACTCATGCCCGGCAGCCAAAAGGGATAACAGGAAAAAGAAGAAAACAGGCAAAGCGGCAAAAGGTTGGCAATTTCCCTCTGAAGAGCCAGAACTACAGGAAGAAGAGGTGGAACCAACACCACAAGAGAATCAACAAACAGATACTTCCTTGGGCACACAAGAACAGGAAATGCAAGATCCTCTCGACACCACCACAAAGACTCAGCAGGATATGGTACCTGGAACACTAGACAGTGGGGGATATAAAAGAACACATACATCAGACACATCAGACTCAGATAAGGATAATGGAGTACCAATGGAAGAAAATCAGCTTGTCCTTATCGAGACCGCGCCAACACTTGGTGCTTGGTGTAAGGTTGAAAAGAAGAAGGGGAGAAAAGCCTAATTGTATCTCTTTTGCTTTTTTATTTGCGGAAACTTGAATGTCTTTGGACATATACCAGCTCATACAACATGTAATTTTGTTTTCTCATAAATAAAATTACGAATTTTTTCTTTGTGAAAAAAAAAATTCATAAGAAAACATTAAAATTACTTACAGCCATAACAGGGTGTATATTTCAAAAAATATTGATCATCACCATTTTCGTAATGTAATTAAGCTTTAAGAAAGAATAGTAAAGGAAACAATGAAATAACACATAAATGAAGAGAAGTAAATCACCAATTTTTCCAACGCATGAATCCCGTGAAGAAGTCCTTGTATTAATGATCAGTCTATCGACTCGAAAAACTGCAATAGATCTGAGAAAATAATATTCAACAATCAACCCAGAATACTTCAAAGTGTGAAATATTTATAACAATATTTACAAAACTCCTGTCTCACTTGATAAGGTATATTTAGCAATAATCTAAAAATATTATCTACTCTACAGACTAATAGGATAGGTGGAAAACTGAAACAAGAGGTGGCATAGATCTGGAGTAAGTCATTGTTGAGCTGGTGTGTCTTTATTTTCTGCGTTGGTTTTTCCTGTAACTGCATTTAAAGTTACCAATTAATCCAATAACTCACACAACTTACCCCACATGTCTTCATCCAGAATGGTCATATTTGTTACCTTCCTATAAATTTCATCTACGTCAATATATTTTGCAAAGGTTGGTTTTACCATAAAGAAGTTATTTACTTAATGTTGAATGTAAAAATCATTTCTTGTTGCTTCCAAGAAATCTCTACCTATCATACTCCCCTTTATGTTGTCGAATTTGGAACTATCTCTAGCCATTTCATTTAGCTTCATATTGTAATATTCTTGAGTAATTAGTTTAGCTTTAATTACAAATACACTAGTAATAATTTTTGGTTCAATGCTTCAATTCTGCTTAAAAACCTGTTAAAAGCTATCTCCATTCCTTCGAATTTTTCTTCTAATTGCGTGATGAGGTTCCTTTTAGTGAGAACCTTCTTTATTTCCCGTATGGTTTCAGTCCTGTCATCAATTCCTAAGTCGTCCAGCTCATATTTATTCTTTGAATATAGGAATTTGATGATGTTAGTAGCTTTAGTAGGCTTGTCACCTAACATCTCCTTGATGTATGCAATAGCTTATGTGGCTTTCTTTATCAGGTCCTTTTGCTCAAAAATGATATGGATACATGACAAAATCTCATTCATGGAATTGAGAATATCCATACATATGCTTTCCTTGGATTGGGCCAAGGTTTGGCCAATAGCCGACTCTCTTTCTGCTTCTTGTATCCTTTCTAATAGCATTTGGGATCTCTGTGTTGCATCCAAATGTGAAGCTTCACTTATGGTTTTTTGTTCTTGCAAAGCTTTGAATTTCCCCCGCAGCTTCTTTATCTCCTTTGTTTGTACTGGCATTTTTTCTATGGCTTTTGTCAATTCTTCACCGGCATCTGCAGATTGCGTTGAAGGCTTTGTTAATGTTGTAGCACCTATAGTAGGGATATATGTGAGGGGCACTGCATCCAAAGGAACTATGGCCACCTATGGATTGTGATCTTTCTCCTTAATCATTTTTTCCATCTCTTTCTCTATCTATCTGATTTGAGCATTTGTTCCATGATCAATTTCACCATGTCTCCCTTCTATGTCTCAGATTATTCTATGAATTTGGTGAGAGGATATTTTGTTGATGGCCGCTTCATTTGTTTCCTCAATGCTAAAATGTCATCATTCTTCTTCTTAATAAATTCTTCTGCACCCTTCACATTTTGCGGATCATAGCCCATCTTGACAACCAAATATTCTAATGATTTGATCCTCGTGTCTTTAGCCAGAGAAGAGATATTCTCCATCTTCAAATGAGATTGAATGTTTAAAAGTGACGCTTGCAATTTTGACAAAGTCATGGTTGTATTGGTTAAAGTAGAACAAATCATCTCACTAGTTTTCTTGTGCATCTCCTTTTGATCAATGGGATGAATGTACTTGGTGTCAAACTCAAATATTATCTTTTTGTAGTCTGCTGCTGTCTTGGGCTATGACATTTGAGCCTCAAGGAAGGCCATATACATCATTCCTTTTTCTAAATAAAAATCTAATAGCAGGCTACTCTGTGAACTGGTAGTCTACTTCCAAAATTGTGTGTAGGTGTTGTTCTTGAGAATTTCATTCTTGAGTTTGATTTCTCTGAATCTGTCAAAGATACTGTTATCACAAAATTAGATCTGATAGGCTTCTCTTCAAACCAATCTTGTGCAAATATTTCAAAAAAATATTTTGGTTGAGGCTTAGCCTCCTCAGTCTGAGAGGGCTCTCTCAAGGGTTTATGATTTTTAATGAATATGTAGATGGCTAACTCTATATGAGATAAAAATAGATAAATGATGTAAAATGGTTGTAAATCACATTAGCAAGTGTACATTGGGCTTATGGAGTCATGATAGATTCATAAAAACCAAGATAATCTACCTAGCATGGAATTCAAGGCATATCAAAGTTCAAGTCAAGGAATAAACATGTAGAACAGTGAAACACACAGCCAGCTTGTCTATGAAGGAAGTCAGAGCATCATTGATGAATTCTGAGTAACATAAGCAAACACCACTATAATATAATATTAAAAATATTCCATTAGAACAATAACATACAAGAACTCCTTATGAATCTTGAGTTGTCTAAGTAGAAATTCTATATTAGGTTGAAAATAGTCACCTACTTAAAACATAGCCTTTTTGCTAACAAATGTCCAACCCTTTCTATTTTGACTCCTTGATATTTTATAGATCATTTACATCATAAGATAAACTTATCTACAACTAGATACATCAAATTGCTATGCTTTTACACCTATACTAACCATGAAACATGGTATTTATTACAAACACAGCTGTAAAACTGATATAGAGTCCTATTACAAATAGAATTATAACTCTTTTAATTCCACTCAAAACAACGTTATCTAAACTTAGTTACATCAGTTTCCACCTATATTTCCATTAAATCGAATTCTGATGATGAGCTCCAACCTGTTATGACCATGATGTTGACGATGTTGATCTCCTGCAATTTAGGAAACTGTTCCCCTATTTTTAGGCTTAGGATCCCTTTAGTTTCTTGAGATATTCTGACCACTTCCAACTGATAATTTTGAGACTAATTTATGTTAGGAACATGATTGGAATGTGTCCCAAGTCATCCCTTCATGCCAGCTGCACGAAACCACTTTGAACTTCTCAAAACAATGAAAACAGACATGCGCTACGAAAGCAGAACAGTTTCGTAGCGCGGTCTATTTACCCATTTTCCTTCAAAATTTAACTTTCTTTCCTTCACATTTACCTTTATATTCACTTGATATAACTTCCTTAGAAATTTCAAATCAAATTACCTGGTATTTCCTCCAAAATTTGATAAGAAAAAGGGTGAAAAGGCTACTACAGCAGTTTCGTAGCGCATTTCACCCTTTTTGCACTACAAGTGCTACGAAACTACTATACAAGCAGTTTTAACCAGATTTTGACAAAATTTAAAAAAAAAAGGTACCACAGCTTCAAAATATCATTAGCTTCATCAAAACCATCAGTTGTTTGGATTAAAAACATAATCTTCACAAAATTTAATCCTCATTTTCCATTTAGAGTTTGTTTTGAATTTGTCATTTTGTACCTTTGCTCTTTAGTTCATCTTGAGATTGTTTTAATTGTAGCTCCAAATCCTCTACTTGGCCTCTTAGCTTTCTGTTACTTTCTCTCAAATGAGTGTTGATCACTCTAACCAACTTTGTTTCTTTAATGGCTGGAACTATCCATGTAAAAAAATGTTGTGCGCTGCTTGGGATCTCTGACCTAACAACTATTTGACCTTCCCAAACATCCTTCAATCTCTTGAATTCTGTCTTTTCAATGTTGTGTTGTCTTGCCCTCTTTCTCATCATTTCCAACTCTTAATTTGCTAGCTTCAAATTTTCTTCCAGAATTTGACATTCTGACATGTATTCCTTTCCCTTCTCAATTTTCCTAGCTGCATGCTCCACTATAGGTGATGAGAGACCAACCACCTCTTTAGGGACTTTGGCTGCTTCAATAGTTACTTGGATATATTTTTTTCCTTCTTGGAGTCTTTTTTCGTGCCTAGTTAAAGATTTCATAGCTTGAAAAACAAAAGTTGCATTCTCACCTTCAAATTCCAATTTCTTTGTTGATTTCATTTTTCTCTCTTCGGGTTCATTAACTTCAATGAAATATTCCTGCCAATGGGTGATTATTTTATATCAATTGCATTCAATATATCATCCAAGTTACCTTTCATCATTGGGTTGTCTCCTGTGACTGAAACCCATGCTTTTCCCTTTGATGTTGATACTTGACTTCTTGTCTTTCTCTGGCTCTCCTATTTACTGGCCACCTATTTTTATTTTGTTTCTTTAACCATTTCTACTTTTTTTTTGCAGGTGATGGGGATTTTGCAGTAAGCATTGATGATTTCTCAGTTCTCTCTTCAACCTGTTTCCTTAGTTTCAACTTCACAAACCTCTTAGCTTTGGTAACCACTAGCTGACTGGATTCTGCTACTGGTGGTGAAGGATTTCCCTTGATCTTAGGGTTTTTGGTTGGGGTTAAAGCTTCCATTTCAAATCCACTCATAAATAAAAAGGAAGACCAATCTCTATTTATTTTCTAGAGCTCATTCAAAACCAGCAACTTTATCAAACCGTGATGAAATAGAGAAGTTTCACAACCATCATATTTAGCTTGGAATTTGTCAGCCATTTTGGCAAGGCTTCTATGCAAGTAAAATGGTAAATCTAATGATATCATTCCTATGAAATGCAACAACAGTTTAAAATGATAAGTGTAGACTTTATGGTACCTACCTTCATATCTGAAATATCTTTAGATGTTTAATAGCATCTTTGCATATTTATCCTTCATACAGCTCCTGGGTATTGAATTGTTCAAGTCCATGTCTACAAATTCAGGTTTCATAAACTCCTTGCATGGCTCCATGTCAAACCTGAAACCTTTAAACCAAGATTGATGTCCCCTTGGCATCTCTGTCATGGCAGCTATGATCTCAGGTGTCACTGGCATATTTATCATTCCAACTTTGGTAGTGGTTCCACCGAAATGTAGAGCAAACTCCTTGGACAGCTGAGTGTAGCAACCCTGTAGCTTTTCATAAAATTTGAGACAGCCAGCTTTGCTAAAGGCCTTCATTACCATTTGATCCTCCATAACAGCATTTTCATTCTCAGGTTCGTATCTTAGACAATGTCCCCCTCTATGGACCTTATTTTCCTTTGCCATGTTTCCTGTAGAAAACCTGTTTGTTTCTCTAAGACTTGTAAAGCAACCTCTCTTGACCAAATGAACAGCCTCGCTTGATTTGATGAGATTTTTCTTTGGATGGAACAACCATAAACTTATCCTTACTATTTCAGAGCTTGGACAACATATCTGAAGGTGAATGAAACAAGGATGACTCAATTAGGAAAAAATTCTAATTAGAGATGTCACCTCATGACCAAATGATGTTTGATTGATACCCTATCATGAAAATGATGACTGTGGGACAAGTGGGTACATTGAATCTGGTAATTAACTAACTCACCATACTCCTATCATGTCATTCTAAAACTGAAACTGAAAAATATCGGCTTATTTGACACGATAGCTACGAAAACACACTTTCGTAGCGCTGACAGTGTAAATTTTGCACTTTGCACTACGAAAGTAGTAGCGCTCTCGTAGCGCAAAACTCACTTTTTGAACTAACGGCGCTACGAAACTGTGGATTTGTGGCTAATTGTAGAAAATCGACCCAAAACCTACTTAGATGACCCTTAAATGAAAAATGTGAACTTTTTAACTATGGAATGGATCAAAAAAGACCTTTTTTTGAATTTTGATGGTGAACACTAAACCTCTAAAACTATGACATACCCTTAACCATGCTAAAGTGACTTTCAAAACTATTTAGATCATGATCAAAAGAGAGTTGACACAATGATGTTTTGAAAAATTTTGGGTGATAATAGATACTCTTCTCCTTTTCTCCCTGAATAACCTTTGAAGTCTGATTTGTGCCTTGTTGACCCTCTAACACTGATGACATTGTCGGAGATGTAACAAATTTGATGTCTGAATGTGACGAAGATGGTGTTTCTTTGATAATCATTGCAACTCCTTGTTCTACATTCTTCTCTAAATATATTTTAGGACTCATCTTGGTCCTCTTTCTAAACATGATATTAAAATCTTTACCTGCACTGTCTATCACCAAGGTGATTCTTCCTCTCTTTTCCTTTTTCTTTCTTTCTCCTGAGGAGTAGGAATCTATGAAGTTGAAGTAGACACAAGTTGTTCTTCACCTTCCTGCAAAGTATTCTCTTTCAATTTCTGTTGATTTACATATATTTCAATTTCTGGATCTGAGTATGGGTATAAGGGGTAGTTTTGTGTTCAACCCTCAACTTAGAAATTATGCTCACTGGATCATATGCCCATATCTAAGATTAAACTTCATCTCCTTGAGAAGCTTGTCTGCTTCTTCTCCTGTTGTCCTATTGTTGTAAACAAAAGAGCCAACTTAAGTTTTAATCGTGAATTGTGATTCCTTCTTGGCTGAAAAAAATGGATTTCATCAGATTTGATCATCTTTCTTATGTATTGCAGGGAACTTACTCTCATTGGGAGGTATTTGGGCAACTTTTATGGTGGAAATTCACTCCCATACACCCTGATTTCAGTATAGTTTTAGTACAGGTACCAATATCTAGTTTTTTCTTTCTCTGTCAAATGTAAAATATTCTTTATTTTTTCACTGATTCTCAGTTCTGTTGAACTACTCAACATGCTTATCATTGGATGTATGAATTGGTCAATGTACATATTCATTGTAAATTCATGTGAACCTTTCATTACTAGGGAAGTCCAAAATATTACAGATTGTTGATTTCCTTCCTCATCTAATTTATGCCTTGCAAACTTGAATCTATCTACCTGATAATAGATAAAAATATAAACCATAATAGAAGTATACTTGAACACTCCTTTAGTTAGTAAATTAAGGAGTTTATCATGTATACTATTAGCTAAGAACTGACTGAAATCGAAAATGATTGAAGTTCTATGATCTGTAGAAATTATTGAAAGGAAGACTAATAGGGGTTCATCTACCCATTGATTAGAATAATGGCCTAAAAAGCAGGATAACACAGCTATTATTTTCTCGGCCTGATCTGAGAACATGGAAGAGGGGTAAGGTGGATTTTTTCTAGGTAATTGGGTGTTTTTAGGTAGGAATATGTCAAAAATATGTGCTACTTTACAAAAATCCAACTTATGATATAGTTCAGTCAAGGTTTCTATTGAAAGATGAGTGTTGGTTTCTAGAGGAGGGACCGGAATCATCTGGTCAATGGTTTTAAAGGTAATGGTTTGTAGAATTTCACCACTTACGGCTATGATAGCTCTCTATTTTGGCTCATAACAATCTTGGCATTTTCTGACAAACTCAGGGGAGTGAAAGGTCCGGGGAAAAATATAATGGTGGAGATTGGACTTCCAGAGTCCAATTTCATTAGTCTTATCTATGAATTTATCCTCTAGCCAACATTAGAGTTCGAAGAGGTCGAACTCACATAGAGTCTCAGAGATTTTATAGTCCCGATTGGCTAGAGGAATATGGTCGAGGTCTAGAGAAGGATGTACCATTGGGTTGACAGGCTCTTCTAGGTTTTTCTTCTTTGGAGGCATCCTGTTAATGGGAAAATTTAAATAAACAGGAGGAAATAATGAATGTTTATTGGGAATTTTGGGTTTGTCATAGACTGGAGTAAAATTATGTTTTCTATCTTGCTTGATTATATGTTTGATCAACGGGAAAATGATATGGGCCGTAGATGTTATCCGGTGTCAATCAGACGGCTCAAAGGTGCGCATGTGTTAACCGAAAGCGAAAATTGTTTTTTTCGTTTACCGATCTTCATTTCATGAAATGAAACTTTGAATAAAGCCTTTGAATTCATACTTTGGATAAAAATTTAATGAATCTCAAAAATTAGGCAAAAAGCACATTTTTCATAATCCTTTCAAACTTAGGATAAAATGCAATAATGATCCTTTTCAAGTAGAATTAACCAAATTTATCCTTTTGACTTCAAATTTTCTCCTCATCTAAGACTAAGATTTATTCATTCCTAAGGGTCAATTTGGACTTGCATACCCTTATTTTACTTATTTTGAAAAACAAAAAACCTACGCTATTCTATCCAATTATTGCTCCATTGATTCAACTTAAAAATTTAAATCAATATTATTTATTCACCTAACTAACATTATTCAAGGTTAAGCAATTTGGCTAACCTTATTCTCTAATATAATTAACAAAAATTTGAACTTGTTTGCCCATGATTAAGATGTATGATCAAACAATGAGTAAGGATTGTGTCATTTTCAACAAGTTGCATACAACCTTCATTTTATTTAACAGAATGAAACTATATATCAAGTAATGGCAGTTGGATTTGCAACACTTTTAGTACAATTTTTTTTTGTCTTTCTTTTATGGCGTTCTCATATTTATTTTTTATTTTTTATTTATTTTTCTTTTCTTTTTATTTGTCTCTTTATTCTATTTTTTTAAATACACTCTTTTCATTTTCTTCTAGACACTTTTTGGAAATCATTTACAAATTGAAATATAATTTACAATATCATATAATTGAGATAAAATATCCAATCACCTTGTGACCCTATAAATTATAGGACCCTAACAAGTTCCTCATTATTATTTATAACATTCATTTATATCTAAACAAATTTTATTTATAAAAATGGTCCATTCTAGGATAATATGTGTAATTCATTTTTTTTCTTAAGTTAAAGTTGACCCATCACATTTTATACACGCTTAATTAGGTAAATGTGTGCATTAGTAAGGCATTTTTTGTGTTGCGATAGTGTTTTTGGTTATATTTGTGAAGCCTTTGGCTATATCAACCACATTAATATTTTTAATTGCATTGTACTAGTATAATAGTGAGGAACTTATCATGGAGGAACTTATTATAATTGGAATAAGCTCAAATCCATAGGAACTTGGTGGGCGGAGAGCCACGTGGCACAAATATAGTTTTTTAAATTTATTAAAAGTCAATGCAACTTAACAAACTCTGTAATACACTAGAGTCGTTGATAAACATTAAGACTAAACATATGTTGAGAATATTCCCTTGAGAATCAATCTAAGCCCTCAATTAAAAAAAATATCAACAAATCTTCATCCACCTTAAGTTGAAATAAAAAGCCTTCTACAATAAAACAATTCTTATTTAATAAAAAATCTTAAAAAAACCTTATAATTTAATTTCTTACAATCACAATATCAACTATAATGATATTTTTTAAAAAATTATATACAATATAAATTCATATCATTACAATATTAACTACAAATATTATTAAGTTTTTATAATAACTTAAAAAACTATTATATATTTATATTATTTCTTAAAAGGTATTATACATCATACAAATTATAAATTGTATTGTGTGTTCCACAAGATTTAATAAAATATGTTTAATTAAAAATAATAAAATATAAATATTAATCCATATCCAAATGTCAATATGAAATGTTTGAGGCAATAACTATATATATATATATATATATATATATATATATATTCAACGCTAGTTATAAATATTAATTATTATTATTATATAAGAAGTTAGTATAGTCCTAAAGGGGAGGTCAATTTCGAAGTCATGCAAAGTCTACGAAAATTGAGAAATCCAAGGTGCAAATCCCCGAGTTTTGATCCGGTTTAAGGAGACGAGGACAAACAATAGACCCCGGAGGTTTAATTTCTATAAATTGAGTTGTCTTTAATGCCACTTTTTGAAAAGTTTATCGATTTATTTTTCTGATGTAATTTGTCTAAAATTTGGTAGGAATTCATTGAAATCACAAGTTTCATGGGTAAACTCTGCAAAATCGAAGTGCTCTAGGGGTTTTTCAAGGTGTTGAATCCACATATGCAGTCAAAAAACCAATTTAAATAACAAAAATCAAGATTTCACCTCAAATATTCCCACCTAATTTTTCCCAGAAAATCCACGAGAAACAGCAAAAATTCACATTAAAAACAGCTCTATTACAAATGACAAAAAATTAGCATTAAATGATGTAATTAATAAAACTGAGTTATCATTCAGTGAATTTTGTAACTATAGGAAGTCATGTAATGAAAGAGTCCATATTAAATTGTTCATTGCTCAAGAGGCTTGATGTAATGTTTGCAGAGTCATTTTTGACATGGAAAATTAGAGAATTCCAATACCTTGCCCTGTGGAGGTGTCCTTGCAACACTGTTAGGGTTTTACCATGCAAATTTTTGCGTTTCTTGTTGTGTGTTTCAGTTTTTATTCTTTATGCATTTATTTATCAATTAAATGTTAATGGGATAAAAAAACGAACAAGTGGTATCAAATATTTCTTGTGAGGGTTGTGAGATTAAAGTTTGTCTGCTTACCATCTGCTCCACAGAATCTGTTGATTAATGTCAGTAGAGACGCAACCAGGGAGCAGATGACCCTTTCTAGAGAAAAGAAGAGCCATATTTTTGTGAGGTTCATGAGGTTATCTATTGAAATGTAAAACTATCTGGAAGACCAATGCTAAGAAGGTTCCGGCTTGCAGGAGTTGTGTTCATAATTTGAGCCTGTCTAGACGATCGACGCTGAGAAGGTGTCGTATATTGACAACCAACATGTTTGGAGAAAACCCTGTTTTGAAGAGAGACGTTGGGAAGAGTTTATTTGTTTGATGAGAAAGTAGAGTGGGGTTAAGAATTCGAGCCTGTCAGTAACACTAGTGTTGACAAGGTGTCATCTATTGACAGCCGGCCTATTTGGAGCAAAGCTTGTTTAGAATATTTATACAAATAAGGGAATATTTGTTTGACGAGAAATTGTTGGTTGTCAGGGTTCATCGATGACAAGAGCACCATTGCTAACTATGCTTTATTGATCCACCAAGGAGTAACCTGTAGAAGTTGTCCAAGGAAAAAAAATATTATCATCCCAAAAAATTGAAAACCAAGTGACTATGTACTATTTTTTTTTGGGTAAAATTGCTTCACACACACACGCATAATTGGTTGCTGCAATGTTTTGGAGAATCGACGGTTGGATTGGCTATTGGATTCGAATTGGTTGTTGGATTGACTATTGGATTGAAATTGAATATTGGATTCAAAATTGTCTATTGGATTTGAATTGGATGTTGGATTACTTTATTTAAAAATAGGGCTTCAAGATCGGAGTCATTTATAAAGGGAAACGTTTTGGGTTTTATTTATTTTTATTTCTAAAAAAGAAGAAGGAAGGATTAGGGTTTTTGGAATAATTTTTTTAAATGAGAAGAATATTTTAAAACCCTAGTTGAAAACCATGGCTAAAAC
Organism: Pinus albicaulis; assembly: GCA_034641835.2. NCBI lineage: Eukaryota > Viridiplantae > Streptophyta > Pinopsida > Pinales > Pinaceae > Pinus > Pinus albicaulis. Next base: position 1,372,278,459 of record CM076581.1, read on the forward strand.
CAGAAAGGAAACTATAGCATAATTGTTTGAAGGAACACAATCATTAATAAATATTTTTTTAAGAGTCTGTATAGGAAGAAATGGAAAAAAATGACTAATGCTAAGTTTAAGGTGGAGAATTTCATCGCAATAATAATTTGCATTGTGGAAACTGAAATTCAAGGATTTATTGGTACAACAACGGTCGCACAAAGCTTTAAATGGGGTTAGGAAAAAACCTGTTCGCATGAAATATTTGGATTGGGAGGACATGGATACTCAAGCTCTATGTACCATCATGTTGTCCCTTTTGGATGAAGTTCTCTTCAACATTTTGAAGAAACCTTAGTAGCAGGTTTTTGAGGGAATTTGGAAACACTATGTATGACCAAATATTTGACCATTTTTTTTTTTTTGAAGAGGAAATTATATAGCCTTCAGATGAAGGAGGGTACTAAAATTGTAGGAAACTTCAATGTATTTAATGCACTTATTTTCCAATTTTCAGATATGAATGTTAGACTTGAAGAAGAATATAAAGCTATTACCATTTTATGCTCCTTGCGCAAGTTTTGGGAACACTTTCTGACTTCTATTAGTTTGAGCATAACCAAATATTTGGAATTTGATTCTATCGTGGGAGCTTTGTTATTCTAAGAAGTATGGAGGAAGTCTAGCATTGTTAGATTTTAGTGCTTCTCATCACATGAGTCCACACAAAAATTGGTTCACTTGATATCAGGATGTGAGTGGTAGTTCTATGTTTATAGGTAATAATGTATCTTGTCAAACTATTGGGATGGGAAGTTGAAGAATTAAAATGTATGATGATACATTTAGAATATTGAATAATGTTAGACATGTACCTGAGTTGAGAAAAAAATTGTTTTCTTTGGGAGTATTCGAATAAAAAATTTACAAATTTATAGTTCAAGGTAGGGTCATGAAATTTTAAAAGGTTGTTTTGGTTCTTATGAAAGAAGAGAATATTAAAAAACTTTGTAGACTCAAAGGAAGTAATTAGGTCAATGAGGAAGTAACTATGATATAAGAAGGCAAAAAAAGATACTCGCCTATGGCATCAACGACTAGGCCACATGAGCAAAAAGGGCTTTTAGGTAGTGATGAATGTTATGAAACCAACTCCCAAAATAGAAGAATAGATAGATCAAAGCTTTATAAACAAGCCACTTCGAGGGTGCCACCTCCTCTACATTACATACATGAACAATTCCTAGATGATAAGAATGAAAAAACATCCTTCTATATATAGGAGTCCATGGGGTCACAATATAATACTAAACAACCTAACAATAATAATGAAAGGGAAAAATAATCACAATATGGTGGTTACACGGGTACAACCATAAAAATAATGGGATTACAAGGGTATAACAATAACAATAAGGGGGTTACAGGGGTACAACAATAACAATAAGGGGGCTATTCTAACAACAATAAGGGGCCGCACTAGTAATATAGGGACCTAACATTCTCTTCTCCTTAAAAAAAATTTTGTCCTCAACGCTTGAGTAGCTTTGGATGCTTATGTATAAAATATCATCCTCCCATGTATAATATTCAGTGGGAAACTTCTTCCACTTGATGAGATACTCTGAAATTGATTGATTTCATAGCTGTCGAGTTCTTATTTTTGTGACTGCTTCACATTCCAATATGATTTTTCCTTCCTCATCAAGTTATGAAAATATCGTTTGAACTGGAAGTTTGTCACCTATAACCTTCTTTAAACATGAAACACATAAAACTGGATGCACTCGCGAAGAAGCAGGAAGCTCCAATTTGTATGCCATAGTACCAATATTTCACAACACCTTCTATGGACCATAGTAATTTGGCGATAATTTATTATCCTTCTTAACTTTCTTGAGGGAAATTTGTTTGTATGGTTGTAGCTGTAAAAATACCCATTATCCTAAATATAAACGTGTCTTGCTACGATGATGATCTGCTTATTGTTTCAATTCGATTTTGTGCCAAATTTAGGTTATCCTTTAATAGTTGAAGAATTTGTTGTTAGTGCTCGATGTCATATTCCACTTCTTGAACCTTAGAATTTTCTCTTAAACATGATGTGATGGATGGTGGATGATATCCATAAAGTGCCATAAATGGGGTCATTTTTGCTGTATTATGGAAGGAAGTGTTATATCACCATTCAACCAGAGGTAGCTACTTGACCCATTGTGTTTGTTTATCAGATACAAAACAATGAAGATATCCTTCCAAAAATTTGTTTACTATCTAAATTTTACCATCAGAATGAGGATGATAAGATGAACTATGAGCTAATTGACCACCCAAATAAGGAAAAAATTCCGTCCAAAAATCTCCAGTAAAAATGGGATCTCTGTCACTTACAGTAATCTTTGGGTTTCCATGTATCTTTTGAATTGTTTCCATAAATGCAGTAGCAATTTTACTTGCTTTAAATGGATGAGATAATGCAGAAAAGTGTGCATACTTGGTAAGTCTATCATCCAACACCGTGATGAAACTATTTCCTTTGGACTTAGGTAAACCTATGATAAAATCCATTAAAATATCCTCCCAACATTGAATTGGAATGGATAAAGGTTGTAGAAGACGTGAGCTCTTAATTGTCTCAACTTTATTGTTAATTTTGGAAAACTAGGTATAAACTCCATGTTGTGATGCTCAGATGAAAATGCCAATATTTTTATTGGATTCCTCTTTCGAAGAGGGGCAAGATCTATCTAAAGATCATCTTGATCCGATGAGCAAAAAATTTGTTTTGAATTTATTCAAATATGTGCACGTGAGCCTAAAAGGAAATGTAGGCGTGAAGCCCCAGCAACTGTGTCACACACCCTCATTGATGGGTATAAATAGGTCAATATTGAAGGTCATTTTCACTCATCCAAAACATCACATTCTCTCTCCTCATATGATTGATTTGAACATCTATTGGAGTCCATTCTTCTCTCACACATGGGAAAATGCAACAAGGAGAATTTGTGTTTTCAACCAAGGGTTTTCAGCGCAAATTTGACCAACGTTGACTTTGGTCAATGCATGGTCAAACAGACCCAAATCTTGGTCAAAATTATAATTTCTACAGTCCACATTTTCTGGCATAGAAATTGAGCTTAACCGTTGACTTTGACCAGGATGCGTTGACTTTTTGATGCTACTGTTTTGCATTGATCATTGACTGTGAAAGTGTTGAATTTCGTTGACTTTGGATTGACTGATATTGTTGTCCCAGAGGGTTTTGTGACACTTTTGGTTGGTATTGAAAATTTGTTGGTTGAAGCATCTTGTTCACCGCCATAACGCACCAACACACATATATATTTTTGGATTGTCTTCTGTCGATCTATTGGTATGTTCTATCAGCATTTTAATTTCTTGGTCATGTGATCATTGTTTGATATTGGGGATAAAAATTAAATTTGCATCAAGCATGGAACATCTACAAAAATTTACATGGTGTCAGAGCTAAGGTGCAGACAAAGCCCAAGTTTGTAGTAATCACCGAAGAAGAGAATGGGTACTTCAAACTGAAATGGCTTTAAAGTTGATGACAAATTGACTATAAAGGAAGACTTCCATGCCTGGAAGATGACATTAGATCTTATGCTGGAATAAAAAGATGTCATGGACTATGTGTAGGGTAAAATCCAAGATCCTCCATCCTCTACACCTGTTGACACCAAATCAAAGTATAAGAAAGGGGGAATCAAAGCAAAGCTGATGATTAGGGACTCAATTCATAAGAGTCTGGTTTCCTACATATCTGAGCTGGGAAAATCAAAGGAGATGTATGATAATTTGGTAAACATGTTCAAGGAAAACAATGCAAATCAAGTCCTCTTATTTAAGAATCAACTAAAGAATATGAAGAAAGGCACAGATGAATCGATTCAGTCATATTTTCTAAAATTTATTGAAATTAGAAATAATCTTCTGGCTATCGGGGAGACAATATTTGATCGAGAAATGGTTCTCACGGCACTTGGAGGTCTCTCATATGAATGGCATGTATTCAATACTACCATTCTCAATAACAATGTGATACCTTGGAAATGTTGCCTTCACTACTCGTGCTAAGAAGAATAAATTTGGTGGTCCGAGGAACAAAGGAAGCAGAAGGGCCAAAGGGAAGAAAGGTAAATGTTACACATGTGACAAAACCGGCCACTATGCTAGAGACTGCCCTTTCAAGAAGGATTCTCCTGATGATGATCACAAAAACAACAACTGGAGTAATGGCAATCAAAGGAATAATAGGTTCAAAGGAAAGAGGAAGGTTCCCTCTGGTGGAAATGGGAAACCTTAGAAAAGGTCGAGAAATTCCAGGTATGAGGAATCTAATGTTGCTGATGACAAAAGAAATGAAGTCATTCTTGTATCTGCTCTCTCTGCTGCATCTCCACGTGACACTATGGATGTCTGGTTGATATATAGTGGTACCTTAAGGCACATCACTGGGTTCAAGGAAGCACTTTATGACATGGCTGAGAAGGATGTTAATCTGAAAATAATCCTTGGAGATAATGCCACATATCTCGTGAAAGTGATAGGGATTATGACCCTCCACTTCTCTTAAGGTCAAGTCCTCTTCTTGCAAGATGTACTATATGTACCTGATTTGAAGAAGAACCTTTTCTCTATTTCGGCCATGGAAGACAAAGGTTTCAAAGTGGCATGCATTGATGGGAATGTGTGTATATGGAAGACGAGTTTCAAGGAATCTATCATGATTGGTTTTAGAGTTGATACACTCTACCAGGTTGGAGGAAGTCCACTGGGAGTGATGACATGTGATACTATCTGACACACTGAACTATGGCACCAGAGGTTTGGATGCCTTCACTACAAAGCCCATCTTGAAGCAAGGGAGGTGGTGACGGGGATGACCGAGTTAAAAAATGATCATGAAGGTGTATGTTAGGGTTTTGCCGAAGGAAATCATACAAGGGGACCTTTCCCCTCAAGTGTTACAAAGACATCTGATGTCTTGCAAATGATACATTCTGATATATCTGGTATGCTACCCATGACATCCTTGGGAGGATGTTCTTATTATATGACGTTCATAGATGAATTCTCTCACAAAACCTAGATGTACTTCTTGAAGAAGAAGGCTGAGGCTTTCATGTGTTTCCAATCCATCAAAGCCTTGGTGGAAAATATAACAGGGAAGAAGATGAATATATAGAGGACTGATAATGGCATTGAATATGAGACTAACGAGTTCAAAAATTTTTGTAGAGAAGCTGGCATCAAGAGGGAGACCACAATTATCAATAATCCTGAGCAGAATGACGTTGTTGAAAGAAATAACAGGACCATTGTGGAAGCAGCTCGTGCTATGCTATATGAACAAGGTCTTCTGAAGTTTCTTTGGGGAGAAGCTCCAAACACTGTTGTGTACATACAAAACCAATGCCTGCATTCCACTCTAGATTCCAAAACTCCCGAACAGGTTTTCTCTGGTAAGAAATGTGACACCTCACATTTTAGAGTTTTTGGATGTCTCGTTTATTTTCATGCACCGAAGGAGAAGGGGAGCGATATGGATGCTTTTGGAAAGAAATGAATGTTTGTGGGCTATAGAGAAACTTTGAAGGCCTATAGAGTCTATGTGCATGGTCAAAGGGAAGTGGAGATATGCCATGATGTTACCTTTGAAGAAGACGCTTCCATGAGGAAAGTAATCAATCTTCTGAGATCTGAGGAAGATCATAAAGCAAAGCCTGGAAATCAAGAAGAACCGAAGGATGAGACGATACCCGATGCTGAAGGACCAGTGGACCCTATTGCTCCACCTCCTTCAATGAAGAGAAAACCATCATGGCTTAGGGATACTCTCGAGGATGCCGAGAGACATATGGCCCAAAGGGGGACATTCCATGAAAGTAAGAACCTGAATAGATACCAAGGGTATCTAGTAGCCATGAGTACAATTGAACAATCTCAGCCTGGATCTTTTGAGGAAGTTGTAAAGCATCAAGTCTGGAAGGATTCTCTGCATGAAGAATATGATTCCATTATGAAGAATGATTTCTAGGATGTGGTTCCAAGACCAGAGGACAAAGTAGTTGTCACCTCGAAATGGCTCTATAAGATCAATCATGGATCTGATGGTAGTGTTGAAAAGTTCAAGGAAATATTCCTTGCCTGTGGCTTCTCTCAAAAGGAAGGTGTAGACTATGATGACATATTTGCACTTATGGCCCAATATACCACCATACGATCTATCATAGCCCTTTCTACTATGCAAGGATGGAATCTTCATCAAATGGATGTAAAGACCACATTTATGCATGGTGCAATAAAGGAAGAGGTGTATCTGGAGCAACCTATGGGTTTCAAAGTCCAGGATGGGGACACCCATGTTTGTAGGTTGAAGAAAGACCTCTATGGGTTGAAGCAAGCAGCCAGAGCTTGGTATGAGAGGATAGATAGCTACCTGATGAAGCTGTGCTTTAGTCATAGTAATGCTGATCCAAACCTTTACTTCAAGGTTGATAGAGAAAAGCCTCTCATTCTGATGTTGTATGTGGACAACCTCTTCCTAACAGGTGCTGACCCTCTCATTCATTAGTGTAAGAGGGAGCTCGTTGCTAAGTTCAAGATGAAGGACGTAGGACTAATGCATTACTTCCTAGGCCTGGAGGTCTGGCAGAGACATGGAGAGATTTTCCTTTCTCAAGGAAAATATATTGTGAATCTTATGGAAAGATTTGGTATGGTGGAATGTAAGTCTGTTTTGACATCAATGGAGCTCAAATTTAAGAAGTTGAGTGGCAATGTTGTTGGGCCTGTGCTATCAAATCCTACTGAGTATTGTCAATTCGTAGGGGCCCTGATGTTCTTAGTGAACACGCGTCCGGATGTATGTTTTTCAGTGAACATTTTAAGTCAACATATGGTTGAACCTCATCACATTCACTAGGTTGGTGCCAAGAATATTTCGATATATCTTCGAGGCACGATAAACCATGGGATGAGATACACTGGAGGGAGCATGACACTCCATGGATATACTGATGCTGATTGGGATGGAAGTGTGGTGGATGGTAAGAGCACATTGGGATGTTTCTTCACTCTTGGGTCTGCTTCGTTATCATGGATGAGCAGGAAGCAGAAGTCGGTGGCTTTGAGCATTGCGGAGGCCAAATACATTGCAACGAGTATGGCCTACTGTAAAGTAGTTTGGTTGCGAAAGCTCTTCAGTGAGATGTTTGGGCATGCACTAGAAACCACCGTGATACTCTGTGATAGCCAGAGTGGGATTCGGTTGTCCAAGAATCCCATGTTCCATGATCAATCCAAGAATATTGATATCAGGTACCACTTTATCTGGGATATAGTGCAGGTCCCGGACATTCTCAAAAATCCCTTTCAGAAGTTCAAGTTCCTAACCTTCCCTAAGAATGTTCGAATCGTGGAACGACCCTATGTTGAGGGTCCTGTTGGAAGATGAGCTCTTGGAGCTCTGGGGGGATTTGGGGATAGCTTCTCGAAGCTATAAACACACATGGGGCTAGGCTTGCTGAACCTTGTGGTGCTTATACCCCACCATTATGATGTTGAGTTGGTTCACCTCTCATGATCTATGCCCCGTATGCATCCTACCCGTTGAGTCATGGACTCATGGGAAGTACCTCTCATTTGGCCAGTGAGGTGGGAAAAGCTAAAGAACAGTAGAAAATACTGATGGATGCATTAGATATTGTCGTGCTCTCTATGTCTAGGATGGTACGTGTCCAACCACTTGATTTGGGATCAAGTCTAGTGAGGTTTCAGACCTCCAATTGAATTCGGGTCAGGTAAACCAATGTCTGGTTGGTATGAGACTCTTTTTGCGTCCTATATAGGTTTTAGACCTCTGGGCTGAATCTGTTAGCCAGGAATGATGTATTTGTGACTGACCCACTTTTTTATGAAATAAAGAATCCAACAAAGCAATTTATGACGGGATGACGCATGATGTTTGGATGGCACATGTGGATGGAGTTCTCCCTAGTTGAGAGGGAGTGTTAATTTTGGAAAAATGGGTCCAAACTCCATGTTGTGATGCTTAGATGAATATGCCAATATTTTTATTGGATTCCTCATTATGAGAGGTGAAATATTGATCTAAATCTCATCTTCATCCCATGAGCAGAACATTTATTCTCAATTTATTCAAAAAAGTGCAGGTCGACCTGAAATGAAATGTAGGCTTGAAGCCCCAGTAGTTGTATCACACACCCTCACTGATGGATATAAATAGGTCAATGTTGGAGGTCATTTTCACTCATCCATTACATCACATTCTGTCTCCTCATACGGTTGGTTCGAGCATCTATTAGAGTCTCTTCTTCTCTCACACGTGGGAAAACACAACAAGGAGAATTTCTTTTTTCGACATAGGGTTTTCAGCGCAAATTTTACGAGCATTAAATTTGGTCAATGCATGGTAAACCTGACCCAAATATCGGTCAAAATTTCAATTTTTGCAGTCCGCATTTTCTGGCACAGAAATTGAGTTTGACTATTGACTTTGACCGGGTTGCATTGAATTTTAACTGCTGCTATTTTGCGTTGAGCATTGATTGTGACAACGTTGAATTTTGTTGACTTTGGGTTGAATGATATTCTTGTTCGAGAGGGTTGTGTGACACTTCTGGTTGGATGATTGTATTAATACTTTGCTGGTTGAAGCATCCTATTGACCATCATAATGTACCAACACACATATATATTTTTTTCATGTCTTCCATCGATCTGCTTCCTTAACTCTACTTGGGAAGTTGACTCATATCATAGTAAATATTCATCACATATTTACCCTCGTGGACGAGTTAAATTATGTAAGTGTGGGAGGAGCGTGTTACAAAGGTAGTGCATTATGGAACCGAATTGTCCCTTGAATAAGTGTAACATAGTGCAAGTGGATTCTATGTTTGAAATTCCCAAAGGGAATAGAGAGGGAAATATAGAAGAACCTACACACCCAAAACACAATCATTATTTCCATGATAAAACCTTTCGACTTAAGAAGAGGAAGCATAAACAAAAAATCTCATTGAGTTCATAAATTACCTATTAAAACTACTCATAAGAGCATTTGAGCACCTATCTATTACGAGGTAGTGTTTGAGCTCCTATCAGTGATTAAGTAACCTATAAGGGAAATGGTAAAGAAACAAAGAAAATAAAGAAATACGAGCCAAGACAAAAACACATAATCTCCTTAGAGTGCATGTTGCCAAATAAAAACTGAGAAATGAAACAATGCAAGGGTAGTCTACCCTAACCATATGCCGCCCTAACTCCATTCACACTATAATTTGGATCACCTCAAACTATCTCGTCTACTCAAAAAAAATTCCCATGTGAGAGTGTAAAGGTGGAACAACACCTGGAATGGTCACATGATTTTAATTAACATTTGAATATTTTTAAATAACTGATAAAGAAGATAAAAGAGCCTATTTTAGTGATGGGAAGTAGTTATATTGTTTTCAACATCAACATAAATGGATAATGTTGATTTTGTACTCACTTTAACATTTCTCTTGGTTTTGAAATTTGAATGGCTATTGTACTTATTGATTTGGGTATATTAATAAAGTCGAAAGATGGGAAAAAACCTACAACCTTTGCCCACATGCTACCTTTAAATGTTACGTATCTTCGGTGTACTATACATACCAACTTAATTACCTTTCCTGAATCTGGTATGTTTTCACCTTTGGTAGGAAAGGGAGTTAAAAAGGTACAACACAAGAAGCTTTTTCATCCCCGTCATGATTTTGAACCCCATCCTCACAATCAGGGCTCAAAATTGAATCTGCCACAACCTCTCATGTGGGTTTTCACACGTCCGAGAAGTGCTAACATAAAATTTCTCATTACAAAAAAAATCAATTTATTATTTGTACTATTTAAAAAAAAAAGTAAATAATATAATAAAATTCTCGGTGAAGAGCCATATCTTGCCAGATAAATTGTCAGATTATGGATAGCCTGGACGTTGGAAGTTGAAACTTGGCCCACTACCCAATGCCTCGGTGGCAGGTGTCACGTGATTGCAACTTGCACTAGTGTTAGTGCTAATTGAAATGTATTCGAACATGTGTTAGATATATATGGATAGAATTTCGTAGAAGTGAATTTTGAAAATCGAGAGGTGGGAGAATGGAGGCTATCGATGGAAGTGGAAGAATTTTTTAATGTCACGAAGGGTTTGATCGAGATTCTTGTTGAAGATTTCAACAATTAGATATTGGATAAAAGCCTACTTTGGTACTAACATTTTCTATAAATTTTCATCATCTAAGGTAGTGAAAATATGTAGGTGAATCGTGCCTAGCCTATTCCATGTTTGCAGATATTTATATCATATGTCGCGAAGATTTTCAATTTAGCGAGTATGGCCCAATACATTGCAGCGAGTATGGCCTATTGTAAAGCAATTTGGTTGCGAAAGATCTTCAGTGAGATGTTTGAGCATGCGCTAGAAACCACCGAGATACTCTTTGACAACTAGAGTGGGATTCAGTTGTCAAAGAATCTTGTGTTCCTCGATCGATCCAAGCATATTGATATCAGGTACGAATTTATTCGGGATATGGTACAACGAGGCACCATAAGGCTCGATCATATAGGAACTAATGAGTAGGTCGCAGACATTCTCACAAATCCCTTGGGTAAGGTCAAGTTCCTAACCTTCCCTGAGAATCTTGGAATCGTGGAATGACCCTATGCTGAGAGTCCTGTTGGAATATGACCTCTTGGAGCTCTGGGGGGATTTGCGGATAGCTTCTCGGAGCTATAAGCACACACGAGGCTAGGATTGCCGAACCTTGTGGTGCTTCTGCCCCACCATTATGATGTTGAGTTAATTCACCTCTCATTATCTATGCCCCGTATGCATCCTACCCATTGAGTCCCAGACTCATTGAAAGTACCTCTCATTTGGCCAATGAGGTTGGAAAAGCTAAAGACCAGTAACAAAGACTGATGGACGCATTAGAGATTTTCGTGCTCTCTATGTCTAGGATTGGACGTGTCCAACCACTTGATCTGTGATCAAGTCTAGTGAGGTTTCAGACCTTTGATCGGGTTGGTATGAGACTCTTTTTGAGTCCTATAGAGGTTTCAGACCTCTGGGCTGAATCTGATAGCTGGGAATGATGTATTTGTGACTGGCCCACTGTTGTTCTGAAATAAATAAGCCAAAAAAGAAAGTTATTGCGGGATGATGCACGATGTTTGGATGGCACAGGTGGATGGTTTTCTCCCTAGTTGAGAGGGAGTGTTAATTTTGGACAAATGGGTCTAAACTCCATGTTGTGATGTTGAGATGAAGATGCCAATATTTTTATTAGATTCCTCTTTCTGAGAGGTGCAAGATCGATCTAAAGATCATCTTGATCCCATGAGCAGAACATTTGTTTTGAATTTATTCAAATATGTGCACGTCGCCCTGAAATGAAATGTAGGCTTGAAGCCCCAACTGTTTTGTCACACGCCCTCACTGATGGATATAAATAGGTTGACATTTGAGGTTCGAACATCTATTGGAGGCTCTTCTTCTCTCACACGTGGGAAAACACAGCAAGGAGAATTTCTTTTTTCGACCTAGGGTTTTCAGTGCAGAGTCTACTAGCGTTGACTTTGGTCAACGCATGGTCAAACTAACCTAAATCTTGGTCAAAATTTTTATTTTTGTTGTTCGCATTTTCTGGCATAGAAATTGAGTTTGATCATTGAATTTGACCGGGCTGCATTGAATTTATGCTACTGCTATTTTGCGTTGAACATTGATTGTGACAATGTTGACTTTTGTTGACTTTGGTTTGACTGATATTGCTATCCGAGAGGGTTGTGTGACACTTTTGGTTGCCTGACCATATTGAGACTTTGTTGTTTGAAGCATCCTGTTGACCGTCGTAACGTACCAACACAGATATATATTTTTTGCATGTCTTCTGTTGATCTGCTTCCTTAACTCTACTTGGGAAGTTGAATCATATCATAGTAACTCTTCATCACATATTTACCCTCGTGGACGAGTTAACTTATGTAAGTGTGGGAGGAGGGTGTTACAAAGGTAATTCATTGTGGAACCGAATTGTCCCTTGAATAAGTGTAACATAGGGCAAGTGGATTCTAGGTTTGAAATTCCCAAAGGGAATAGAGAGGGAAATATAGAAGAACCTACACACCCAAAACCCAATCATTATTTCCATGGTAAAACATTTGGACTTAAGAAGAGGAAGCACAAACAAAAAATCTCATTGAGTTCATAAATTACCTATTAAAACTACTCATAGGAGCATTTGAGCGCCTATCGATTACCAGGTAGTATTCGAGCTCCTATCAGTGATTAAAAAACCTATAGGGAAATGGTAAAGAAACAAAGAAAATAAAGAAATACAAGCCAAGACAAAAACACATAATCTCCTTAGAGTACATGTTGCCAAAGCAAAACTCAGAAATGAAACAATGCAAGGGTAGTCTACCCTAACCATTTGCCACCCTAACTCCATTCACACTATAATGTGGATCACCTCGAACTATCTCATCTATTCAAACCAAATTCCCATGTGAGAGTGTCAAGGTGGAACAACACTTGGCATGGTCACATGATTTTAATTAAGATTTGAATCTTTTTAAATAACTCATGAAGTAAATAAAAGAGCCAATTTTAGTCATGGGAAGTAGTTATATTGTTTTGCGCATCAACATAAATGGATAATGTTGATTTTGTACTCACTTTAACATTTCTCTTGGTTTTGAAATTTGAATGGTTGTTGTACTTATTGATGTGGGTATATTAATAAAGTCGAAAGATGGGAAAAAGCCTACAACCTTTGCCCACATACTACCTTTAACTGTTACCGACCTTGGGTGTACTATACATACCAACTTACTGAATCTATGTTTTCACCTTTGGTAGGAAGCGGAGTTTAAAAAGTACAACACAAGAAGCTTTTTCATCCCCGTCATGATTTTGAACCCCAGCCTCACAAGCAGGGCTCAAAATTGAATCTGTCACCTGTCAAGAGGGCTCTCGCACGACCGAGAAGTGCTAACATAAAATTTCCCATAAAAAAAATATTAATTTATCATTAAAAAAATATTAATTTATCATTTCTACTATTTAAGAAAAATGTAAATAATATAATAAAATGTTCCGTGAAGGGCGATATCTTGCCAGATAAATTTTCAGATTATGGATAGTCAACTTTGGCTCACTGCCCAATGCCTTGGTAGCAGTGTCACGAGGAATTTATTGGAAAGAGAAGTTTGATTGCTAACCTTGCACAATAGAAGTGATCTAGAAGTTTTTGAGGGTGCTGAATCCATATATAAAGTCAAAAACCCAATTTAAATAACAAAAACCAAGATTTTACTTCAAAATTTTTCACCAGATTTCAGCACCTTAAACTTCAAAAAATCGCACTAAAAACAACTCCCTTGAAATAGTGTCAGTGCTAATTGAAATGTATTCGAACATGTGGTGGATATATATGGGTAGAATTTCGTAGAAGTGAATTTTGAAAATCGAGAGGTGCAAGAATGGAGACTATCGGTGGAAGTGGAAGAATTTTTTTAATGTCACGAAGGGTTTGATCGAGATTCTTGTTGAAGATTTCAAGAATTAGATATTGGACAACAGCCTACTTTGGTACTAACATTTTCTATAAATGTTCATCATCCAAGGTAGTGAAAATATGTAGGTGAATCGTGCCTAGCCTATTCCGTGTTTGCACATATTTATATCATATGTCTCGGAGATTTCCAATTCCCAACCCCAACTCCCAATTCCACCGCCTGTTACGAGTATGGATTCTTCATCAGCTGCCATGGATGCTCTTCACAAGCAGCTTGAAAGGCTTAAGAGGCCAATTGATCTCGTACAGACACTGCATGAAAGGCAAGTGAAAGAAGTCCCTGCACGATACATCCTTCCTTCTCATCAGAGGCCATCCCCTCCTCTTCAAGTCCAGCAGTCTCTTCCTGTCATCGATCTAGCAGGCCTGGAAGACATCGATCAACGTTCCAAGATTGTCAGACAAATAGCCCAAGCATCCAACGAATGGGGTTTCTTTCAGGTTTGATTGCAATCACAGTTTTTGCTTTTCTTTCTCTTTTCTGTTCTTTATCCAACTAACTTTGGGATTCTGATTTATTTTGAAGATTATAAATCATGGCATACCTTTGTCATTGCTAGAGACTGTGAAACGGGTTTCACAGGATTTCTTTGATCTTTCTGTTGAAGAGAAACGGAAACAGTGCCCTATGAGGCCGGGTACTCACATGCTTGAAGGTTATGGCCGCTTCTTTGACATCTCTGATGACACGGTCCTCGATTGGGTTGATGGCCTCGTTCATTATATTTCTCCAGAGTGGGCCAAAGCAGTTGAGCACTGGCCTAAAACACCGTCCATATACAGGTACAACTCTATAAACACACGTAAACACTTTGTGTGAGAAATTTTGAACCTTGATACTAAGCTTGCATCCATTCTGATACATTTCTGTTTGCACTACGAAGAGAAACATATGAAAAATACGGCGAAGAGGTAATGAGGGTTATGGAGAAGTTGCTGGGTCTTCTTTCCGAGGGTTTGGGGCTGGACCCAAAGTATATTCAAACCCTCAATCAAGAACCCCTGCTCCAACTCAAAATCAATTATTACCCTCCTTGTCCTCGGCCAGATATGGTGAATGGGCTTGCACCCCATTCAGATCCAGAATTGCTGACTGTTCTGTTCGATGATGGGGTAAAGGGTCTCCAGATCCGGAAAGATGAGGGCTGGTTCACCGTGCCCTCTGTTGCTGGAGCTCTTATTGTCAACATCGGGGATTTGTTACAGGCAAGTTAAATTCCTTGAACTCTTTTTGGCATTTCAATCATTTGTCTCGTTTGGAGTAGGTCCTTGGTCTAAACTTTAGCAGAGTTTCTGTGTAATTGCAGATAGTAAGCAATGGGAAATACAAGAGTGCCGAGCACCGGGCCGTAGTGAATACAAATCAGAGTCGCATGTCGATCGCCATGTTTTTGAGTCCAGAAGAGAATGTGTTGATTGAAACTCCTCATCAACTGATCGATGACGCCCATCCTAGACTGTACAAAGCCGTTAAAGCTGGGGACTATGAAACCATGTACATGAGCAAGGAAGTTCAAGGAAAAGCCGCCGTCGACGCTTTACGTATAGAACAGGCGCAGCAAGGCAATATCTAATACTTCAATTGCGTTTCTATAAGATGTCTAGTCAGAGAACTACACTAGTTATTCGAGTGGATGGTTAGAAAGGCGTAGATAAAATTCTGTTATTAAAAATCAAAAGGAGTACCCTCCCATTATATTTTATTAATGTTATATATACATATGCCTACATAGGCACCATTCTCACTCATGGGTGAGAGAACTCACAAAGCTTCACTACTCTTCATGCAATTAAAAGGCAATATTAAATATAAATTAGCAATTATTGCTAGAAGGTGAAAAACTAATGTGTTTTGAATTAATAAGTATTATATTAAATTTAGATTGTTTAATGTATTTCTGTAATGGTTGAGGTGTTTCACCTTTTTCTTGGACTAAGAGGGTTACAATGGGAAGTGTTTGGTTTCCCACAAAATATTATTAGTGTTCAATGAGAACAAAAATAGGTCAATGGAACTAAAAAGTAACACAAATATAAGGTATTGTGTAAAAGTGTAAAAGCAAGATAATGAGTGATAATAATTATAGCTTAGACAATGTTTGGCCTTTAGAATGATGTTCATGTATACTTTAGAAATCAACACCATGCAAAAGTGCATGCCAATTTCTCCCACAATGATCCATGTTGGTAAGATCAACAAAATAACTAGCTATGAAAATAAGTAAATCAAGTTAAATATTTTTTTTCTTGATTTATATAATATTTTCTATAAAATAATATTTGTGTTCATTAAATATTTATTTTTATTATTATACTTTATATAATCTCTAATTAACAATTTAGTATGATTAAAAATTTATTTTATGTTAGATCTAAGACTTTTGTGATCCATAATGTAGAAAAATGTCTTTCAGATTAATCACATAATTAGGATTTGGTCATTAATTAGAATGTCCTTCTGATTATTATTTAATCTCATTTCTTTTAAATTTTAAATATTATGTAATTTTACTAATCATGTAAGTGAGAAAATTTTAATCGTGGTCTTTATATATATATATATATATATATTACAAATTTCAGGTTTTTTTTAAATGTTAAAGGTTTCATTTGACAAATAATTTTATATTTAAACTTTTAGAAGCAATACCTATACAAAACATAATTATAATAAGCTTACTAGTTTTTACCATGTATGCTTTAAAAGGGGCACCAAAATTTGTCGGAATGTGGGCAAAAAAAACATTTAAGAAATTTTGCAATAGCAATGTTTGAATCATGTTTTTGATGGTGGAAATGGATTCAACACCATCAAAAACCTCTAGGGCACCCAAAATATTGAAGTTTGATAGCTATAACCTAGATCTACCAAATTTTCTTAAAATCTTACTAGAATTTCCATGATTTTCATGGCAAAAAAACAGATTATGACCTTTAAAAAAGACACTCGCTATGGCCTATGAATTTGTTGAAATAGTTGTCCAGTTGCTTGACGTGACATGATTCTTGGCATGATTGAAGCCCAAGTTATTCTCGTCATATATTTTTGTGTCTCCACCACTGTGTATTTTTTTTAAAGTCTATTTTTTTTATAAATTTAAATTTATTAGAAGTCAAATAAAATTTTGTATAATTATCCTCGATAACATTCATGGCATATCAAACAAATATATTATAAAATTGAAGTTGTTTGAGATTTCTGAATAGTGATGAGAGCAAGGGAGGAGGCATGAATATGCAAGGAAACAATACTGCATGGGAACAATACCACTCTGCTTGTGATTCATATTTTTCCTTTTTCTAGTTTGTTCTTAACTTTTATTTTTCCATATTTTTTTTCCAAATTTTTAGTTTAGTGAACGTAACACCATAAATAGATAATAATGGGTCACGGTACCTGGAATATGTCTCGACTGTTGTGGCAATTAATTCTCACTATTTAGTATTTATTAATTTAAATACTATTAATTTCAGTAAACCTCACAAACCACCCGCCATAATGAATTTTATTGATGGGTTAAGCCACTAGCCATAACAACTTTTATTCATGAGTTAATGTTGTGGAAGTAGAGGTGGAACCAGATCACTATCACGAACCCGTGAAAAGCGTTGCTTCCTTGCATGGATTTTCTTTCATTAATAAATAACGATGGGCAACGAGATAAGGACAGATGTCACACTAGTGGAGTTCAAGTTATTGGACATATGTCACAAGTTCAAGTTATTGGACATATGCCACAACCTAGTAAAAATGGTTGATGAAATGGCGAGGTGAAGGAATTCAAAAGAAAGGCCCATCGGCCTAAATATTGTAAAAATGTAAATAAGAATGTCATGGTTTTATGGATGCTAATTTGTTATACATTTTATGGAATCCCCCCTCTAATTTCTCTAGTCAATTTCTAATCAATCCAATTTAATATTAGCTACCCTAATATGATAGGTGTCCTCCAACATTTGTAAAAGTAAGTATATATGTAGAATGATTTTGTCTCCTAAAATACTTTCGCTTTTAATACATGTTGCCACTTTGTACCATGTGATTTACCTTTGGCAAATATTATTCACATATACCTCCAAAATTCCATTTAGTTCTAATATCAAATTTCATTCTACATTAGTTAAAGGAATCTTTGTTTGAGAACCCACCTCATTACTCAATTTATTTTTAAGCACTAGACATGAAAGACAAAATCAATATTTTCATGTTTGGAATGTATGGTCCATAATCAATATCACCCATTTTTTCTAGTACCCTATAGGGTCCATAATAATTTGGTTGAATCTTTTTTTTACCTATGATAGTTGAGGAGTTCTCTAGTTGTAGTATTGCAATTGGATCTCAATATTTTGAACTTCTATATGAATGTGTATATATTTAATTCTAATATTATTTTCAATACTTTATTTATGTATATACGTATATATCAAGATGAGATACCTTGTTAAATATATAGAAAAAACTAAAAGAAAAATAGATTAAGTGTTTTCATTTTTTTAAGGATGGTTCACGAATACTCGGTGACCACTACATCCAAGCAGATCAACCTGAAGGGATCTACAGGTTGGCCAAACAAGCAGGGCATAACCGCAAGGGCGTCAAGAAGATTTGACCCTGTGACCTCCCAACTAGAGAGGTACTTAGCAACGAGAACTTGACCAACTGAATTAACCCTTGGGCCTAATTAAGTGTTTTCATTATATTCACTAATTATATATTTACATATTTAGTTAAACAAAAGTACAATAAGGATGTCTGCTATCACAAATAATGTGAGCAAATAAGAACCATACATTAAAAAAAAAAAACATGAAATAGTTTTTTTGTCAACTTTACCACCTTACATATAATATAACTAACTTTCTACAAAATATTCACAAAACTGACATCTTAGTCAAGGAGAATTGAGTAATTTACCTGAAATAGTATTAAATAAAGTAATATGTGAATAATATGAGCTACTTATATATGATATCATGAAAATCCTTCAAAATGATGAGAATGGAGGTTATTATTTCAAATCAAGGCGCATTAATTAGCATCATTATCTCTCTCCATTTACAATGATCTCTTTGTTATCATGCCTTGATTAATTCTCAAATATTTTATTTTTATTTTTAATTTTCATCATGTATTCTTATTTTCTTTATTGGCCATGTCTACTTGATGATATTAACATCAATGAACAACATTCCCTCTAGTCCGACAAAACCAATAATAACATTTTTAAAACGTATTTGTACAAAAAATAAATTATCTTTGATATTTCTATGTGTTTCTACCATTCCACTTCTCCCTTGTAAGAATCGGTAGTGGCAACTAAATCTTGGTTAAAACTACCCCGTTCACTACCCAACCATGTTACAAAATCTATATGTAGTGACTGTACTACGAAATATTTTTCCTCCACAACATCATCCCTTGGAAACAATCCACCTCTACCTTGTAAGAATCCATAGTATCATTATATTATTGGTTAAAACTACTCATTTCACTACCCAACCATATTAAAAAATCTAGATGTGGTGATTTTACTATGAACATGCATCCCTCAATAGCATCATCCCTTGGAAATAATGCATCTCTAATATTTTTACATATAAGTTTAACATAAAGATCCTCGATAGTGTGGACATTTCCAATAAAGAATGATTCCATGACATAATATGTGGGTTAATTTACATTTAGATTGATGTTTATGTATTGTATTTTGATGTCCACAAATTATTTCTTAAATACTCATTGTTCACAAAAGGATTTTCCAAATCACGTTAACGCATTTTGTCAATAATTTATCCTTCGATCTCAATATTGTTTGTCTTCTTTGCCAATCCCTTTCCTCCATAATGGAGTGTATTTTTTCCAAGGAAAATATCAAAGAATTATTTCTCCATGGAATATCCAAATAGGGTGTGGCTCAATAGAAAATGATAATAATATAACTTGGTAATCCAATAGGATTTAAATGGAAATTTTTGAATTTCCATGACCATGGATCTAGGTTAGAATATTAGAATCATTGACGCTACCAAATGAGGAATCTTAACAAATGCTACTTTTCACATCGGAATATAAAGTAGCAGTAAATCACACATGCATAAGTATAGACAATTTTCTACAAAATATTTTACAATAATGTACAACAAACCAATATTTGTTATATTAAACATGTTATCACTCTGAAATTTACAAAGGTTGTTTTAGGGTTTAAAAAGAAATATCAGAGGTAACTACAAACCTACTTTGGAGCTTAGGATATAGCCTTCCTAAACTCACAGAGGACTCTCTCTATATGATTTAGCTTTTTTTAATCAATGGATATTAGGCTATTTATGTATGCTTGGTTGGGTTGGTTTTTTATTGGCTTTGGTTGGTTGGTGGAATTAATTATTTAGATGAATAGGTGCTTCTCAACTTTCCATTGGGCTATGGAGTCAACGTGCTTTGAAATAGAACTGAATCAAATTTTAAGGAAAGTGTTACAAGGAAAGATAAGTGAGCAATATCTGATCTCAAGGCTGAATGGTGAAGTGATTTTTCAATCGAGATCAAGAAGAAATTAAGAATTCGTTAAACCAGATAATAAAGAAGGCTGGAGAGGTCAATCGGTATCATAGGGAAATTAAGAATTCTATAAATTAGATATCAGAAGAAAACACAGAAATGTATAACATTTAAAATTAGAGTGTAATATTTAAGCAAATTCTGTAGTAGTATTCCTATTATAACATTCTATTGGAAATATTGTCATTAATGGCAAAGGAAAAGAAAGGAGCTGCACCTAAACTATCAAAAAGAAGAACCAACAATAAGGCAAAGGAGACAGACAAGGAGCAGAGGCAACAAGGGCAGCAAAAAGGGTTAGCTCAGACACGACGAAGAAGCAGAGCTGTAGAGAGAGTTAGAGTAGATTTGGAAACCCAAAATTCTTGTAACCCTACGGGCAGTAGAAAGGGCCATTGGCTTTGAAGATCTGGCTAAAAGAAGAATTTTTGTAAGTAATTTCATATGAATGGATGAAGAATTTGTTTATGGAGTCTGTGAGATGTGTATTGTTTGATTTCTGTGTGAAGAATATTTTGAGTCTCCGTGTATTATGTATGAAAAGGACTCTATGACAGGGTTTTAGATGGAGTTCTGTTCTAATTACGGAATCAATGTTGATTATCATGATTCGAGTTGAAGAACAGTAGGGGTTGCATACATACCTGGAAAGATTTATTGCGGTTGCATTTGCTAAGTATTGCAGTCATCGATCACTGCAAGGATCGATGACTCAGAGTGAATTCGAATCTTAATACAGAGTAACATGGATGTATGCCACAAAGGGGACCAATATTATGTCGGAATTAAAATATTGTTTTGAATAAGCAATACGTTGAAGATCTGGGGTTTAAAGTCTATATAGGGTTTTTTTTCTATAAAGGAACCAATGAAATTGAATTGCAGGAATGAAGAAATTCTTGTGCGCCTGAATGGTCTAAGGATCATGAAATAGAAGATATGGTATGGTCAATTCGTGAAATGGAGCAGCATTGAAGAGCCATGAACCGAAATCGAAGAGGAATGATATAGCGAAATTGAGAAGGGTAGATTGAGTTGTTAGCATTGAAGTCTATATTGCAAAAGAATTTCATACACATATAATTGTGCACACGCTGTGAAATCCAGAAGTGGAATGATGGCTCAATTGCAGAGATGCATGCATAAGGAGAGAGGATTTACACATGCAATTGTGTAAATATGATACCGGAATATCAAGGGCTGGTTGAAGCGGTGAATTGAACAACAGTGAGATGGGAGCAGAACATTGAATGGAATGTAGAAGTGGTTAAACTGTGAAAAGTATGCAGAGGTTTGTGTCGAGGTTGAAAGGTAGCAAACTGTGTAAGGAATTTGTGCAAAGAAACAGTGAAAGGAAAACAACGGAGGCACAGAGTGCAGGCAATCGATTGGAGATTCGATTGTGCAGCATTATAAATCGATGATGAAGTGAATTCATGAAGTCGAATGTAATATCGATGGCGCAGAAGTAATACAAGAGAGGCAGAACCATGAGTTACTTATGCGGAGTTAAAAACTGATAGGAAGAAGAAATGGTGTTGTTGAGTATGAAGTTAAAGGACGGAGCATAATTAACTTGCGAAGAATTGATGTGAGTAGAACAATAGAATGACAGAACCTTGATTAATTGAATAGTAGAACCGTGAAGGCAGAAATCGAAAACAATTTATGGTTTTCACATAAGTTTTAAATGGTAAGTGGTATCAAGAAAAAAAATGCGATACATTCCAGCATTTGACACGTGTCTTGAAGTGGTATTTTAAAACCACGAATTTCGCATTAATTTTGTGTGTTAAGTCATGAGGTTAAAACTTTTGCGATATCTATTGGATTTCGCATGGTGGGTTGATGTGTTGTGACCACCGTTGGATCACAAGTGGAGATGCACGAAAGTTAAGGCAGGGTTATAAACCCGTGGGCCCGACTGTGTGTTGGTGCATGAATTAAAATGTTAAATGTGAATTGAATGATCTGTTGTGGGACTCAATATTAATTATGTGATGGCTTATGTTTGAACCAAGGTCAAAATTATATGCTAGGCTGAGGGACTGAGAGTCCTTATTATTGCTAACATCTTCAATAAGTTTAAACCAAAGTATGATTAAGTGAATCATGAATCAAATACACCTTGGGTTCAATTTTGTGTTGAGTTGTAATGAAATATCGAATATGTATTTGATATTCATGAGGTGAATTATTATATGGTTTCAAACATAAACTTTAATTATATAGCTCCCACATGAAAAATTGGTTGTTGAGTATTTAGGAAATATGGTTCTTAACCATAGGTTTGAAGATGAAAAGAGAGAAAGCTTCCGCTTATGTAATTGGTTTTATGGCTTTATAAATCATAGTGAAATGATTTATAAAAGAGCTTCCGCAATGAAAAGAGATTGCCCAGATTGGATAAATTGAGGACCCTTTTGGATTATTAATAAGAAATGCATTTTTATATGCATGAGAGTGAGAATGTGGGCTTGGTAGGGTGACCCGCCATCAAGAAAAATCACAATATAACAGCAAAAACTGAAAAAGACAGTGACAGCAGAAGAAAATACAAACGCATAGAAATCCAAGGGCTGAAAAAGGGCTGAGTGAAATTGATTTATGTAACTGTAAATGTGAATGTAAATAATTTAAAATTATTTTCATTGTATGCGATGCAAAGGCAAGTCTCTGTAGGAAAAGAAGTACCCCACTATAATACTGAAATGTATACATATTTTCATATTCCTCTGAATGAGCTGGACAAAGAAATGAGAAGGCGGAAATCAAAGAGTCATGGTTGTTCATTTCGAAATCCCTAAGGAATGCTAACAGTCATTAGGTAATCTCTATAAATAATATTACCAACATATGCATAGAGAGGTTAGAGAATGAATAAATGAGGCAGAGACGGTAAGAAGAAGGAGGAGCAGATAGAGAAGATGTGAAGACTCAGAGTTGATATAAGGTAGATATGAAGCCTGGTGGACAGCAGTGAAGAAGGAACATAACAAAGCAGATATCTAGGTAAATGAGCATGTGGTTTTGTTTTGAAAGAGTAAGGAAGTTGGTGCTTCCATGTCAAGCTGTAGCTTGATAGATGTCAGTTGTAGCTGGATGAGGTAGGAGCCTCCTGTAGGTTGTAGCCTGCAGAAAATAAATGGAAGTTGGTGCTTCCATATCAAGTTGTAGCTTGATAGATGTCAGTTGTAGCTCGCTGAGGTAGGAGCCTCCTGTAGGTTGTAGCCTGCAAAAAATAGATGGGAGTTGGAGATTCCTAGCAAGTTGTAGCTTTCAAAATTGAAGTAGTAGCCTCCTGTGGGTTGGAGCTTACAGAAAATCAGTGGTGAGAGGGATTTCGAGCTTGTATTTGCATCACAACAATAATAAGATGTGGTTTTCTCCCTTTTTCGGTTTCCACTTATATCTGTTGTCTATGTGCATGATGTTTATGTGTTGATATGGTGTCTCTAATCTGCTTAATACTTGTTGCTCACATATTAAGATTGTTGTTACATTACGTAGTAAGTAGATCATGAGATGAAGGTGTAAATAAGCTTAAAGGAAAGTTTTAAAAGTCCATGAATGTGTTAAACTGATTCACCCCCCCTCTCAGTTTAACTAAGTATTCAACAATTGGCATCAGAGCAGGTTCCCTCTGTATCAGTTTAACAACTGGAAGGAGATCCTAAGTCCCCAAGATGACTAGTCTAGAAGGATGCTCAACAGATAAAGTCCCTTTATTCACCGGTAAAAATTATGCCTTCTGGAAAATAAGAATGGGGGCGTACATAGTGTCTCTAGGAATAGAATTTTGGGCTGCTGTGGAATTGGGATATGCCCCAAAGGAGCCTGACTCAGAGAAATATGCCAAACTAGATTTTGTAGCTAATGCAAAAGCCATGAATGCTCTCTTAAGCGGACTGTGTGAGGTAGAATTTATCAAAGTAATGCACAACAAGACTGCCAAATAAATATGGGATACATTAGAAAGCTTCCATGAGGGAGTCAAAAAGGTGAAGATAACCAAACTACAAGTCTATAGAGCTCAATTTGAAAATATAAAAATGAATGATGATGAAGACATTGCCAACTTCTTCTTGAGGGTTGCAGAAATTGTGAATAACATGAAAGCTCTAGGAGAAACCATTAAAGAAAGTGTAATTGTTCAAAATATTCTAATATCTTTACCATCCAGCTTTAATCCCAAGCTTTCTGCCATAGAAGAAACAGTTGATTGGGAAACTTTGACCATGAACCAATTACTTGGAAACCTAACAGCTTAAGAGATGAGACTGCCACAGAGGAAGTCAAATGTGAGGGAGGCAGCCTTTAAGACAGAAAAGAAAAAAGAAGAAAAAGAAGATATATGCTCTTGCTTTGATGAAGAAGAGGCCAAATTTGTCAGAAGATTGGATAGAGGCTCAGGCAAATATAAAGGTAAACTTCCATTTAAATGCTTTAACTATGGAAGAGTTGGGCACTATGAATCTAAGTGTCCTCATAAGAAAACAAAGAATCAGACTCAAGAAACAGAGCAAACCATAACAAATAACTGGCAGAAAGGGAAGAGATTCAATAGAAAATCATTTTATGCTCAGCAAGACAGCAGTGCATTTGAAAGCTCAGATGAGTCCTCAAATGAAGAAGGAACCTCTGAATTTGTCTTAATGGCCAATGAATAATTTGAAGATGATCTCCTGGAATCTGATGAAGAATGTGAGGTAGATCTTGAGGGGGAGTTAAGAAGTGCCTTGGAGGAAATAGACAGACTTAAACTCAAGTCCAGAAAACATAAAGAAATTCTCTGCAAATATGTAAAAGAGGAACCAGACTCGGAAGACATTATTAAACTGAAAGTTAAACTAGAATAATTAAGGAAAATAGAGGATATTCTAAAAAGGGAAATAAAGGAGAAAAATCAGGAATGTGAAAAATTGGAAGAAGAAGTGGTAAGCCTAAGGAAGAAATCAGAAAAGGCCCAAAGGGAATTAACTACGAATATTCCACAAATGAAAAGTTCAGGACAGTTGGACCAGATTCTAAATGTTCAAAGATCTCCTCTCATAAAGGCTGGGACAAGCTATGAAGGAGAAACCAGTAAGTCCAAGGTTGAAGATAACAAGGATATCACTTTCGTGAAAACTGTAAAAGATAAAATTAACCCTCAACAATCTGAGCTTATTACCGCTAGAAGACTGATGGAAGAAAGGAGCAGGTTGTGTAAGCAGCTCGAAGTTGAGATTTCCTCCATGGAGAACTCGGAGAAGGTAGCCATTGAAAGGAATAATGAAGCAACTCAAAAAGAAACCACAAAAGCAGAAGCCAACAAGAACCTGATGTGTAATGAAACAAATAGAAAAAAGCAGCAACATGAAAGGACAGAGAATTAGAGGATGAAACAAGAAGTTGCAAAAAGCTCAATTGTTCCTGAAGATCGATTGAACAAGTTCGGAAGATCTCAATGGAGGTTCTTTCCTCCTATGAAAAATATCACATGTTTCTCTTGTCATAAACCAAGACATATTGCAACATATTGTAAGAAAAGGCATATCAACTTTAACCAGCAAAAGATGCAGCAAATGGGAAGAACCCCTCAAGAAAGCAAATGGAAAAGACAATCTTTCACCAGGTACACAAATCATTTCCGTGGCTACTGATATTCATGCAATGACTTTGGACATGTAGCAGCTCAGTGTAAGACAAAGAGAATCAAGTTTAACCAGAAAAATATGCAGCAAATGAGAAGAATACCTCAAGCAAACAAATGGAAAGGAAAACCATTCACCAGGTACATAAATCATTTCCATGGCTATTGTTATGCATGCGATAATTTTGGACATAAACTTGTTGAATGTAAATTATGTTAAAAAGGGAGCATAAAATATTATACATCAGCTCAAACATACCTTGGTGAAATAAGATGTTATGTATGCCTCAATCTTGGTCACAAAGAAAAAGACTGTAAACTGCCATATACATTAAATAACTGTAGACAGATGATGGAATCTAATCAAATCAAACAAAACTATGAATAAAAAAGAAGTGCAGACATTATGAAGAACCCCAATAAAGTATGGAAGGAAAAGAGAAAGGAGGAGCCTATTACGTCAATAACATAATGAATCCATCATAGTCTCAGGGGGAGCTGCTCTAGGAAGCAACACAAATATCCAACCAGTGATAGATATGAAGCAACATCCCAGGGGGAGAGCACTTCATAAATAGTCCCCACAAAAGTAGTCTAAGAAGAGCTCCATGAAATAACAACAGCTAAAAGGTTAGGAAGGGAGAGGAAAATACCTCTAACAGAGAACTATGGAGGAAGAAGATTATCTGAAGCATTCAATAGTTGACATATTGATGGAATAAGAGAAGGCAGCAAGAAGCCATGGTAGTAGAGAGAACATCAGCCAAGATCATGTAAGCTAATAAGACAACAGCACACTAAGTGATGAACGGTTAAATCACAAAAAATATGTTTCGAACTATAAAAATGAAAAAAAACATAAAGGATGATCACATTGTGCATCATACTGCTAGAATTAACAATTAATCACATTAAGAAGGATGAGTAAGAGAAGTGTCTATCATCATTATGTCATTACATCATTCATCTATGAAAAGTCCCCTCGGAAGAATGTAGTTAAGTGAGTGATAAATTTTTGAGTGGTCTACCCATGAAGATTCCAAGTAAAGAAACTGAAGATGTCTTCCTGAAGATCATTATGTTAGAACAGTTGAATTGTATATAAAGCAGCAATGATTCTGGGGCAGTCCTAGAAAGGAAAATGCAGTGACATTATTTTAAACTAGAATGATAGAATAAGCAAAAGTTTAATGATGCCAAGATCAGATTCAGTATAATGATGATTGTTGTTGAGACCAGTGGAGAGCTCAATAGTAGAAACTATGAAGGTTGTCTTAACCATGGGTGCATGTGCAAGTTGAAGTGAAATTACTGCTTGTTTTATCAAAGTAGTATCAATTGGTATTTGGATCATGCAGTCTGCCTATCAGCATAATACCAAGTGTCCTCAATAGAGCAGTGGTATGGCACAGGTCCTCAAGATCAGAAGTACATCAAGGTGGTATTCCCAGTGTTATCTGCATTACTAAAGCATGAAAATTTCAATAACAGTGCTAAAGGATCATTATTTTTTTTACACTTGAAGCATTATATTGAGCATTGAAGTAGTATCTATTTCTATACATAACTGCATGCCTTCCTAAAGTCAGTTCATATATATCTTCAAGGCCTCTCTCTTAATATCATTCATAACACCGTGTGAAGTCTGATTGCTGAGATTTTAATTAAACAGCTTGAAGATGTTTTGCTGAAGATCATCATGATAGAACAGTTAAAGTATCGGAAGTATGAAGGACTAGCTGTGTTAGTTGAAGCTCAAAATTCTGTTATTGATTCATCAAAAGCATACTTCAGCAGAAAGGATTTGCTGGTATTTCACCATTAAAGAGAGGTTGATCGTTGACATACATACCCCCCTTATGTCATAAATAAAAATTGCATAGTTGATAAGTGAGACTGACCAATACATTGAATGTATCGAGCCTCATGGGTTTGTTTTGAAAGTACATTGTACAAGCAGTAAAGTCGTTTGGTCTCTTATATTGAAAGATATTATCTAATCTCACAATAAGTTGTAAGCTCTAGTTTGATTCACTGATCACGTCAGGAACAAGGACCTTTTAGCTATTAAGTTTAATACGCTTGTCAGCATCCTAGCTCATATCACCACCAACAGGCAGGAAAGGTGAACCACAGCTATAAAAGATATATTGGCATCATCATAATTGAACAGATGTTGTACTCCAGATGTGTATTGCAGAAGAAGACATATTCCATCTACAATCTTCCTCAACAGATATGTATTTCTGATGAAGATCATACTAGAGACTAAAGTATATTTGAAGCATTCTCAGTATTTTAGTTTTGGTCCAATGATGCATCTCTAATTATATAAGTCTAATTATATATGGTTGTTCTATCATCACCTACACTCTATAAAAGTGCAAGGAGTCTGTGCTTTGGGATGGTATCAACTTACTGTGTATATACAAGTTCAATAATTCTCAAAAGTGTTCTCTCAACAGCTCGTGTACACCAGTCTGGAGCAGCAAGGTATAAAGTCAAAAGAAGAAGGGCCTAAACACAACTCAGAGAGAGGAAATTCAAAGATAGAATCTACACTGAGAGATGTGCAACCCTTTGCCATTGATGTCAAAGGGGAAGGAAAAGCAAGCAAAATAAGAGTATTAAAGTATTTCCATCAATGCCAAAGGGGGAGACTATTGGAAATATTGTCATTGATGGCAAAGGAGAAGAAAGGAGCTGCACCTAAACTATCAAAAAGAAGAACCAACAATAAGGCAAAGGAGACAGACAAGGAGCAGAGGCAACAAGGCCAGCAAAAAGAGGCAACTCAGACATCAGGAAGAAGCAGAGCTGCAGAGAGAGTTAGAGTAGATTTGGAAACCCAGAATTCCTGTAAGCCTACGGGCAGTAGAAAGGGCCATTGGCTTTGAAGATCTGGCAAAAAGAAGAATTTTTGTAAGTAATTTCATATGTATGGATGAAGAATTTATTTCTGGAGTCTGTGAGATGTGTATTGTTTGATTTCTGTGTGAATAATATTTTGAGTCTCCATGTATTATGTATGAAAAGGACTCTGTGACGGGGTTTTATATGGAGTTCCGTTCTAATTATGGAATCGATGTTGATTATCATGATTCAAGTTGAAGAACAGTAGGGGTTGCATACATGCCTGGAAAGATTTATTGAGGTTGCATTTGCTAAGTATTGCAGTCATCGATCACTGCAAGGATCGATGAATCAGAGTGAATTCGAATCTTAATACAGATTAACATGGATGTACGCCACAATGGGGACTGATATTATGCCAGAGTTAAAGTATTGTTGTGAATAAGCAATACGTTGAAGATCTGAGGTTTGAAGTCCATATAGGGTGTTTTTTCTATAAAGGAATCAATGAAATTGAATTGCAGGAATGAAGAAATTCTTGTGCGCCTGAATGGTATAAGGACCATTAAATAGAAGAGATGGTATGGTCGATTCATGGAATGGAGCAGCATTGAAGAGTCGTGAACTGAAATCGAAGAGGAATGATATAGCGAAATTGAGAAGGGCAGATTGAGTTGTTAGCATTGGAGTCTATATTCTAAAAGCATTTAATACACATATAATTGTGCACACACTATGAAATACTAAAGTGGAATGATGGCTCAATTGCAGAGATGTGCGCATAAGGAGAGAGGATTTACACATGAAATTGTGTAAATATGATACTGCAATATCAAGGGTTGGTTGAAGCGCTGACTTGAACAACAGTGAGATGGGAGAGGAACATTGAATGGAATGTAGAAGTGGTTAAACTGTGAAGAGTATGCAGAGGTTTGTGTCGAGGTCGTAAGGCAGCAAACGGTGTAAGGAATTTTTGCAAAGAAACAACAAAAGGAAAACAACGGAGGCACAGAGTGTAGGCAATAGATTGGAGATTCGATTGTGCAACATTATAAATCTATGATGAAGTGAATTCATGAATTCAAATGTAATATTTATGGTGTGGAAGTAATACAAAAGAGGTAGAACCATGAGTTACTTATGCGGAGTTAAAAACCGATAGGAAAAAGAAATGGCATTGATGAGTACAAAGTTAAAGGACGAAGTAGAATTAACTTGCGAAGAATTGATGTGAGTAGAACAGTAGAATGACAGAACCTTGAGAAATTGAAGAGTAGAACAGTGAAGGCGGAAATCGAAAACTATTTATGGTTTTCGCATAGGTTTTAAATGGTAAGTGGTATCAAGAAAAAAATGCGATACATTCCAGCGTTTGACATGTGTCTTGAAGTGGTATTTTAAAACCATGAATTTTGCATTATTTTTGTGTGTTAAGTCATGAGGTTAAAACTTTTGCGATATCTGTTGGATTTTTCATGGTGGGTTGATGTGTTGCGACCACCGTTGGATCACAAGTGGAGATGCGCGAAAGTTAAGGCATGGTTATAAACCCTTGGGCCTGACTCTGTGTTGGTGCGGGAATTAAAATGTTAAATGTGAATTGAATGATATGTGGTGGGACTCAATATTAATTATGCGATGGCTTATGTTTGAACCAAGGTCGAAATTATATGCTAGGCTGAGGGACAGAGAGTCCTTATTATTGCTGACATCTTCGATAAGTTTAAACCAAAGTATGATTAAGTGAATCATGAATCAAATACACCTTGGGTTCAAGTTTGTATTGAGTTGTAATGAAATATTGAATATGTATTCGATATTCATGAGGTGAATTATTATATGGTTTCAAACATAAAATTTAATTAGATAGCTCCCACATGCAAAATTGGTTGTTGAGTCTTTATGAAATATGGTTCTTAACCATAGGTTTGAAGATGAAAAGATAGAAAGCTTCCACTTGTGTAATTGGCTGTATGGCATTATAAATCATAGTGAAATGATTTATAAAAGAGTTTCCGCAATGAAAAGAGATTGCCCAGATTGGAGAAATTGAGGACCCTTTTGGATGATTAATTAGAAATGCATTTTTATATACATGAGAGTGAGAATGTGGGTTTGGTAGGGTGACCCACCATCAAGAAGAATCACAATATAATAGCAGAAACTGAAAAAGACAGTGACAGCAACAGAAAAGACAAACGCACAGCAAGCCAAGGGCCGAAAAAGGGCTGAGTGAAATTGATTTATGTAACTGTAAATGTGAATGTAAATGATTTAAAATTATTTTTATTGTATTTGATGCAAAGGCAAGTCTCCATAGGCAAAGAAATACCCCACTGTAATATTGAAATGTATACATATTGTCATATTCCTCTGAATGAGCTGGACAAAGAAATGAGAAGGTGGAAATCAAAGAGTCATGGTTGTTCATTTCGAATTCCCTGAGGAATGCTAACAGTAATGAGGTAATCTCTATAAATAATATTACCAACATATGCATAGAGAGGTTAGAGAATGAGGAAATGAGGCAGAGAGGGTAAGAAGAAGGAGGAGCAAATAGATAAGTTGTGAAGATTCAGAGTTGATATAAGGTAGATATGAAGGCTGGTGGACAGCAGTGAAGAAGGAACAAAACAGAGCAGATATCAAGGTAAATCAACATGTGGTTTTGTTTTGAAAGAGTAAGGAAGGTGGTGCTTCCATATCAAGTTGTAGCTTGATAGATTTCAGTTGTAGTTGGCTGAGGTAGGAGCCTCCTGTAGGTTGTAGCCTGAAGAAAATAGATGGAAGTTGGTGCTTCCATATCAAGTTGTAGCTTGATAGATGTCAGTTTTAGCTGGTTGAGGTAAGAGCCTCCTGTAGGTTGTAGCCTGGAGAAAATAGATGGGAGTTGGAGCTTCCTAGCAAGTTGTAGCTTGCAGAATTGAGGTAGTAGCCTCCTGTGGGTTGGAGCCTATAGAAAATTAGTGGTGAGAGGGAGTTCGAGCTTGCCTTTGCATCACAACAATAATAAGATGTGGATTTCTCCCTTTTTGGGTTTCCACTTATATCTGTTGTCTATGTGTATGATGTTTATGTGTTGATATGGTGTCTCTAATATGCTTAATACTTGTTGCTCACATATTAAGATTGCTGTTACATTATGTAATAAGTAGATCATGAAATGAAGGTGTAAATAAGCTTAAAGGAAAGTTTTAAAAGTCCATAAATGTGTTAAACTGATTCACCCCCCCTCTCAATTTAACTAAGTGTTCAACACATTCAAATTTAAAACACATAAAATTTTATGGAATACTTAGAAAAATAACACGACCAATTGAAATTGTATACTTCAATGAGATAGCTTAACACATGAATCTTGTAAAGAATTTTCTTTATAACTTGTTTAGTTTGTCGGTTGGAAATTGGTACAATAACACTCTGGAAAAAGATCAGTTAGCTAACGAAATATTCAAAAATCAACACTTGAACGACCCTTGATACTTAAAATGATGAAGTATTTATACAATATATTACAAAAATGTCTTGTCAACTCACTAGGATTTATTCTAGGAAAATAAAATATCTTTATGCAAAAAGATAATGACACTTTTCAACTGACTAAAATCTGGCCCTGATTCTTTGCTTGTTGTTATCTTTCTGTTTTTTCATCTATCTGTTATTTCATCTGTCTATTCTTTCAGCCTTTATAGTAAATCACACCACTTCTCCCACGTTTATTCATCTAGGATTTTGATTTTCATCATCCTGCGGTAAATCTCATCTGCCTCTAAATATCAGGCAAACATAGTCTTATTTACAAAAAGGTTATTTACCTCATGTTGGAGGTAAAAGAAGTTTTCTAGACTTTGTAAGAGTACCTTTACTGTGGGAATGCCTTTCATTGAGGAAATTTGGTATGTTTCTTTGGCCACTTCCCTTAAATTATTGACATAATCCTCATGTATCATGAGTTTTTCATTTATCACTAGAGGAATAGGTGGACCCTTCTATCTCAATATATAAAATTTGCTAAAAAATGTGTTTACTGCGAGTTCCATGGTTTAACATTTATCCTCAAGTTGTAGCATTAGATTTCTTTTGGAAATCACTTATTTCACTTCTAGGATAGTCTCTGTTCTATTAGCTATCCCGAACTCTTCCAACTCACACTTATTTTTAGAATTCAGGAATTTGATTATTTCAGAGGCTTCCTCTGGTTTTTTCCAAGGTTGGATTTGATTTTCTGAATTTCCTCAGCAACTTCCTTCACCAAGTCATTATGCTCAAACATAATATGTATATAAGGCCACATATCATTACTCGAGTTAATGATATTGGCCCACAATTGTTGTTTTCTTGGGCTAAAAGATCTGTTAATGTGAACTCCTTTTCTAGCTTCTAGATTCTGTCAGTCAGTCTATCAACTTTCTGTACTTCAGCTTGATACCTTACTTCTAACAATTTCTTTTCATCCTCTAATATCTTTACCTATTCTTTGAGTTTATTATTCTCTGTAGTCTGAATAAACATATCTTCCATTGCTTTCATTAATTTGTTGGCCTCACCAGTGGGATGGGTTGTTGGTATTGTTGATGGTGGTGTTGATGTAGATACTGGTGGTGATGTAGATACTACGGGAATAGCAGTAATGGGAACTGCTTCCATGCCATCTTATTTTTCTTGTACAAGCTTATCCATATATGTCTCCATTTCCTTTAGCTGATTTGTCAACTGGATGATTAAATTCATCATCTCATCCTTTTGATTGTTTTTATCCAAAACCTCCTTGGTTTGTGGATGTTCAGTAGTTGGTAGTTTTAACTGTTTCTTCAGTGCAACTATGTCTGCATTTTTATTCTTTATAATTTCTTATGATGCCTTGATGTCAGTTGGATTATAGCCAATTTCAATTACCAATTCTTCCAGTGACTTAATTCTGTTGCATTTTTCCTGTGATGAGGCTCTCTCTAGCTGTAATTGTCACCGTACATTTTCTAGGAAGTTCTAAAAATTCTGGACACTTAGATTTTTATGTGTCATGGTTGAATATATCATCTCTCTTTCCTGCTTGTGGAATTCAATTTTGTCAATTGGATGCACGTCCTTGGCAGGAACTTCAAAGCTTGTATTTTTATAGTCTTCTAAAGTTTTGGGGGTCTGTACTTTTGGTTGTAGGAATATCAATTACATTGTCTTTGTCCCGAGGTCAGAACCTGAAAGCAGCCTACGCTGATCTCTGGGAGTTTTCTTCTAGTATTGTGCATATGTAGCAACCTTTAGTGCTTCATTTTTCATTTTAATCTCTTTATATTTCTCCATGATATCTTTTTCCTTCTCAACTGGCTTACTGGATGTTGAAATATCTACACTATTTTACTTTTGAACGATTTCTACCCTAGAAGATGATGGCAGAGATATTTCTTCTGTACATGTCGTAGGTGGATCATCCCTAATAACAATCTATGTTTATGTTTCAATTGTTTCTTCCTCCTCTATAACTGGGTTTAGCTTTGTTTTCTTTGTGTACATAAGCTTGAATTTATTATTAGATGTAGCCTATGTTGAGTATGAGCCTTCCTCTATAGACCTTTTTGAATTTCTATCCTGTGGGTCTAGATTAAGTAGGATGGAACTAGTATCAAGTTGCTCCTCCATCTCGTGTAGAGTGTTTTCCAACCACTCTGACTGATTGGAATATTTATCAATCTCAGGTTTAGATTCATGGATGAAAGGGGTGAGTTTAGACTTAATTATTAATTTTCTTATGATACCTAAGGGATCATATGTCCATTTTAAACTGTTGTTGAACTCTAACTCTTGTAGGCATCTATCTACTTCCTTTCTAGCATTCCTACTATTGCATACAAAGGGCCCTAGTTGGTTTTTTATCTTGAACTGAGTTTTATTTTTGGCTGAAAGGAAGTTTATCTCATCATAATTCAATATATGTCTAATATACTCTAAGGAAAATATCCTCATTGGGAGGTATTTGGGGAGCTTGTAAGGGACTGGTTGGATTCCATACACTCTGGTCTGTGTGTGATTCTATTATAAATACCAATCTCCTGTCTTTCTCTGGTCAGATAACTGTAGAAATTTTATAATTTCATCATTGATTCTAGGTTAAACGTTGGTGTTGAGCATATTAACCACTGGATATAAAAAATAAACAATAAATACTTTGAAACTAAATTCATCAGAATCCTTTTTTATCAAGCATGTCCAAAAGATTACAAACTAGGGATTACCCTCTGTGTCCAGTTTTTGTAGGTTCACTGCAAACCTTTCTGACTGAAAATATATGAAAAAATTCAATAATACTGAGGAGTTTTTGAACACTCCTTCTTCTGGTAGTTTGATCAGGTGATCATGCATAGTGTCTACTAGTAATTGGACAAAGTACAAAACTATAGATGGAAGTTGGCCTGGGAAAAAGGTAGAGAGGAAACTAATGATGGATTCATCTACCCACTCATAGGACAACATGGTCACAATTTCCCTAGTTCATTCTGAAAACATAGTAGCAGAGTATGGTGGGTTGTTTTTAGTAGTTTGTACTGATTGAGGGAGGAAATTATAAACTATTTTAAACCTCTTAGGAAAATCTAGATTTAGGTAAATATTAGTGAGTGTTTCAATGGAAAAAGGAAGTCCCCCTAGTTGTAATAGAATCTGCAGCATTTAGTTAGTGGATTGAGCAGTGATTGTAATTAGGATTTCTTGGTCAGCAGTGACTATGGCTCTTTCATTTGGAAAATAGTTGAGTTGGAAAATTCTGATGACTTCAGGGAACTGGTAAGTTTGTGGAAATGTGTATTTTGGTAGGTTAGAGTCCCACAGATGTATATCATCTGCCTAATCAGAAAATTTGTCATGGCTCCAGCAATGGAGCTCCCAATGATTTCTATTATTCACAGAGTCTACTATTTTAAAGTGCTTATTGGCCAAAGGAGTGTGGTCAAAATCTAACAAGGGTGGCTGCAGAGGGTTTACAATTTGGACGCTTTGGGAAGCCATCAATTTGATTCAATTTATTAATTAATTAGCTTAATTGATGCTGTCGGGTATTTAGGATTACCTGAACATCGAGAATTTGGTTTTGGAAGGGGTCCAGGTAGCAGCAAGGGCTTTAATCTTGATTGGAAATGATGATTTTGGTCTCTTCCACAAATCATAAAAGATAGGGAAATAACGGAATTGTGGGGTTTTATCATTCAAAAACTGGGGGTTTATCGCATTTCCCGGGGGTTTTTTTATTTTTTAAAAAGGGTGGTTTATCAGACAACAATAGTGTGGTTTAGTGGTTTGGGAACGGGGGGTGTGATAAAACATGGAGGCGTCATGTGGCAGTGGAGCTGGTGGAGAAAACCACTTATTTTGCACCCGCCCCCCTTGGTTTTAAACATCGAACTTTGGGGAGTACGAAATGAATCGTGGGCCATCAGATGTGATTAGAGATGATCGAACGGTTGTCGAAGTTGCGAATTTGAAAATGAGGTGGGGTCAGGCAATATATCCGTGGAGGGTTAAAATGATAGTGGGGTCAGGTAAAACATTAAGCGAGGGAGTCAAATGAAAGTGGGGCCATTGAAATATGTTAAGTGGGGAATTTAAATAAAAAATGGGTCTGATTAATATTTTTTGCTTTTAGACAATTTAAAGTGGGTATTTTTGTTTTTTTTAATGAAAATGTGAATTTTCTAAAGGGGTCAAGAAGTTTTAGCAAAAGAAAGGGGATTTTTAAATGGGTAAGGGGGTTAGAAAAGATGTTTTTTGAGTTTTTAAGGAAGGGAAAAGGTTAAGGGATGGGGCCTTTTTAGAACTGGGAAGGGGAAATTTGTTTCCAAGAGGGGAAAATGATTACGATAGGTTAGGATAAGGGGGAATGAAGAAGGAAAAGGTTTTTTAGGAAGGGGAAGGGTTAGAAAGATATTTTTTTATAATGAATAATCATAATGATGCTTATATAACTTTGAAAAGTATTCTACCTACCATTTTATTGAGGCTAACATTTTTCATTTCCTTTATTGGCTGCATTTGAGCTTGCTGACCCTTTTATTTTCTTTTGATAAGCAAACTAACATATTTCTAACCTTATATCCTCCAATGGCTCAGATTTAACTTATGAGCTCATTTTTATTATCTACCCAACTAATGATCTGCCAAGATTAAATGGTTTGGTCATATCTTTATTCACTAACTATAATAACATAAAAATTTAAAGGAATGAATGATAAAAATTAGACTGCATGATCATCATGACTTGTGGCATTTTCAAAAAGCTGTACACAATTTATTTGCAGAAGTAAATTTAAACTAAGAGTAGTGGCATTTGAATGTGCAACACTTTCAGAATTTATTTTTTCTTCTTTTTATTGGGTTCACATCTTATATCTTTTTATTCTTTTCTTTCTTTTGGCCCTTTGATTATTCTTTTAGGACATACCCTCTTTTCATTTTTTTTTAATATGGGAAAACATTTGCAGAAATGAAAAGGTATGTACAATATTACAAGACTTAATATAGACAATTCAAAATTTTGATCCCTATTATTATAGGACCCCAACAGTGGCTCCTCTTGGGGATGGAATCTGCTTGCGAGATGTCAAGAATTTTCTGATCAGTGGCCTTGGAAATTTGGCTTTTCTTTTCTTGGAACTACTTTCTGTGATTTCCTTTATTCAAACATATGATGTTATATCTTTTAAATCTTAAGGTTTTGTCTTCAGGCTTCAAATTTACAAGATAATCATCCACTCCAATCTAAAATTTTCTATGGTATTTACAATGAGTAAAATACAATCAAATGAACTACTAGTTATTTTGGTGAAAATTAGTGCTTCAGCATTTGACCATTGACTGGTCCACCTGGTAGATCTGATCCATTTAATTCTTTCAATAAAAAGGCAGTGTTACCTCTATAACCATAAATAATGTATGGGCCTTTCCAGAGATAGTCAAATTTTCCATGTTTTCCTTTGTCTTCCCTTCTGGAATCCCATTTTAGTACTTGATCACCTATGAAGAAATCATCTTCTTTAGTTTTCTTATCAAAGATATTCTTGATTTTGTCTTGAATTACTTGAGCTTTGATATAAACATCTTCCCTAGTTTCTATAAATGAATTTTTTGGTTTATCCTCCTTTGGATATCATTTGGTTCTACTTGCAGCTCTTGAAAAACCAAGATGGAAAAGAAACATCCATCCCATATACTAATTGATAGGGAGATGTGCCAATATATTTCTTAGTAGTTAGCCTGTCTTCCCATGGGGCTTTGACCAACCTTTTATTCCAGGTTATCTTGTTATCCTATAATAAATTTTTGATGATGTTGACTAGGCTTTTGTTTGAATATTCTGCTATTCCATTACCTTTAGGGTAATAGGTAGTGGAATGGCCTAGGGTGATATGGTATCGGTTACAAAAATCTATAATTTTCTTGGATTTCAAGGTAGCAACATTATCAGCGATGAACTTTTCTGGGCATCCAAATCTAGAGAGGATGTTGCTCTCAAGAAATGAAATAATGACATAGTTTGTGGCTTGTCTAGAAGGGATGGCTTCTATCTACTTTGTTAAGTAGCTAGTGGCTGTCAATATCCATTTATGTTGGGCAGCGGAGGGTGGGTGAATTTCACCAATGAAGTCTAAACCCCATTGTTGAAATGGAATTTCTATTGAGATAGGTTTGAGGGGTAATGGTAAGAGTTTCTTCTTCCCTTCAAATATCTGAAATTTGTGACAGGAGGTCACATACTTTCTAACATCTACAAAAAGGGTGGGCTAGTAAAAACTTGCCTTCAAGGTTTTGTTATCAGTTGTTTTCTAGTATAGGTGTCCTCCACAATCTCCTGCATGACTTTGTTAGCTTCATCTTTTATAAACAATTTAACAGAATGCCACCATGATCTGTCCAAAATAAAACATTATCTAAGATACAAGATTTCATTGATTTTGTTTTTAAGAATCTACTTTTGGTTCTACATAAACCAAGAGGAGCTTGTAAGTTGAGTAAAAAAAATGTAAGGTCCACATACCAGGGTGAATCTATAAAATCTTCACTAATTTGTGGAGTCACCATCTCTTCCTGATCATCTGTGGTAGCAAAGAAATTTATATCTAAGGGCTGACAGTTCGATTCAGCCACAATTTTTCCAAACCTTTGCCTTTAATTAATTTTGTACGTTTGATCTCAATGTCATATTCTAATATTG
Source organism: Pinus albicaulis (assembly GCA_034641835.2). Classification (NCBI taxonomy): domain Eukaryota; kingdom Viridiplantae; phylum Streptophyta; class Pinopsida; order Pinales; family Pinaceae; genus Pinus; species Pinus albicaulis. Next base: position 1,372,317,353 of record CM076581.1, read on the forward strand.
TGGTAATCCATTTTCCTCTTTTTCCATGAGGCCAATTCTGAGTTAGAATGTCCTTTACAATTGATTTTGGAACATATGCTATTATGTGAGAGTATAGAATGTATACTCTGAAATCTTTTATGGCTTTCACTAAAGCAAGAGCTTGTTTTTCCATGATATTATACTTTAGTGTTGCATCTCTCAAACATTTACTGAAGAACGAAATGGGTTGTTTATAGCCCTGATCTTTCTTTTGCAACAAGACTATTGCAATGGTGTGTTCTGAAGAAAATGAAAAAATTATGAAATCTCTGTTAAAGTTAGGACTTATGACCATAGGTGTTTTAGTAAGGGCTTCTTTGACTTCTTTAAAGGACAGCTTAGCCTCTACTATCCACTTAAGTATTGAATCCTTTTTTAACATGCTATTTAAATTTCTATTAGTTCTGCTAAGTTAGAGGTAACTCTTCTAAGAAAACTTATTTTGCCTAAAAATGCTTGTAATTCTTTAATGTTCCTAGGATGAATAATATTTAGGATCGCTTATATTCTAGTTGGATCAATTCTAATGCCCTCTTTTGAAATAATGTGTCCCAGAATTTTTCCTTCCTCTAATCCAAAAAGTGACTTTTTAGGATTTAAGGATATGCCAAAATTTCTTCATTTTATGAATACTCTTCTTAGATGATCTAGATGTTCATTATATGACTTGGAAAACACTATGATATCATCCAGGTAATTGACTAAAATGTCATGGATTTCCTTTGCAAAGGCTATGTCCATGGCTCTTTGGAATGTTGCTCCAACATTCATCAATCCAAAGAGCATTTTCAAGTACATGAAGTTTCTCTACGGAGTGGTGAATGCAGTCTTAGCTTGATCTTCAGGTTGGCCTAGGATCTGGTTGTATCCAAAATATCCATCGGGTAATGAAATTCTGGATGAACCTACTACCCTCTGGAGAATGTGGTCCATTTTAGGGAGGGGATACTTATCCTTCAGTGATACTTTGTTCAAGTTTCTGAAATCAACACAGAGTCTGATTTCTCCTGTTTTCTTTCTAGTGGGGACTAAATTAGAGACCCAAACAAAATATCTGATGGGTGCTATGATTTGAGCATTGTACATCCTTTTAACTTCTTTCTCTTTTAATGGCATAAGAAGAGGGTTAATTCTCCTTACCTTTTGTTTAAACAACTTCTGATTTTATTTAATTGATATCTTATGCTGGATAATGCTAGTATCACAAGACTTGAGGTCTTCATAATTCCAAGAAAAGATATCTTGGAACACATTAAAAAAGCTAATGTACTTCAACTTTTCAGCTGGAGGTAATTTCTTAGATATCTTGATAATGTTGGGATTTTCCTTTGTTCCTATGTTGCATTCCTCTATATTTGACCTTAGAGGCTCCATTTTAGGTTTTCTAGCTACATCATTGGAATCAAAGAGGTCTTCTAGTGGGGCTAATCCCTTAGGCAAAATGTTGACTTTGAGGTTTAAAACTTTTGATTCATCATTGATTAATTCCTCAATTTCTACTAGATCTAATTGTTCTATTTCTAGTTTAGTGAATTTAGTTGGTTCTATATTACTTACATCATTTACATCTATTTCGTTATTTATGATGTAATTTAATGTGCAATCTGTGTCTATATTACCATTTTGAAATTCTCTTTCAGAATTCATAAAATCAAGAATTTCTTTGTCTTGTGAAAATATTTTATAATGCTTCAAATTATCAGGTATGGTTGGTCTATGTCTTACCTCAACTTTCTAGTAATGATTTGGCTGAAAGGGCAACCTTCATGTGCCGGCAAAAGTGGCCAAGCTATGAGCTTGCATATTCTTCTTTCTTGCAATGACAATAAAGTCAGTCTCAAGGAAACATATCAAGTCTAGGATGGTTTCTCTGTAACACCTAAGTCTAGGGTATTTTTCTTACGATTTGAAGGCCTAGCACTAATGCTTCATATTCTTCCATGTTGTTAGTGCATTTGAAATTCAATCTGTAAGCATGTCCTTCTGAACGATAATTTTCTAAATTGTAGATCCATACTCCATCTCCTACTCCTAATCTATTTACTAAGCCATCAAAAACTAAATTCGACGTAGTTACATGTGTTATATTTTCAGAATCGACTTCTTTGTGTTTTTCTTCTACAGCTATGATTTTATCTTTGTCATTGTCTGAATTACATAAGATAAATGAGTCTAGATCAGAATGCATGGAATAGATAGGGTAATTATGTGGTCTGTCTGAACTACTTACCATGTATTTCATAAAATTTTCTCTATATATATTCCTTTCTATACCAAACACAGAAATGGTAGCATATTACATGTCTAATTGTAGAGATACCTGTAATTTTTCTCCCCATGAGTGAGATAATAACATACCATATTTGGGTGGGATATCAACAACTACTATGTCCATAATGGTACTCTTTGTTGGGCACTAGACTAGAGTTACACATAGATCTTTTACCAGGCCAAGGCATTGGACTTGACTAGAATCAAAGGAGAACACATCCTTGTAGGGTCTGGTGATGTCTAAGTTTAATTTTTCCATGAAGGCTTTTGGCATTAAGTTATGAGATGCTCCTAAATCCAACATAGCATTATGTAAGATTTTATCATGAATTTTTAGGATAATATAGAATGGAGGGACACCCCTTTGTTGATGTTTGCCATTTACTTCAAGACCAAATAATAACCCAGGTTGATCATCATTGAGGTTGAAAACATCTTCACCTTATCCTATGTCTAATGTTTCAGTAATTTGTGCCTTGTATGAGTCATTTTTCACCAACACTATTAAAGGAACTAGTATTTTTAATTTGGCTCTCTCAATTTTGATATTGAATGGAATTTGAGTTTTGCCTAATTTAATTATTTCATCTTTACCAATTGTGGTTTGTGTGGTTTTTCCTTCTTTATTAACACATGGTAATTCATTTTGTGTGTCAAATGTCTTTTTTTCAACTTCTTTGTCTGGAGAGGTTTGAGTAGCAGTTGATGGGATTTCTACAATATTTGGGGTGGAAGTATTTTGAGTTTCTCTAGGGATAATTTGTAGAATTTTGGTCACAAGAGCTTCTATTTTTTTCTTAGTTTGGGTGTGGACTAATTTCTTAATAGGAACCTCTGTGTTCTTTTTGCTTCTAAGGCTATAGTGTTTATGAAATTCATAGATAGCAGATTCATAGCTTTGTTTGTAGTCAAAGGACTCTTAGATTTTAATTGTAATTGCTGTAACATGTACAACACTTGTTCTTCCTGGGTAAGAAAAATGGCATATTCATTGTTTAATCCCATCAAATTTATCTGGGTGTCATGGTCTTCTTCATGCTATTGTGAACTTTCAGCATAATTTTCCTGGAAAGGTGGTATAATCTGTTGATCGGGTACAACTTCTCTTGATTTACCAGTATTAGGATTTTTCATAAAGTTGGGGTTTCTAATTTGGGGACCTTGTTGATTTTCCCACTTAGGTTTGGTTTCCATGTTCTCTATTCTATACATTATTATTTCTAAATTCTTAGCTAAACTATCTATCTTGACATCTGAAGTGGAAGCTTATTCCTTAATTGTCACTCTCCTCTCATTCCTCATCCTAGCTCTTTTAGCTAGTAAGTTAGCTTCTACACTAACTGCATCACTCTGCATCTATTCTAAAGTTGCATGGTTTCTTTCTCTTAATTGATGGATATGTCAGCATCAAAACCATCTAGAACTTTACTTAGGGCCAAACCTAGTGGATGTTTAATATTCACTGGAATTGCATTGTAAATGTTGTTAAACCTAGTATAGTAATCCAGAACAGATTCATTATGATATATCCTAACATTCTCATATTCAGATAATATCTGGAGAGGGTTTTTCTTTATTTCCCATCTATTTATAAAGAATTGGTGGAAAGCAGCTAAATCAATAATATGGACAGCAGGTAAAGATTTACATCATTTTTTAACATCTCCTGCTAGTGTTTGTGCAAATAATCTCATTTGTACATCTGCCTCATCAACTTCATGTAACTAAAAATAATCTGTCATTTTATCTACATGTTTTTGAGTATTATACTAACCAGTACCATCGAACTAAAAATTTGTACTCTGGTAATCTTGTGGCAGGGCATGTAAAGGGGTCTGTAAGACCAAAGGGGAAAATCTGGCTGCCATGGCTAAGATTTTAGCTCGACTGGGAGGTAAAAAAAATTTGCTTGAAGATGGACTCAAAACTTTAGGTTGGAGAGGAAGTTTAGGTATGAATGGCCTTGTGGAATGAAATATGGTGGATATTATAAGTGAGGTGGAACTGAATGAGGCTATATTTACAATTTCTGAAGATACTATAGAGCGCGTAGGGGTAGCAGCAGTTATGGTAGCTAGTTCAACTGACTATTGAGAATAGGCTTCGTCTATGTCTTTTATCAAATTTCAAGTTAAAGCATCAAGTTTGTTAAAAGTATCTAAAACCATTTGACGTAAATCAGGTTGTATAGTATCCTTCTTTGATTCAATAAATTTAATAAAATTAGGGTCTATCACAGTATTGTGGACTGAGTTTTAAGATTTGGTACGAAATAAAGAAAGCTCAAATGATAAATCAAATTGAATATCCTCTATGCTTGATAACTCCTTAGGAAGTGAATTTTCTTTGATTAAGTCACTACTACTTCCTTCACTCTCTACTTTTTTAGATTTGCTTAAAATTCTTTTAAGATCATCAACAATTGTAGCAGGTTGTGGATCAGGATGATCCCTTGTATAATATGTTCTTTTAAAAGCCAAAATTTTAACATTCTATGATAAATTCGAACAACCTTTTTAAAACCTTAATGTGAAAAATGAGGAAAATTGTTTCTTTTAAGATTTATTTTAAATAGGGACTGATTCTCCCCGGTATGGTCACCACTATGTTATCACTCTGAAATTTCCAAAGGTTGTTTTGGGCATAAAAAATAAATATCAGAAGTAACTACTAACCTACTTTGGAGCTTAGGATCTATCCCTCCTAAGCTCAGAGAGGGCTCTCTCTATATGATTTAACTTTGCTTAATCAATGGATATTAGGCTAGTTATGTATGCTTGGTTGGGTTGGTTTTTGATTGGTTTTGGTTGTTTGGTGCAATTAATCATTTATATGAATAGGTGATTATCAACTTTCCATTAGGCTATGGATTCAATGTGCTTTGAACCATAACTGTTTCAAATTATAAGGAAAGTGTTACAGGGCAAGATAGGTAAGCAATATCAGATCTAAAGGCTGAATGGTGAAGTGATTTTTCAATTGGGATCAAGGAGAAATTAAGAATTCCTTAAACCAGATAATGAAGAAAGGTGGAGAGGTCAATCGGGATCAAAAGAAAATTATTAATTCTCTAAACCGGCTATCAAAAGAAAAAACAGAAATGTATAACAGTTAAAAGCAGAGTGTAATATTTAAGAAAATTCTACAGTAATATTCCTGTTATAACATTCAAATTTAGAACACATAAAATTTTATGGAATACTTAGAAAAATAACATGAACAATTGAAATTTTATAATTCACTAAGATATCTCAACACATGAATCCTGTAAATAATTTTCTTTATAACTTGCTTAGTCTGGCGACTGGAAATAGGTACAATAACCCTCTGGCAAAAGATCAATCAACTAACCAAATATTCAGAAATCCACACTTTACCAGCCCTTGATACTTCAAATGATGAAGTATTTATACAATATATTACAAAAATATCCTATCAACTCACTAGGATTTATTCTAGTAAAATAAAATATCTTTATGCAAAAAGATACTGACACCTTTCAACTAACTGAAATCTGGCCCTGATTCTTTGCTTGATGTTATCTTTATGTTCTTTCATCTGTCTTTTATTTCATCCTTTATAGTAAATCACATCACTTCTCCCACATTTCTTCATCAGGGATTTTGATTTTCATCATCCTGTGGTAAATCTCATCTGCCTCTGAATATCTGGAAAATGTAGTCTTATTTACAAAAAGGTGACTTACCTCATGTTGGAAGTAAAAGAAGTTGTCTAGACTTTGTAAGAGTACCTTGCCCATGGGAATGAATTTCATTGAGGAAATGTGGGATGTTTCTTTGGCCACTTCCCTTAAATTCTTGACATAATCCTCATGTCTCATGAGTTTTTCATTTATCACTAGAGGACTAGGCAGACCCTTCTGTCTCAATATATCAAATTTTCTAAAAAATCTACTTATTGCGAGTTCCATTGTTTGACATTTCTCCTCAATATGTAGCATTAGATTTCTTTTGGAAATAAAATTTTTCACTTCTAGGATAGTCTCTATTCTGTCAGCTATCCCAAGCTCTTCCAATTCATACTTATTTTTAGAATTCAGGAATTTGATTATTTCAGAGGCTACCTCTAGTTTCTTTCCAAGGTTGGCTCATGTTTTATGAATTGCCTCAGAAACTTCCTTCACCAAGTTATTCTGCTCAAATATAATCTATATAGAAGGCCAAATATCATTAACTAAGTTAATGATATTGGCCCACAATTGTTGTTTTGCTTGGACTAAAGGCTCTATTAATGTCAACTCCTTTTATAGCTTGTGGATTCTCTCAATCAGTCTATTGGCTTTCTACACTTCAGCTTGATACCTTACTTTTTCCAATTTATTTTCATCCTCTAAGTCCTTTACCTGTTCTTTGAGTTTATTAATCTACGTAGTATGAATAGACATATCTTCCATTGCTTTGATTAATTTTATGGCCTCATCAGTGGGATGGGCTGTTGGTATTGTTGATGTTGGTGTTGATGTAGATACTATGGGAATAGCAGTAATGGGAACTTCTTCCATGCTAGCTTGTTTTTCCCGTACAAGCTTATCCATTTCTCTCTCCATTTCCTTTAGTTGAGTTTTCAACTGGATGATTAAATTCATCATCTCATTCTTTTGATTGTTTGTCTCCAAAACCTCCTTGGTTTGTGGATGTTCAGTAGTAGGTATTTTTAACTGTTTCTTCAGTGAAGTTATTTCTGCATTTTTATTGTTTATAAGTTCTTTTGTTGCCTTGTTGTCAGTTTGATTATAGCCAATTTCAATTACCAACATTTCCAGTGACTTAATTATGTTGTCTTTTATCTTTGAATAGGCTCTCTCTAGATGTAACTATGACCATACATTTTCTAGGGAGTTCTGCAACTTCTGGAAAGTTAGAGATTTATGTGTCATGGTTGAATATATCATCTCTCCTGCCTGCTTTTGGAATTCAATTTGGTCAATTGGATGCACATCCTTGTTAGGAACTTCAAAGATTGTCTTTTTATATTCTTCTGAATTTTTGGGCACTTGTACTTTTGGCTGTAGGAATGTCATATGCATTGTCTTTATCCTGAGGTCAAAAGAAACCTACGATGAGCACTGGGAATTTTCTTCCAATATTATGCATATGTAACAGCCTTCAGTACTTCATTTTTAATTTTAATATCTTTATATTTCTCCATGATATATTTTTCCTTCTCAACTGGCTTACTGGATGTTGAAATATCTGCACTATTTTTCTTTTGAATGATTTTTGCAATGGAAGATGATCGCGGAGATATTTCTTCTATATGTGTTGTAGGTGAATCATCCCTAATAACAATCTCTATTTTTTATTCAATTGTTTCATTCTGCTCTATAACTGGGTTTAAATTTGTTTTCTTTATGTACATAAGCTTGAATTTATTACCATATGTAGCTTCTGCTAAGTATGAGCCTTCTTCTCTAGACCTTTTTGAATTTCTATCCTATGGGTCTGGAGTAAGCAGGATGGAACTAGTATCAAGCGGCTCCTCCATCTCCTGTAGAGTGTTTTCCAACCACTCTGACTGAATATTTCTCAATCTCAAGTTTAGATTCATGGATGAAAGGGGTGAGTTTAGACTTAATTCTTAATTTGCTTATGATACCCAAGGGATAATATGCCCATTTGAAATTGTTGCTGAACTTTAAATCTTGTAGGCATCTGTCTTCTTCCTTTCCAGCATTCCTATTGTTGCATACAAAGGGCCCTAGTTGGATTTTTATCTTGAACTGATTTTATTTTTTTTTCTGAAAGGAATTTTATCTCAACAGAATTCAAGATCTGTCTAATATACTCTAAGGAAAATATCCTCATTAGGAGGTATTTGGGGAGATTCTAAGGGACTAGTTGGCTTCCATACACTCCAATCTCTTGTGATTCTGGCATAAATACTAGTCTCCTATCTTGCTCTAGTCAGATAACTGTAGAACTTTTTTTATTTCATCATTAATTCTGGGTTGAATGTTGTTGCTGAGCATATTAACCACTGGATATAAAAAAGAATCAATAAAGTATTTGAAACTAAATTCATCAGAATCCTTTCTGATCAAGGATGTCCAAAAGATTATAGAATGAGGATTACCCTCTGTGTCCAGTTTTTGTTGGTTGACTGCAAACCTTTCTAACTGAAAATATATGATAAAATGGAATAATACTAAGGAGTATTTGAACACTCCTTCTTCTCGCACTTTGATCAGTTGATCATGCATAGTGTTTACCAGGAATTGGGAAAATTTGAAAAGTATGGATGGAGGTTGGCCTAGACAAAAGGTAGAGAGGAAACCAATGATGCATTCATCTACCCACTCATAAGTAAAATATCCTAGGATACAGGAAAACATGGTCACAATTTTTCTGGTTCGTTCTGAAAACATGGTAGCAGAGTATGGTGGGTTGTTTTTAGGAGTTTGTACTGATTGAGGGAGGAAAGTCTGAAATATTTGAAACCTCTTAGGAAAATATAGATTTATGTAAATCTCAGTGAGGGATTCAATGGAGAAAGGCACTCCCTCTCTTTTTAATAGAATATGTAGCATTTGGTTAATGGATTGAGAATTGATTGTAATTAGGATTTATTGGTTAGGGGTGACTATGGCTCTTTCATTTGGCAAATAGCTGAGTTGGCAAAGTCTGATGACTTCAAGGAACTGGTGAATATGTGGAAATGTGTATTTTGGCAGGTTAGAGTCCCACAGATGTATATCATATGCCTGATCAGCACATTTCTCATGCCTCCAGCCATGGAGCTCCAAAATATTGCTATCAGATGCAGTGTCTACTATTTTAAAGTCCTTATTGGCTAAAGGAGTGTGGTCGACATCTAACAGGGGTGGTTGCAGAGGGTTTACAATTTGGTCGCTTTGGGAAGCCATCAATTTGATTCAATTTATTAATTAATTACCTTAATTTATGGTGTCGGTATTTTGGATTACCTGAATATCGAGAAGGTGGTTGTGAAAGGGGTCCAAGTAGCAGCTGGGGCTTTAATCTTGATTGGAAATTATGATTTTGGTCTCTTTTGCAAATCGACAGAGATATGGAAATAACAGAATTGCGGGGTTTTATCATTTGAAAAATGGGGGTTTATCCCATTGCGTGGGGGTTTTATTATTTTTTAAAAGGGGTGGTTTATCGCACAACAACGGTGTGGTTTAGTGGTTTGGGAATGGGGGTGCGATAAAAAATGGAGGCGCCGCGTGGAAGGGGAGAGGGTGGAGAAAACCAATTATTTCGCACCCCCCCTTGGTTTTAAACATCGAACGTCAAGGAGTGCAAAATGAATCATGGGTAGTCAGATGTGATTATCGATGCTTGAATGACTTTCGAAGTTGCGAATTTTCAAATGAGGTGGGGTCGAGAAATAGATCTGCGGAGGGTTAAAATGATAGTGGGGTTAGGTAAAATATTAAGCGGGGGAGTCAAATGAAAGTGGGACCATTGAAATATATTAAGTGGGGAGTTTAAATCAAAAGGGGGTCCGATTAATATTTTTCACTTTTAGACTGTTTAAAGTTGGTATTTGTGTTTGTTTTTTATGAAAAGGCGGAGTTTTTAAAGGGGTAAAGAGGTTTTAGCAAGGGAAAGGGAATTTTTAAAGGGGTAAGGGGGTTTAGAAATTTTTTTTTTTGAGGTTTTTAGGAAGGGAAAAGGTTAAGGGATGTGGCCTTTTTAGAAATGGGAAGGGTAAATTGTTTTCCAAGAGGGGAAAAGGATTAGGATAGGTTAGGATAAGGGGGAATGAAGAGGGAAAAGGGTTTTTAGCAGGAGGAAGGGTTAGAAAGATATGTTTGATAATGAATAAGCATAATGATGCTTATATAACTTTGAAAAGTATTCTACCTACCCTTTCATTCATGCTAACATTTTTCCTTTCCTTTACTGGCTGCATTTGAGCTTGCTGACCCTTTTATTTTCTTTTGATAAGAAAACTAAATTATTTCTAACCTTATATTTTCCAATGGATCAGATTAAACTTATGAGCTCATTTTTATTATCTACCTAACTACTGATCTGCAAAGATTAAATGGTTTGGTTAGATCTTTATTCCCTAAATATCATAACATAAAATTTAAAGGCATGAATGATCAAAATTAGACTGCATGATCATCATGAGTTTTGGTATTTTGAACAAGTCGCATGGAATTTATTTGCAGAAGTAAACTTAAACTAAGAGTAGTGGCATTTGAATGTGCAACACTTTCAGAATTTATTTTTTCTTCTTTTTATGGGGTTCACCTCTTATATCTTTTTATTCTTTTCTTTCTTTTGGTTCTTTGATTACTCTTTTATGACATACCCTCTTTTCATTTTTATTTTTTAATATGGGAAAGAATTTGCAGAAATGCAAAGGTATGTACAATATTACAAGGCTTAACATTGACAATTCAAAATTATGATCCCTATTATTATAGGACCCTAACAAAAACAACTGAATAATACGATTTTTATGCAACCATCTCATAAAGTAGAAAAAAATATAGATCAACGACTTAAAAATTATCCTCTTCGAGGGGGAAACCTCCTTTAGATTACATAAATAAACAATTATTGGATGATACAAATGACAAGACCTTCTTTCTAAACATTGGAGTAAAGGGGCTCACAATATAATCATAGCCTACATAACATAATAATGTAAGGGCACAAAAATAACAATAGTGGGATTCTGTGGGGCACAATAATAACAATATCGGGATTACATGGGCACAAAAATAAACAAATAAAGGGTGTTACACTAACAATGACAATTAGGGGATACACTAGTATTATAGGAACCTAACATGGCCCTCTCCTTCAAAAAAATGTTGTCTTCAATGCTTGAGTATTTTTGGATGATTCTATATAAATTTAGCATCCTCCCATGTGGAATATTCAATGGGTAAGTTCTTCCATTTGATGAGATACTCTGAAATTGATTGATTTCGTAGCTGTTGGGTTCTCTTTTTTGTAACTGCTTCATGTTCCAATATGGTTTTTCCTTCCTTGTCAATTTTTGGAAATATTGTTTGAACTGGGAGCTTGTCACCTATAAACTTCTTTCAGCATGAAACATGGAAAATTTAGTGCACTCAGGAAGATATAGGAAGCTCCAATTTGCATGTCATAGTACCACTATTTTGCAACACCTTGTAAGGACCATAGCACTTTGGTCATAATTTATTATCCTTCTTATCTTGCTCGAGATTCATTTCTTTTATGGTTATAGCCGTAAAAATAGTCAGTCACCTACATCAAAACTTCTTTCATTGTGATGTTGATCTACCTATTGTTTCATTCTATTTTGCGCCAGAGTGAGGTTATCCTTTAAGATTTAGATAAATTTTTGTTGATGTTAAATGTGATCTTCCACTGTGTGATCACATTGTTATTCTGAAAAGAAAGAAAAAAATGCTGACAACGTGAGTGTTAGCGCAAAAAATGGTTAGTTTAAAAATCGGTTTTTTCCTGTAAAGATCAATAAATTCAGTAGCGGTTTCCAAATACCTAGAAATACATTTCGTAAATATGAAGGAGGTTTTTGTCCACAACAGACCTATTTAGAAAATATCTCTCATTTTTCTAACAGCTATTACAGTTTTGGAGTTTCAAGTGGATCACTGGACCTAATTTTTCGAGCATTCATGAGGGAAAAGCTCAGGGACAGTTGGTGACTTGGATACCACCTAATGAAATTTGACTTGTTGGTCCTTATCTCCATCAATGAATCCAGAAAAAACATTATCCTTAGATGCAAATAGGCTTGGAAAGTTTTACATATAAGAACTTGAAGATATTTTAGATATCTTAGATTACTGTAATTAAAATGTAGACTATTATTTTGCAAACAGTTTATGTAAGTTCTATAAAACACTTTTTCAAGAATGAAGAAGGGTTGGATTTTATTTGAAAACATTTGCGTTCTAGTTTAATTGAGCAGTACTGAATATATTACATTTTTTAATGAGAATTTTATGAGAAAATCATGTGTCGTAACTCCCTGCCAATTTCTTGTATGTTATAAATTTTTTTCTTTCATGACTGAAAATATTAGTATCTAAGACAAAAATTCGTTGTTTCTCGTTTATTGTATTTATCAGCCATTAGTATTTGTTTCCCTCAATCATTTATATACTTTGTCTCATTTTAATATTTTTCTTCCAATCTCTAAAATAGTCAAAGGATTTTTTGTTATCATGTCTTTTATAATCTCCTCATTAGATACGTAGCATTTTGATAGACTAAACTCCATGCCAAAAGGTGCGTTTTGTAAAAAACCCAACCAATTTCATCCTATGAACTAAAGTTGGCCATAGATCTTAAAAGAAAAAAACTTATACTATAGTGACCTTTGGGTACTTGTTTTTTAGGGAGAGATCCATCTCTAGATTGAAGGGCTAGCTTTCAACCTAAAAGAGGTTCTAGTTTACCTTAGGATTTTTCCTGTCACTAGGTTCCCCCCCTAAGTGATAAAACACTGCTTGAACCTTAGAATTTTCTCTTAAATATGACGTGATGGATGATGGATGATATCCAGAAAGTGCCATAATTGGGGTCATTTTTGTTGCAGTATGGAAGGATTTTTTATACATGTTAGCCTCCACAATGTCCTAAAGCTGAGAAATAATATCGATGGAGGTAACCTCAAACCAAGATTTTAGTTTGGTATATATCCCTACCAAACCAAGGAGGGACCTCTCTATGAAAATCATATTCAAAGGGTTTGACTGGAGGAAGAATGGATTTTAGGCTACTTAGGTTAGTTCTAGGGTTTTGAAATATTGATGTTTTTTCTGTTGGATCTGGGATGAAAACAAGGTAGCTAGGTCAAATTATCAAAGGGTTACAATTGCAAAGATATGCAGGAGCAAGATAGAAATGCCTTTGTGATGGGCTTAGTATTTTCTCGGTATAGTGTAGGGTTTGAAAATGGAAGCGGATATTAACGAGCATGTGTCATGAATTCATTAAAGAGGAAGTAAAATTACATAAAATGGCATTCCCAAAAAAAACAGAGCTTTCATGAAAGAATTCGGCTTATAAAACTCTTAGGAAAATCATTGAAGAAAGCACATATGGAAAGGAGACATTTTGTGAAACAAGTTCCAAAAATAGAAGAAAAGAGATATCAACGCCTTAGAAATAAGCCACTTTGAGGGGGCAACCTCCAATACATTACATGAATGAACAATTCTTGGATGATAAAAATTACAAAACCTCCTTTCTATATATAGGAGTCCATGGGGCCCAATGTAGTCCTAGTGAGGCCACAATGTAATCCTAGCCGACCTAACAATAATAATTTAAGGGCACAATAATAACAATATGGGGGTTACAGGGGTACAATAATAACAATAAGGGGGTTACAATAACAATAATAAGGGACTATAAAAGTAATATAGGGATCTAACATGCCCCTCTCCTTCAAAAAAGTGTTTTGCTCAATGCTTGAGTAGCTCTGGGTGCTTCTATAAAAAAATTTCATCCTCCCATGTAGAATCTTCAGTGGGTAAGTTCTTCCAATTGATGAGATACTCTGAAATTGATCGATTCCGTAGCCGTCGAGTTCTTGTTTCCGTGACCACTTCAGGTTCCAATATGATTTTTCCTTCCTCATCAAGTTCTAGAAATATTGTTTGAACTGGAATATTTTCACCTATAACCTTCTTTAAGCATGAAACATGGAAAACTAGATGCACTCGTGAAGAAGCAGGAGGCTCCAATTTGTATGCCATAGTACCAATCTTTTGCAACACCTTGTAAGGACCATAGTACTTTGGCGATAATTTATTATCCTTCTTAGCTTGCTTGAGGGACATTTTTTTGCATGGTTGTAGCTGTAAAAATACCCAGTCTTCTACATCAAAACTTCTCTCGCTGCGATGTTGATCTGCCTATTATTTCATTCAATTTTGTGCCAAATTTAGGTTATCCTTTAAGATTTGGAGAACTTCTTGTTGATGATCGATGTGATCTTCTCGTGCTTGAACCTTCAAATTTTCTCTTAAATATGATGTGATGGATGGTGGATGATATCCATAAAGTGCCATAAATGGGGTTATTTTTGCTGCAGTATGGAAGGAAGTGTTAAACAACCATTCAGCGAGAGGTAACCACTTGACCCATTGTGTTTGTTTATCAGATACAAAACAACGAAGATATCCTTCCAAAAATTTATTTGCTATCTCAGTTTCACCATCAGATTGAGGATGATAAGATGAGCTATGAACTAATTGAGCACCCAAATAAGAAAATCACTCCATCCAAATATTTCTAGTAAAAATGGGATCTTTGTCGCTCACAATAATCCTTGGGTTCCCATGTATCTTTTGAATTGTGTCCATAAATGTAGTAGCAACTGTACTTCCTTTAAATGGATGAGATAATGCACAAAAGTGTGCATACTTGGTAAGTCTATCAACTAACACCATGATGACACTCTTTCCTTCGGACTTAGGTAAACCCGTGATAAAATCCATTGAAATCTCCTCCCAATGTTGACTTGGAATGGATAAAGGTTGTAGAAGACTCAGGGTCTTAATTGTCTCAACTTTGTTCTGCTAGAAAACCAAACATTCTGCCACAAAATTTTGAATATCAAATTTAAGGCCATCCCAAAAAAATTCTTTCTTCACCCTATGGTAAGTTTTTAAAAATCCTGAGTGTCCTCCTAAAGGAGAAGAGTGCAATTCGAAAATAATCTTTTGTTTTAGTTGGGAATTATTACAAAGATATAAGCGATCTTTGTACCATAAGGAATCATTTTTCCAACTAAATGTATCATATTTACTAGGATCTTGCTGCAACTTTTGAATGAGTGTCCACACTTCTTCATCCTTCTTCCATTCATCTCTTTCTTCGGTTATCCAATCTGGTTGGATAATAGAAATGGCACAAAGCAATGCTTCCACCTCTTCATTCTTTCTTGAGAGTGCATCTGCAACAACATTTAGCTTCCCTTTTTTGTAGATTATTTCAAAGTCATAACCCAACATCTTTGTGATCCATTTTTGCTGCTCTTCTAAAGATAGTCTTTGTTCCAAAAAGTGTTTAAGACTATCATGATCAGTTTTTACCTTGAAGTTCTTCCCATTAGGTAATTTTTCCATTTCTTTAGTGCATGCAGTATTGCTAACATTTCCTTCTCATAAATAGGTTTCTGTAAATACTTTCCTTTGATTGGACGACTTTCAAAAGCAATGGGTCTTCCTTCCTGCATTAAAACTGCACCAATTCCATTTCCTGAGGCATCACATTCCACAACAAAGGTTTTTGTGAAGTCTGGCGTAGCTAAGACCGGTGCTAGGCACATTGCCTCTTTAAGATGTTCAAAGGCCTTAGTTGCTTCAGGAGTCCATGAAAATGCATCTTTCTTCAATAATGTTGTTAGAGGTGTTTCTATTCTCCCATAATTCTTAACAAACTTGCGATAATACCCTGTTAACCCGAGAAATCCTCGCAACTGCTTTATGGTTGTGGGGACTTTCCATTCCTTAATGGCTTTAATTTTGTTAGGGTCTACCTTAACACCCTCTTGAGATACAATATGACCCAGATATTCCACCTCTTTTACTCCAAAGAAACATTTGGATGATTTTGCATATAATTGTTTCTCCTGCAATAGTTTGAGCACCCTGTCAAGATTTTGAACATGATCCTTCCAAGACCTGTTGTAGATTAGTATATTATCAAAAAATACTAGCACAAATTTTCAAAGGAAGGGTTTGAAAATGGAATTCATCAACCCTCGAAATGTAGAAGGTGCATTGGTAAGGCCAAAAAGCATGACCAAAAATTCATAATGACCCTCATGAGTTCGAAATGCTATTTTCAGAATATCTTCAGTCTTCATTCTAATTTGATGATATCCTAAATGAAGATCCAACTTGGTAAAATAAATTGCTCCATGTAATTCATCCAATAATTCATCAATCACAAGAATGGGAAATTTATCTTTAATGGTGAGCTTATTGAGCTCCCTATAATCGAGATACATGCGCCATGATCCATCCTTCTTGTGTACCAATACTACAGGAGCAGAGAAAGAACTTTGACTAGATTGAATTATACCTTCCTCTAACATTTTTGCAATCATATGTTCAATTTCGCTCTTTTGGACATAAGGATATCTATAAGGCCTGATGTTTGGAGGAACACTTCCTAGAACCAAATGAATAGCATGATCATGATCATGAATACGTGGGAGCCCTTTGGGAGTTTCAAACACCTTGGAATGATTTTCCAAGACTTTTTGGAGATCTTCAGAAATAGATGATTTTGATGTTGGAACTTCTAGTGAGCATAATTGTGCAATTACACCATGTTGTTCTTTCTTCAGAAGCTTTTTCATGACATTAGAGCTTATTATCTTTCATGGCTTCCCTGCAATACCCCGTAATTCGACTTCCTTTACTTCTGAAAAAAATTCAAGAAATGTTCTTGAAAATTAAAAGCTATCGTCCCCAAAGATTGTAACCATTGTACTCTTAGTACAACATCAGCACCTCCCATAGGAATGGAAAGCATTGGACTATTCAATAAATATTCCCCCATGGTTAGCTTGATATTATGGCATTTTCCAAAGCAATTGATAGTTTCTCGATTTTCAACCATCACTTGACATTTTGGTGCTTAATATAGGAAAAAATTCAATTCCTTGGCTACCTTA
The DNA here is from genome assembly GCA_034641835.2 of Pinus albicaulis. Lineage (NCBI taxonomy): Eukaryota > Viridiplantae > Streptophyta > Pinopsida > Pinales > Pinaceae > Pinus > Pinus albicaulis. The sequence goes on from CM076581.1 coordinate 1,372,334,300, forward strand.
CAATGAATGAAATTATGGGTGCTACCTGAATCAATCAACACTATTACCTTTTTCTTCTTGATATGTCCTTCTATCTTGAGAGTTTGAGGAGTGGTAATTCCTGCCAATGCATTACATGATATGGTCAGACTCATTTCTTCCTCTTCTAGGGCTGGTCCCTGGCGTATATCCTCTTCTTGTTCATTTTCTTCCTCTTCACAATCCATGTAAAATAATTTCTTCTCAGCACACTTATGACCTTTAGTGTATTTGCTATCACAACTATAGCAAAACCCTTTTGCTCTTTTTTATTCCAATTTTTGTGGTGTCAACCTTGTAGGTTGTGGAAATATAGGAGTAGTAACACTTCCATCTTTATAGAAGTGAGTGGTAGGCTTCCTTGTCGCCATAATTTTCCATTCAATTTTTCTTGCCAACCTGAATGCCTTCTCCAATGAATCAGGTTCCAAAACGTGAACTTCATGTTGGATGTAATCCTTTAAAGTACCTATGAAGAGATCAATTTTGTGTTCCTTTGAAATATCATTTACCCTTATATTCAATATTTGGAAGTCCTCAATGTGCTCCGCCACTAAACCCTTTTGTTTGAGATTTATCAATTGGCTAAAGAAGGTGTTTCTTTTTTCATCCTCATAATGTGCTATCATTTCCTCCGTAAAAATTGACCAAGTGACAATTGTTTTACAGGAGCAAGGCCATAAATACCATACAAATGTATTTTTTTCTAAATGTAAAGTTGAAATGCGTACATTTTGTGTGTTTTTCACATTATTGAGATCAAAATATTGCTCCATCTGTAGTATCCATGTTACGGGATCCTTGTCATCAAACTTCCTCATATCCATCTTTGGAATATGGTGGTTCTTTAATCCAACATTAGAGTTTATGAAATCACGATTAACATTTATTTTGTTCTCATCATGATTTTCATCTACTATCTTTTTTCCATTAGGAATCATTTCTTGTATCAACTTTGACAAACCTTCCTTCAAACCTTCCATGTCTTCCTTCAAACCTTCAATTTTTTCTTCCATACCATTCTTCAAACCATCCATCGTAGCTTCCATGCTTTTGTTCAAACCATCCATCTTAGCTTCCGTGATTTTCTTCAAAATATCCATTTAATTTTTTGTTGCTCTTTGAGAGAGAAAATTTTGGTGCACTTTCTCTTGTAATTTTGATAGATCATGTTGCAATTCTTCATCTTCATGAGTCATAGTAGAGTACTCTGAGGGCTTAATGGGTGTTGAATTCTTTTTAGGAGGCATTTTAGAACCCAATAATGATATCTATGCTCAATATGCTTTTGGAATCACTTAAAACTGATTTTTCAAACAAGAGTTATGCAATTTGAAGAAAAATACACACATTTTTCTTCATTTTGAGGATCTCGATATTGAAATTGAATTATCTCTGTGATTTCAGATATTCAATATCTGAAATTTGGCCCTGACGTAGCTTCCTGCATCTTCTTTCAATTTCCACAGGTCTGACCTGATTTGGATTCTTCAAGGCAAAGTTATTTCCAATCTCCCACAATGACCTAATTATGAACTGGTTCAGTAGAGCGCACTTGTACGGCTTGTCACGTGTCACTGTTTGCTCCTTTGGCTCTGGAATTTATAGACAGGAAACTAAAATACATGTACTTCTAGTCACGTTTTATAGAATTTCAATCCGATGCTCAGAGAGAGAGTTATGAAGATTTTCCCACGGTCACCTCTTTGAGATGAAATTCAGGAGCCTGAAAAATACCTAACTTCCACAGATCATATCTCCAAAAATATTCCGAACCAAGCTCTGAAATTTTTCAATGATGTTCCTCAGGATTTCAGTTTCACGCTCTAAAAATTTTAGCTTCTGAACCTTCGTGGAAAATACTTTATAGCGCAAATTCTGCAATGACCATTTTAAGTGAAATTCAGGAGCATACAAAAAGACCTAACTTCCACAGATCATATCTCCGAAAATATTACGAGCCAAGCTTTGAAATTTTGCGACGATGTTCCTCAGGATTTCAACTTCGCACTCTAAAAATTTCAGCTTCTAAACCTTCGTAGAAAACAAGTTATAGATAAAATTCTACGATGACCTGTTTGGAGTAGTGAAACCCTAGAATCTAAAGCCCTAATACCAAATGTTCTGAAACAAGCTCCAAAAATAGAAGAAAAGAGATATCAACGCTTTAGAAATAAGCCACTTCGAGGGGGCAACCTCCAATACATTACATGAATGAATAATTCTTGGATGATACAAATTACAAAACCTCCTTTCTATATATAGGAGTCCATGGGGCCCAATGTAAACCTTGTGGGGCCATAATGTAATCCTAGCTGACCTAACAATAATAATTTAAGGGCACAATAATAACAATATGGGGGTCATAGGGGTACAATAATAACAATAAGGGGGTTACAATAACAACAATAAGGGACTATAATAGTAATATAGGAACCTAATAATGCATGAGCAAGATAGAAATACCTTTGTGATGGCCTTAGTATTTTCTCGGTGTAGTGTAGGGTTTGAAAATGGAAGAGGATATTAATGAGCATGTGTCATGAATTCATTAAAGAGGAAGTAAAATTTCATAAAATGACATTCCCAAACAAAACAGAGCTTTCATGAAAGAATTCAACTTATAAAACTCTCTGGAAAATCATTGAAGAAAGCACATATGGAAAGGAGACATGTATATCATCTATATAAAGCTATAACAGAGGAAATAGAACATGAAAAAATCACTTCACATGAATTCGTAGATAATAGCTCCAAATAGTCCTTTGATTTCCTGAATAAAAATTTAAGTACAAGCTACAATAGTTTCACTGTCTGATGTCCAACCATCAAAATGACTAAGAAATCCATAAATATAGTCAAAAAAACATTTCCCCTCTCTCATGGGTAGAATCCTAGAGTGGATGAACATTTCACATGATTCCTTCACCTAAAACCTAAAGACTAGGGAGGTTAACAAAACTCTCCTCAAGATATAAAAACTAATACATTTGACCATGAAAGGTATTTACAAGCATGAATGCACCTATTTTTCACTTTAACCAGCCTATTTACACCTCAATGCATCATTACAACATCATAAATGATAAATTACATCAGTAGAAGTCGAACTAGATTGAGTCAACTGAGAAAACAAGCTTCCAGGCAAACTTGCAGTGAAATATCAGAAAAGTGCAGCGTGCGAGGAGAAAGCACAACATGTTGGGTGTAAATGGCTTTTGGAGGCCTTCCCAAGGTCCAAATTAGGATCTAATAGATGCTGGAGAAATATCTGCATGTTTCCTACATCATAGAACCTTCAAGAACTGCAAAAGACTTCCTCTAGCCCTCCAGAAATCAATTCTCCAAAAGCGCAGTGAGCTTCTTAAAAACATGGCAGAAAGGTTTTTTAAGGTGGTTTTTGACCTTTTCATCCACCATAATTTGCTGACATGGGTCTCTAAATGGGATTAAGTTGATCTATAGGTCCAGAGAAATCCAAATATGTAAAATTTTTGGCATTTGGATTCCCCCAACAAAAGCGTAGCGTTAGGCTCGATGCATTTTGGGACCAATCACTCTACAAAAATTGTCAAAATGCCCAAAAACATCAAAATTTGCCAAAATTTCTCCAAATTTGCTCAAAATTCTTCCTAAATTTCTCCATGGAGACCTATTATGGTACGTTATGCTATGGTTGAAGAATCAACAAGTAAATCCAACTTACCCTTCTCCTTTTCATCTAATATGATAACGCAAAGTTACATATGTTAATTACTAGGCTAAATAATATCAAGTGCAAATAAAAATAATTTCAAGCATAAATTTTATTATATAAAATGTCAAATATTACAATATGAGTTTTTAACTTATTATTAGTTGGACTACAATTTACACATGAAATATTGTTTCATCATTTCAAAACATTATTGTTGTGTTGCGAAGGCATTACAAGTAAATTTAACAACTCTCAAGACTTGACCATCATTCTCTATGTGTGTCTTATGTAAGATATTGGCTATAACAAAACCACTAAACCGGTTCTCTTCTCTTTCTCATTTTGCATTTGTCGCTTCAATGTTATTGTTCTCTTCTTTCTTCAATTCCTACTTTTATATATATATATAAAAAGTCATGTGAGGATCGTTTGAAAAAAAACTCATCCTAAGCAATTTAGAAGTGTAAGTCATATATATATATATATATATATATATATAACTCAAATATAATAAATTACAAACATCAAAATATTCTGTGTTTTTCTTTTATCTAAATAATTTTTATATTTTATGAAAATAATACATTTCTATTTTAGTTTTTAATAAATGTATAATATTATATAATTTAAGTGTATATGGTAATAATAAAAAATTAAGATATAATTATTAAAAAATAGTAGCTAAAAACAAAATTTAAACATTAAAATATTAAAATATATTTTGAAAATTTACATGTGTTTCTTTATGTATTTGACTTTTATATTTTATCAAAATATTACATTATAAATATATAAATTTATATAATTTAAGTGTGGGATATAAATAAAAATTTTACATATAAATATATATTTAAATATAATAAATATAATAAAATTTAAATATTAAAATATTAATTAAAAGTTTATGGGGTCTTAGATAGATACGCTCATTAATATGAAGTTACTCATTCAATTTAAATCGAATCAAAGTGATATATTAAATATGATAAAGATATACTACCAAACTTATATATATTTAAAAATATATTAAATATTAAAAAAAAATTGACATTAACTTTTAAAATTATTTTATTAGATATTTTTTATTTTATTAATTTCTTAAAAATATTAGTGTTTGAGTTGTTTGTGTTTGAGTTCGAGATTAGAAACTCATCTAATAAATTCACTTAAAAATTCCGATAACTTTGCAATTTAATCAATTTCAAAAAAGACGTAGTTCTTTACATTCATGACGTAATCCTTTACATTCCCCATGCTTGTTCTATATTATTCGCAATTGATTAAAATCCAACAAAATTAGCCACCATCAATGAAGCCAAGTCTAATGCTTTATACTAGTTACTTTGTATTGTAGATTATTTATGTGGCACGATATTCTCACACATATAGTTTACCCTTTTTCAAATGAATATATAGATAAATATTTATAATATACACTAAATAATAATCAAATATAAAAAAATAGTATTACTTTATTAAATTATATTAAAATAAATGAAAAATGATATAATATAGTATTACTTTATTAAACTATATTAAAATAAATGAAAAATGATATAATATAAACAAATGTTATATAGCAATTAGTTTCAAATAGTTTAATTTAAATATAGTTAAATTAAAGTAAAAATTAATGATTTATTATTGACAGAAATATTGGTGTTTGAGAGAAAATAAGAAAATATATATTAAGTAATTTTTTTATTTTTTAAACTTTTCAAAGTATTACTGAATTATTAAATAGACAAAATTGCATATAAAATCCTTCTTACTCGTACTTTTAAATAGTTATAACTAGTACAACCATATTAAAAATACTAGCAATTGCACCATATGTTGCAAAGGAAACGTCGTAAGTTGATAACATAATATGGTACTTGCATTAAGAATAAAATTGTGTTTTGCATTCAGGACAGGGTTTTACTCATCATTAATAAAATATATATTAGAAATAATAACACCTCAATAAGATTTTGTCAGTTATTTTCTTAGAAATGTGAAACTTCTTTTCTTTGTAGCAACTTGTTAGATGACATACTTACCATAAATTGAATCCTTGGCAGAGGAATGGCCCTAAAAGAATGAGAATGAAAACTACATCTCGTTTCTTGAAACTACACATGTACACATATTTTGTTTTTTCCTTGTAACAACTTGTTAACTAACATACTTACCATAAATTGAATCACCATAAAGATTACCCATACACATAATTATCAAATATAAATCTACGATATTCTTGATTAAATAAAAAAATGTATATGAACAACTATGAAAGAAATGATCAAACTATTTCCATAAGGAATTTTATAGCAATAATTGTGTAAGGAGTGGGGGCCACTTTTTTCCTAAAGAAATTTAATGATAGGAGTGCTTGATTTTTTTATTTTTATTTTTTTTATGGTGGAAATAGATTCCACAGAATCAAAAACTACCAAAGCACGCAAAATCTTAAAGCTTGACAACTATTAACACAATATAAGTGAGATTTCTAAAAAAAAAAATAGCCTAAATTTACCAAAATTTTAGAGGAATTTCCATTGTTTTCCTTCATTACAATGCACTTCAAAAAAATATATATATTAAAATTAAAATATATTATATTTTTAATAATTAATTAATACAACCTTATCATTAGAAAGAAATTAAAATAGACCGTCAAACAACCACATTTGGAAGGGCCTAGGGCCTCTCTCTCTATATATATAATACCTTATAAATAAATAAATGAGGGATTATAAATAAATGAGGGAGCAGGAGAGTGAATTTGAACTTAAAAAAAAATACAGAAAACGAGGGCATTAATTGTTTTACCATTTAGACAAACGAAACCATCTGAAAATCCAACTCCTCCCACTTTAAAGCAAAATGAAATTCTAAACAAAAAAATTGTTTTGATTTTGTAAGATTTATATTAATAAAATTAGATGTTTATCACATCAGTTTTAAAAAAAATATTAAAATATCCACGTGCAAGTCTATTGTACAATTTACTATAACCCATAAATAATTAAAATTAACAACCCAACTCCACTTACAACTCTACAACTTAGTATGACTTTCGCCTAATAAAAAAAATAGGCATTAACCAATAATGCACTTTCCAATAGAAGGACAAAATAATTTGTTAAGTCATTTTCTTGAAGATTTCCTAGGACAACATGACCTCTGAAAGTATGAAAGTTAGAACTTTGAAATTTGATACTTAATATTAAAGGGAAATATTTCATGTTTCAAAAATATTTTTTAAAAAAATATTTTTTTATTAAATATTTTTCAACATTTTGAAATTTAATATTTCGAAAATAAACATTTTTCTATTGTTAATTTAACAATATTATAAATTAGTTAGTCACATAATTTTTTTATTTAAACAAAATTATAAATTAATTATACTAATTTTTTATTATCTAGTTAGTCATCCTAGAAAATACTATATAGAGTCCATCCCAACATTATTCATAACACATTCCAAAAAATACAAGTAAAACTTTGAAATTTGATACTTAATATTAAAGGGAAATATTTCTATGTTTCAAAAATATTTTAAATAAATATTTTTTATTAAACATTTTTCAACATTTTGAAATTTAATATTTCGAAAATAAACATTTTTCTATTGTTAATTTAACAATATTATAAATTAATTAGTTACATAATTTTTTTATTTAAACAAAATTATAAATTAATTATACTAATTTTTTATTATCTAGTTAGTCATCCTAGAAAATACTATATAGAGTCCATCCCAACATTATTCATAACACAAACCAAAAAATAGAAATAGAACTTTGAAATTTGATACTTAATATTAAAGGGAAATATTTCATGTTTCAAAAATATTTTTTAAATAAATATTTTTTTATTAAACATTTTTCAACATTTTGAAATTTAATATTTAAAAAATAAACATTTTTCTGTTGTTAATTTAACAATATTATAAATTAATATTTTTTTTTATTTAAACAAAATTATAAATTAATTATACTAATTTTTTATTATCTAGTTAGTCATCCTAGAAAATACTATATAGAGTCAACCCATAAACACCATTTGACTTTTATATTTTATCAAAATATTACATTATAAATATATAAATTTATATAATTTAAGTGTGGGATATAAATAAAATTTTTACATATAAATATATATTTAAATATAATAAATATAATAAAATTTAAATATTAAAATATTAATTAAAAGTTTATGGGGTCTTAGATAGATACGCTCATTAATATGAAGTTACTCATTCAATTTAAATCGAATCAAAGTGATATATTAAATATGATAAAGATATACTACCAAACTTATATATATTTAAAAATATATTAAATATTAAAAAAAAATTGACATTAACTTTTAAAATTATTTTATTAGATATTTTTTATTTTATTAATTTCTTAAAAATATTAGTGTTTGAGTTGTTTGTGTTTGAGTTCGAGATTAGAAACTCATCTAATAAATTCACTTAAAAATTCCGATAACTTGCAATTTAATCAATTTCAAAAAAGACGTAGTTCTCTACATTCATGACGTAATCCTTTACATTCCCCATGCTTGTTCTATATTATTCGCAATTGATTAAAATCCAACAAAATTAGTCACCATCAATGAAGCCAAGTCTAATGCTTTATACTAGTTGCTTTGAATTGTAGATTATTTATGTGGCACGATATTCTCACACATATAGTTTACCCTTTTTCAAATGAATATATTGATAAATATTTATAATATACACTAAATAATAATCAAATATAAAAAAATAGTATTACTTTATTAAATTATATTAAAATAAATGAAAAATGATATAATATAAACAAATGTTATATAGCAATTAGTTTCAAATAGTTTAATTTAAATATAGTTAAATTAAAGTAAAAATTAATGATTTATTATTGAAAGAAATATTGGTGTTTGAGAGAAAATAAGAAAATATATATTAAGTAATTTTTTTTTTTTAAACTTTTCAAAGTATTACTGAATTATTAAATAGACAAAATTGCATATAAAATCCTTCTTACTCGTACTTTTAAATAGTTATAACTAGTACAACCATATTAAAAATACTAGCAATTGCACCAGATGTTGCAAAGGAAACGTCGTAAGTTGATAACATAATATGGTACTTGCATTAAGAATAAAATTGTGTTTTGCATTCAGGAATGGCCCTAAAAGAATGAGAATGAAAACTACATCTCGTTTCTTGAAACTACACATGTACACATATTTTGTTTTTTCCTTGTAACAACTTGTTAACTAACATACTTACCATAAATTGAATCACCATAAAGATTACCCATACACATAATTATCAAATATAAATCTAGGATATTCTTGATTAAATAAAAAAATGTATATGAACAACTATGAAAGAAATGATCAAACTATTTCCATAAGGAATTTTATAGCAATAATTGTGTAAGGAGTGGCGGCCACTTTTTTCCTAAAGAAATTTAATGATAGGAGTGCTTGATTTTTTTATTTTATTTTTTTATGGTGGAAATAGATTCCACAGAATCAAAAACTACCAAAGCACCCAAAATCTTAAAGCTTGACAACTGTTAACACAATATAAGTGAGATTTCTATAAAAAAAAATAGCCTAATTTTACCAAAATTTTAGAGGAATTTCCATTGTTTTCCTTCGTTACAATGCACTTCAAAAAAATATATATATTAAAATTAAAATATATTATATTTTTAATAATTAATTAATACAACCTTATCATTAGAAAGAAATTAAAATAGACCGTCAAACAACCACATTTGGAAGGGCCTAGGGCCTCTCTCTCTCTCTCTATATATATATAATACCTTATAAATAAATAAATGAGGGATTATAAATAAATGAGGGAGCAGGAGAGTGAATTAGAACTTAAAAAGAAAATACAGAAAACGAGGACATTAATTGTTTTACCATTTAGACAAACGAAACCATCTGAAAATCCAACTCCTCCAACTTTAAAGCAAAATGAAATTCTAAACAAAAAAATTGTTTTGATTTTGTAAGATTTATATTAATAAAATTCACTTAAAATGTTGATTTTGTAAGATTTATATTAATAAAATTAGATGTTTATCACATCAGTTTTAAAAAAAATATTAAAATATCCACGTGCAAGTCTATTGTACAATTTACTATAACCCATAAATAATTAAAATTAACAACCCAACTCCACTTACAACTTTACAACTTAGTATGACTTTTGCCTAATAAAAAAAATAGGCATTAACCAATAATGCACTTTCCAATAGCCCATACACTTTTAGAAGGACAAAATAATTTGTTAAGTCATTTTCTTGAAGATTTCCTAGGACAACATGACCTAAAGTATGAAAGTTAGAACTTTGAAATTTGATACTTAATATTAAAGGGAAATATTTCATGTTTCAAAAATATTTTTTAAATAAATATTTTTTTATTAAACATTTTTCAACATTTTGAAATTTAATATTTCGAAAATAAACATTTTTCTATTGTTAATTTAACAATATTATAAATTAATTAGTCACATAATTTTTTATTTAAACAAAATTATAAATTAATTATACTAATTTTTTATTATCTAGTTAGTCATCCTAGAAAATACTATATAGAGTCCATCCCAACATTATTCATAACACAAACCAAAAAATACAAGTAAAACTTTGAAATTTGATACTTAATATTAAAGGGAAATATTTCATGTTTCAAAAATATTTTTTAAATAAATATTTTTTTATTAAACATTTTTCAACATTTTGAAATTTAATATTTTTAAAATAAACATTTTTCTATTGTTAATTTAACAATATTATAAATTAATTAGTTACATAATTTTTTTATTTAAACAAAATTATAAATTAATTATACTAATTTTTTATTATCTAGTTAGTCATCCTAGAAAATACTATATAGAGTCCATCCCAACATTATTCATAACACAAACCAAAAAATAGAAATAGAACTTTGAAATTTGATACTTAATATTAAAGGGAAATATTTCATGTTTCAAAAATATTTTTTAAATAAATATTTTTTTATTAAACATTTTTCAACATTTTGAAATATAATATTTAAAAAATAAACATTTTTCTATTGTTAATTTAACAATATTATAAATTAATAAATTTTTTTTATTTAAACAAAATTATAAATTAATTATACTAATTTTTTATTATCTAGTTAGTCATCCTAGAAAATACTATCTAGAGTCAACCCATAAACACCATAACTTAAGTTGGATGAGGATTTGTTGATTTTTTATTTATTTATTTTTAATTGATGTCCTAGATTGATTCCCAAGGGAATATGCTCATCATCTGCTTAGTATTAATGATTATCAACAATTATAGTGTATTACAAAGTTTTTTAGGTTGGGTTGACTTTTAATAAATTTAAAAAATTATATGCCACCTAGCTCCCCACCCACCAATTTCCTAGAGATTTGAGATTATTCCAATTCTAATAAGTTCTCCCATGATAAGTTCTTCACTATTATTTATAACATTCATTTATATATAAAATAAATTTATTTAGAAAAATGGTCCATTTTAGAGTAAGATGTGTAATTTTTTTTTTAAGTTGACCCATAACCCTTTTATACATTGTTAATCACCTAAATGTGTGCATTAGTGAGACATTCTTATTTTTGCAATAGTTTTTTTTGTTATATTTATGAAGCCTGCTATATCAACCACATTAATATTTTTTAATGTGGTTGTACTAGTTTATTTTATTCTCAAAAAATATTTTATTTTTTAATATTAATTTATTGTCTAGTTTTGTTGTAAAATTTATTGCACAATACTTCTTGTTGGATGAAGATTTTTAATTTTGTTTAATTGAGGGCCTAGATTGGTTGTACTAGTTTATTTTATTCTCAATAAATATTTTATTTTTTAATATTAATTTATTGTCTAGTTTTGTTGTAAAATTTATTGCAAAAGACTTCCTGTTGAATGAATATTTTTAATTTTTTTTAATTGAGGGCCTAGATTGATTATCAAGAGAATATTCTCAACATATGGTTAGTCTTAAAGATTATCAACAACTGTAGTGTAATTTTTTTAGGATATAAAAATTAGATTCCTCACTCCATGCCTAGCAATTTCCTAGGGATTTGAGATTATTACAGTTCTAATAAGTTCCTCATTATTATTTACAACATTCGTTTATAAATAAGAAAATTTTATTTAGAAAAATGGTCCATTATTTTTAATAAATTAAACAAAATAGATTCATACCAAGTGGCTCCCCACCCACCAATTTCCTAGGGATTTGAGATTATTCCAATTCTAAAAATTTCCTCCATGATAAGTTCATCATTATTATTTATAAATCCACCAATTTCCTTTGAGATTATTCCAACTGTAATAATTTCCTCATTATTTTTTATAACATTCATTTATATATAAGAAAATTTTATTTAGCAAAATAATCCCTTTCACGATAAGATGTCTAAGGAATTTTTCATTTTTCCACAGTTTTCTTGGTTATATATATGAAGTCTTCTGCTATATCAACCCATTAATATTTATAATCTGGTTGTACTAGTATATAGATAAATTTTATAAATAATAATGAGGAACTTATTATAATTATAATAATCTAAAATCCCTAGCAAATTAGTGGGTGGGGAGCCACGTGACACACATATATTTTTTTATATTTATTAAAATCCAATGCAACCTAACAAAATTTGTAATACACTATGATGGTAGCCAAGGATTAAGACTAAGCATATGCTAAGAATATTCCTTCGAGAATCAATATAAGCCCCCACTTAATTTATTTTTTTAAATTCAACACATCATCATCCATCTTAACTTGAAATTAGAAGCTTTATGAAAAAATCCCTAGGAAATTGGTTAACGGGGAGCCACTTGACACCAATATATTTTTTTAAATTTGTTAAAAGTTAATGCAACTTAACAAGCTCTATAATACACTAAAATCATTGATAAGAATTAAGACTAAGCATATGTTGAGCATATTGCCTTGATAATCAATCTAGGCCCTCAATTAAAAAAATAAAAATAACAAATCCTCCTCCACCTTAAGTTGAAATAAGAAGCCTTCCACAAATAGTTTATTCTATTATCAATAAATATTTTATTTTACAACAAAATTAGCCAATAAATTAATATTAAAAGGAAAATATTTATTGAGAATAGAATAAACTTGTACAAGACATTAAAATATTAATGTGGCTGATATAGTAGAAGGATTTATAAATATAACCTAAAAAACTATGTACACATTTACTTGATTAAGCATGTATAAAAAGTTTATGGGTTAAATTTAACTTAAGAATAAAAGGAATCAAACATATTATTGTAAAATGGATAATTTTTCTAAATAAAATTTGCTTATATATATATATATATATATATATATATTTTCGGAAGAAAAAAACGTTGTTTTGTCTATATTAGATGTAAAAACAAACATAATTCAATACAATACATACTGAGTAAAGATTCCGTATCTCCGTCCCTGGAGTAGGGGAGACCCGTAAATCGACGCAGTAATGATCACAATACATCTACATGGGGCAAGATTACGCCTCAATGATTATCCCCATGAACATTCCAAATACAGAGAGGCATCTAGCCCATGCATCGGAAAGAAATATACACAAGACGACATATACAAAAATCTGGGTATGTAAAAACAACCTAATCTCGAGAAAACAAAAATAATAAGCAAAAACACTAGTCTGGGAGAGCTAGTGATCCGACAATCATAATCCAAAGCTTATACCATTACCGAGAGCATCCAAAGATGGTCAAATACTAAAAATAAAACCATTGCCGGAGGATAATAGTCCGGCACTCTTGTTCCCGATAAAGACCAAGCCCGTGAGAAAATAAAAACAAAGGCCGGCTCGCTTGTTCATGATCCCACGAATTGCCGCCAACTTGTATGACCAGGATCAGATTTAATTCATTAATTTTTCCAAGACCGAATCTATCCCATTCATATTTGAACACATTAACCATTTGCCCAAGATATAATACTTCCAGAATAAGCATACGCTTTTAAGACCAAAGATAAGATACCTCTCCTTAATTGACCCTCGCATGTGGAAAGAAGCATAAAGCGATTTACCATATGGAGTCACCCAAGAAATTGCTCCTAAGGAAAAGATCGATGTTGCACGCAGTAAAAGCCAAAATACCCTCGTTTTCCTTGTATGGATGGTTGTGATAAAACCATATGCCCGTATCAGCCCCAAAAAATCGTGGGAATAATGGAAAAATGTGCCCCGAGAGGCTTCTTATTTTAGAGGGGTCACCGAGTCCCTCTTATATTGAGAGTCGAATGGAGATCATGTCTCACCCCCAATCGTGGGTGTTTTGCACTAAGGGCCCGACCATCTCTCTCGATTGCATGATAGGAATCTCCCCAGAAAGTTCAATATTTCCCCCTAAAATTCTCTTTCATCTTCTTTTTCCCCTCTAAAGTGCCTCGGATCCCGATTTAGTAGTCTTACTGACAAGAATGTTAGCGGCGGACCTCGGCGAGATAGTAGGGGACTTGTCGTAGGTCTTCCCGCCAAAGACAAAGTCAAGGCCGCAAGATCCATATCGTGTTCCTCAAAAGGTCATCCAGGGTAGTCCCAACCGTATTTTTTGGGGGACTCGAAAGTCCTGGTCGCATCGAAAGATTGATCATTGTATGGGGGATGCCCACTCCAAGGCAAGCATCGAAGGAGATACATTGATAGGGTCATCAATGCATTGATCAATGTTAATGGGAGGTTCCTTAATGGAGCGAAGATGAGTATTTTTATCGGGTTGGCCGTCCGTGAAACTGCACGTGTAGGCTGATCCTTAGGGGAGGAGAGGCCATTGTCTGACCGAGGGTGAATTCGACATGATGCGGATTGGCATAGAGCGGTGGATATCGTCTAGATGGGAAGAAATGGGAGGAGGGGGGAGTGTTCGTCCCATGGGCATCACGCACGATGAAAACGGGGCTCGTTTGAGCAAAAAGGAGGGTCCTCTCGATGCCTTTGTATATTCTCTGGGATATATTATCCCTTGACCTACATGGAGAGGAAGACAACTTATTCTGGGATCTGCGAGAAAAGTGGAGGGAGACAAAGTTGTGTCCAGCCCCCTTTGTTAGGTTGTAATTGCGCCCTCCTTCTCATCTTTGAGAACCTCGTCAAGGCATTCCCACCGTAGGGTGGCCTGCTTTGTAGCAGATAGGCAGCATAAAAGGAATACCCCCAAAGAATCGACACGCCGAGTGTGTCGCCTTTTGTCCCACACCAACACCACGTCCCCGCCACTCACGCATTGTGGGAACTTCAATCAAAATCTAGGCAATGTGTTTATCCGGATTGCCAACACTCCTTGGGTCAACGTACCTAGTCGTTCCAATTGTATTCCCGATAGCAATGAGAGCCTTCTCCGTCTAGTATTCTAGCGGGAGACCGTGCAATTTGGCCCATAATAACTCTGCCTCGGGCGCATCCACCAGAGGATCAAAGCCCGTGTACCATGGCATAATCTGGAGATAGCTACGACCATATACCCATACCCCCGTCCATGACCTTGCTACAATCATGTTCATGCCCCGAAGTGTATAGTGAACCAATTTCCCATCATCATGCCGATCTTTAGCATGTATCCAACTTTTTTGACCCCAAAGACCTCTCGAGCCCCACTCATACATATCGATTTCCTTTGAGTCGGCATAGATCCATCTGCCAACGAGTGCACGTTTTTGGAGGCTACAAACTTTATCAATTATGTCCTCATTATCCAAAACCACCTCCTTTGTATCCAGGAGTGTGTTTGAAAGCAGTCCCGCTTTTTGTCTCTCAGCCTTCGAGAGTTTCTCCCGGCGATATGGCCGGGGTGGACCTTTCGACGGGGATGTTGGTGGTTCCAATAGTCCCTCGCCTTTCACCTTCCCCGATCCAACCAAATCCCGCAGATGGTCTTGTGGATGCCGAGGAGAAGTACTTACATACCGCTTATTCCCTCGCTACAAGTTTGTTCGACCAAAGAGTAACAGCATTAAATGCCTCCTACGCGACGACAGTCGAGGGATAGGTTGTCCTCCCTCCCGACCCAACGTTCCCTCCCGACACTCGATCCATGTTTTTGCTTATATATATACAAGAATGTTATAAATAATAATGAGGAAAGTATCATGGAAGAACTTAAAAGAATTGGAATAATTTCAAATCCCTAGGAAAATTGGTGGGTGGGGAGCCAAGTGACACGAATATAATTTTTTAAATTTATTAAAAATCCAATGCAACCTAACAAACTCTCTCTTAACTAAGGATTAAGACTAATCATATGCCGAGAATATTCCTCCTAGAATCAATCTAGGCACTCAATTAAAAAATTTAAAAAAATCAACACATCCTCATCTATCTTAAGTTGAAATAAGAAGCTTTAGGAAAAAAATCCCTAGGAAATTGGTGAATCAAATTTGTTAAATTTATTAAAATTTAATGCAATGTAACAAACTCGTAACATGCTACAATCATTGATAAGCATTAAGACTAAGAATACATTGAGGATATTCTCTTATAATCAATCTAGGCTCTCAATTAAAAAAATAAAAATAAAAAAAGTAACAAATCATCATCGCAGTTAAGTTGAAATAAGAAGTCTTCCACAACTAGTTTACTCTATTATCAATCAATATTTTATTTTACAACAAAATTAGCCAATAAATTAATATTTAAAAGGGAAATATTTTTTGGGAATATAATAAGTTAGTACAACCACATTAAAAATATTAATGTGGTTGATATAGCGGAATGATTTATAAATATAACCTAAACAATTATGTACACATTTACTTGATTAAGCGTGTATAAAAAGGGTTATGGGTTAACTTTAACTTAAGAAAGAAAATGAATTACACATCTTATTGTAAAATGGATCAGTTTTCTAAATAAAATTTACTTATATATATAAAAAGAATGTTAGAAATAATAATGAAGAACTTATCATGGAAGAACTTATTAGAATTGGAATAATCTCAAAACCTTAGGAAATTAGTAGGTGGGAGCCACGTGGCATGTATATAATTTTTTTAAATTTATTAAAAGTAATGGACCATTTTTCTTATTATTGCAACTTAAGGTGGATGTGGATCTCTTAGTATTTTTTGTTTTTAATTGAGGACCCAATTGATTCTCAAGGGATTATTCTCGACATAAGATTAGTCTTAATTTTTTTTCAATGAATGTAGTGTTTTATAGAGTTTTTTTAGGTTGCATCGACGTTTAATAAATTTGAAAGATTAGATTTGTGCCAGTGTGGCTCCCCATCCATCAATTTCCTAGGGATTTGAGATTATTCTAATTCTAATAAGTTCCTCATTATTATTTATAAAATTCATTTATATATAATAAAATTTCATTTAGCAAAATGGTCCATTGATCGTTTAATAAATTAAAAAAAATAATATTCATGTCACGTGCCTCTCCACCCACCAATTTCCTAGGGATTTGAGAATATTACAATTCTAATAAGATTCTCCATGATAGTTTCTCATATAACATCAAAACCAAATTTAATTCTAGAAGCTACCCTTTCTAAACGAGATGGGGATGTTTCTTTAATATTTAGCTTTGTTTTCTCGTAAATTTTAGGCTAGTTATGACAATGAAATTGTTTTTTTTGTTTGTAATTTATTTGATTGATTTGGTTAATTTAATGCTTTATACCTCGATTAGGTTATGGAGTCTATAAAACTAACTAGATCTCGTATCAAATTTTAAAGTTGTTTCACAGGGAAATATAGGTGAACTAGTTGCATATTTTAGAATTTAAAATGATATGGAACATTAGAAAAAAGTAAGATTCAGATTTGAAACTAAAGAGAAATTAAGAATTCCTTAGTCTCAATTCGTAAGAAAACATTAAAATTAATTACAACCCTATAAAAGATGTGTATTTCAACAAATCCTGATCGTCATCGTTTATGTAATGTAATCAAACTTTAAGAAAGAATAGAAAGGAAACAATGAAATAACACAAATGAAGAGAAGTACATCACCAATTTCTCCAACACATGAATCCCGTGAAGAAGTACTTGTATTAATGATTAGTCCATCGACCGAAAAAGTACAATATCTTTGAGAAAATAATATTCAACAATCAACCCTGCAATACTTCGAAGTGTGAAGTATTCATAACAATATTTACAAAACTCCCGCCTCAACCGACACTGCTATATTTTGCAAGAATCTAAAAAATTATCTACTCTGCAGACTAATAGGATAGGTGTAAAACTACAACAATAGGTGGCCCGTATCCTGGAGGAATTCATTGTTGAGATGGCATGCCTATCTTGGTTGTGGTAGTTGATCATGTACCTCGCATTTGTAGTTACCAATTAATCCAATAACTCACACAACTTATCCCACTTGTCTTCATCCCAAATGGTAAGCTTTGTTACCTTCCTATAAATTTCATCTACCTTAGTATATTTTTCAAAGGTTGGGTTTACCACAAAGATGTGATTTACTTCATGTTGAATGTAAAAATTGTTTCCCATTGCTTCTAGGAATGCTCTGCTCGTCATACAACCCTTTATGATGGCGAATTTGGAACTATATTTGGCCACTTCCTTCAACTTCTTATTGTAATATTATTTAGTAATTAATTTATCATTAATTAAAAATACACTCAAGAATCCTATTTGGTTCAATGCTTCAATTATGTTAAAAAAACATGTTAATCATGCATCAACATCCTTGACATTTTTTCCTCTATTGTGTGATCATTTTCCTTTTTGTGAGAACCTTGTTGACTTCCAACATGGTTTCAGATTCCTCTCATCAACTCCTAGTCCTCCAACTCATATTTATTATTTGAATTTATGAATTTGATGATGTTATCAGCTTTAGTAGGCTTGTCACCCAACTTCTCTTTGATTTCTCAATAGCTTGTGTGGCTTTCTTTTATCGAGTCCTTCTTCTCAAAAATGATTTGGATACATGACCAAATCTCATTCATGGAATTGATAGTGTCCATCCATATGCTTTCCTTGGCTTGGGACAAGGTTTGGCCAACTATCTTACTTCTTCTTCGCTTTCTCGTATCCTTTTTATAAACTGCCCTTTTGGGATCTCTTTTGCAAATTCTTTATCTTCTTTGTCCATATTGACATGTTTTATATGGCCTTTGTCAATTGTTCAAAGAGCATTTATAGATTGGGTTGAAGGATTTTTTTAATTGTGTAGCTCTCGTAGTAGGGATAACTATGAGGATACAAGCATCCGCATGAACTATGTCCACTTATGGATTGTGCTCATTCTCCTTAATCATATTTTTCCATCTCTCTCTCATTTTGTTTGGTTTTATCATTTTGTTCCATGATCAATTTAAACATGTCTCCCTTCTCTGTCTCTGATTCTTCTATGTCTTTGGCCGTTGGATCTTCTATTGTTCGAAGCTTTAGTTGTTTCCTCATTTCTACAATTTCAACACTCTCCTTCTTAATGAATTCTTCTACAGACCTCTTTAAATTTTTTGGATCATAGCCCATCTTGACAACCAAATCTTCCAATGATTTGACCCTTGTGTCTTTAGCCGGAGAATAGATCTTCCCCATCTTCAACTAAGATTGAGTGTCCGAAAGTGACGCTTGCAATTTTGACATAGTCATGGTTGTATTGGTTAAAGTAGAACAAATAATCTCACAAGTTTTCTTTTGCATCTTCATTTGATCAATGGGATGAATGTCCCGGGTGTCAAACTCAAATGATTTTTTTAGTCTAATTTTTTTCTTGGGATGTGAAATTTAAGCCTCAAGGAAGGCTATCTACATCCTTCCTTTTTCCGAATCAAAGGCTAATAGGAGGCTCGATATGTGAACCGATAGTCTACTTCTAGAACTCGTGTGTAGGTGTTGTTTTTTGACAATTTCACTCTTCGCTTTTATTTCTCTCGTATCTCACAAAGATACTCTTCTCCTTTTCTCCCTAAATAACCTTTGAAGTCCGATTTGTGTCTTGTCGACCCCGTGACACCGATGACCCTATCAAAGACATAACAAAATTGATACTCGACTCATGATGAAGATGGTGTTTCTTTGATAATCATGGCAACTCCTTGTTCTAAACTCTTCTCTAAATCTATTTTAGGACTCATCTTGGTCCTCTTTTCTTTACATGATCTTAAACTCTCTACCCGCAATTTCTTTCACTAAAGGTGATTCTTCCTCTCTTTTCCTTTTTCTCGCTTTCTCCTCGTGAGTAGGAGTCTCGTGAAGTTGAGGTAGACACAATATGTTCTTCAGCTTCCTACAAAGTATTCTCTTCCATGTTATTTGATTGACATATCTTTCAATTTCTCGGCCTCCGAGTATGGGTATAAGGAGGGGTTTTTTGTTCCACCCTCACTCTAGAAATAATGCCGAGAGGATCATATGACCATGTGAAACCGAGATTAAAATTCATCTCTTTAAGGAGCTTGCATGCTTCTTCTCTTGTTGTGTTGTTGTTGCAAACAAAAGAACCAACTTGAGTTTTAGTCCCGAATTGGGATTTCTCCTTGGCTAAAACAAAATGGATTTCATAATATTTGATCATCTCTGTCTTCTTTATTGTAGGGAAAATACTCTCATTGGGAGGTATTTTGGCAACTTGTATGGTGGAAATTCACACCCATACAACTTCGATTTCTGGTAGTAGTTTTGGTACATGTACTAATCTCTAGTTTTTTCTTTCTCTCGTAAAATGTAAAATATTCTTTATTTCTTTATAGATTCTCGCTCTCACGAATCGGTCAACATGCTCATCACTCGGATGTATGAACTCGCTCAATGTACTACTTGAATGTAAATTCATTTGAATCTTTTCATTACGAGGGACATAAAAAATATTACGTGACGATTGATTTCCTTCCTCGTATGATTTATGCATTGCAAACTTGAATATGTCTCGCTCGATAATAGATAAACATATAAACCAAAAATAGAAGTATACCTAAACATTGCTTCAGCTTGGTATCTTAAGGAGTTTCTCATGTATACTATTAGCTAAGAAATATATGGAATTGAAAATGATCGAAGGTTTATGGTATGTAGAAAATATTGATAGGAAGAATAACAAGGGTTCATATACCCATTGATCATAATAATAGCCTAAAAGGGAGGATTACATAGATATTATTTTCTTGGCGTGATCTAGGTACATGGAAGAGGGGTAAGGTGGATTTTTTCTAGGTAATTGGGTGTTTTTAGGCTAGAATATGTCAAAAAATTGTGTTCTTTTAGAAAAATCCAAATTCGAAAACAATTCAATGAAGGTTTCTATGGAAAGAGGAGTGTTGGCTTCTATACGAGGGGCCTACATCATATGGTCAATGGTTTTAGAGGTAATGGTGAATATCATTTCATGACTTGAGGATATGATTGGTCTCTCGGTTTGGCACATAACAAGCTTGGCATTTTCGATAAATTCATAGAAGTGAAAGGTCTACTGAAAAAATATAACGTGGGAGATTAGACTCCCATAGTCCAATTTCATCGATCTTATCTATGAGTTTATCCTCAAGCCAACAATAGAGTTTGAAGAGGCCAAACTCACACAAAGTGTTAGAGATATAATAGTCTCGATCTACTAGACGAATAGGATCCGTGTCTATAGAAGGATGTACCATTGGGTTGAAAGACTCTTCTAGGTTTTTCTTGTTTGGAGGCATCCTCTTAATGAAAATATTTAATGGAATGGGATGAAATAATGAATTTTTACCAGGAATTGTAGGTTTGTCACGTAATGGAGTAGAATTAGGCTTTCTATCATGCTCAATCGGATGTTTGATCAATGGGAGAATATCCATGGCACATGAAATCTAGAAAACAAAGTGAATCGATGAAGTTTGTGGTAGGAAAGGTGAAAAAATGGTGTCACAACAAGGTTTTATGGTGAAGATGATTTTTCCGTTTGAGGGGGAGGGAGTTCATTGGAATCTCAAATGGTTACCTAGGAAACATTTATGGATTAACAACTATCCCGAGAAACAATTTAATTTTCTAATGGTTATATAACACGACGTGGTAAAAGTGGAGGAGAACGCATGGGAAGGGAGAGCATGAAAGGAAGGTGGTAGCTAGATTTCGGAGGGGTTTTAGAGCAGCTTGTTGGTTTTGTTAAGGGGGCATGCGAAATTTAGAGGGTGTGACATATAGCATGGGACCAGTGGGAGTAAATCAATCTTTTCGACGTCCCTCACCTCCCCGCGACGTTAAAGGTAGGATGGAAAGGGGGGGCTAAAAAATGATATGGGCCATAGATCTGAGTTGGTGTCAATCAGGCGGCTAGAAAGTGCGCATGTGTTAATCAAAAGGCACAATTTTTTTTTTCGTTTACCAATATTCATTCCATGAAATGAAACTATGAATAAAACCTTTGAATTCAGACTTTGGATAAAAATTTAATGAATCTCAAACATTAGATAAAAAGCACATTTTTCATAATATTTTCAAACTTAGGATAAAATTCGATAATGAGCCTTTTGAAGTAGAATTGACCATATTTATTCTTTTGACATCAAATTTTATCCTAATCTAAGACTAATACTTTATTCATTCCTAAGGGTGCATTTGGACTTGCAGACCCTTATTTTACTTCTTTTGTGTTGGGTATGTGTTATAGTCTTTCCATGATTAGTCGCACGTGCAGGAGGGTCACAGGGGGGTGATAGCTCCCCCTCTACATTGCGCTGGGTGCAATAGAGGGGGAAAAAACCCCCCTATTCGAGGTCCGGGAACGCCTTTGCTGCTGAGAGGTTTTTTTCTCGGGCCTATGGTAGACCCTGTTCAATGGGGGATCTGCGAGATTGATTCTGCAATGAAAGAAGATGAAGAGCAGTGGAAGGATAGATATCGATAAATTTAATGGGTGAGAGTTTTCGGCTTCAAGGGGATGTCTTTGTCGTCGAGGGTTTTTTCTTCTCGTGCCCGTGGTAGACCTTGCTCATGGTAGACCTATGGGATCAATTTTTGTGGTGAAAGAAGATGGAGAGAAGTGGAAAGATAGAGATTGAGAAATTTAATGGTCGATTTTTGAGTTGTGGAAGCTCAAGATGGAGGATCTGCTGGTGGATAAAGATCAGTGGATCGCGGTAGATCCAGGTTCTAAACCGATGGAAATTTTAGATGAAGACTGGAAAAAGTTGAATAGGAAGGCAAAA
Organism: Pinus albicaulis; assembly: GCA_034641835.2. NCBI lineage: Eukaryota > Viridiplantae > Streptophyta > Pinopsida > Pinales > Pinaceae > Pinus > Pinus albicaulis. The sequence continues at coordinate 1,372,357,178 of CM076581.1, forward strand.
ATCACAATATGGTTGTGTGTCTCAGATTCAGCATTGTTGAATTTATCTAGGGATGCTACAACAAAGACTTTGTGGGACAAGCTAGGGACTTCGTACCAATCTAAGTCTCTAGTGAATAAATTGTTCCTGCGGAAAAAGATATATAACCCGAGGATGAAGGATGGAGACTTAGTGACAGAGCTTATGAATGCCTTGAATACTGTGGTAAGTCAGTTATTATCTGTTGATATTAAAATCTCAGATGAAGATAAGTGCATAATTTTTTTCTGTTCTCTACTAGGTGTAAAAACAATGTTTGAGAAAAATACCTACAAGATGGTTCGAGGACCATTGGTATTAATGCAGGGAGTTTGGATTGGAACTCTCTACAAGCTTCATGGTAGCGCTATTATTGATGGGTGCAATAGTTCTGTGGTTCCTTAAAGTGGAGCGAAAGCCTAGAGGTCTCTCGGGAAAAAAGACCATGCTATGGCATGAAAGGCTTGGACATATTGGAGAGAAGGTCCTTCGAATACCGCATGGAAATTTTATGTTAGAAGGTATGTCTAATTTCTCTCTAGATTTCTATTTTTGTGAACATTGTGTATACGGGAAGAAGAATCAGTGAGTTTTCCTTCTCGTGCTAAGAGGGCTAACAAGGTATTAGAGCATTAGGGGAATTTTGAGGTCTAAAATGTGCCTCCTAAAGAAATAATAAAGTAATAGCTAAACCAATAAAATAATATTTATGAATTTGCAATTCACTTTCGCACCAAAATCCATGTAACCATGGTTAAATTCAATTCAAAAATTGTACTAAAATAAAATTAATAAAAAAATTGTATTGATGTGACAATAAATAAGAATGATATTTTCAAGAAAAAATCATTATTATTGCACAACTAATGCATTTGTTCCTTGTACTTAAATAAATTAAAATAAAATATAAATATAAATTCATAAATTCTTAATTATAGGATATATTATTAATTAAAATTTATGTTATTTAAATTATATAATAACATGTAATTAATATACTATATAAAAATAATACAATATATTATTTTATGTATGAATTTTATATTACATATTGAATTGATTTGATTTATAAATAAATATTTGAAAATATACAAATATAATATTTATTGAAAAGTGCGTAAATACATGAAGATTGTGTAGGGATATACATTGTTTTTTTCAAAAAATATGAAATGACAATAATAATATTTTATTCAAAATGTGTGAAATGACATTTATTGTGAGTACTTTACTTTATGGCTTTAAAAGTACTTAGAGCACTACCATGGTTAACCATGAATTTTTATCCACCATTGAGAATGTGACAAGTAAGTATCTTTAACTAAAACAATGTCACCTCAACCATTAGGGATGATGTCATCCCCTAAAATGTGACTGGTTCTCATAAAGTGAATTTTGATTATACATTTTCCTTAGGAGGCTCATTTTAGACCTCAAAATTCCCCTAATTCTTGTGCACAATGATGTGTTTGGACCTGTGTCGGTTCAATCACTGGGAAAATATATGTACTATGTCTCATTCATAGATAACTTCTAAAGGAATACATGGATATATTTCTTGAGGAAGGAATCTGAAGTTTTTTTTTATTATTTAAGGCTCTCATGGAAAGCCATACAGAGAAGAAGATAAAAGTGTCGAGGATAGATAATGGTGGAGATTTTTGCAAGAAGGAATTTGAAGAATTTTGTAAGAAGTGTGGTATAGCACGACAAAAGACTAATCCATAAACACATCAAAAAAATGGATTTGCAGAAAGAATGAACATAACGTTGATGGAAAAGGAAAGAGGAATGCTCAGTGGTATGGCGTTAGGACAAGAATTATGGGTAGAAGCAGTGGAGACTACATGTTACCTGGTTAAGAGACCACCTTCATCAACGTTGGACGATAAGACTCCACATGAGGTATGGACTGGTAAGAAACCCTCTCTTTCACATCTGAGGGTATTTGGATGTGATGCATATGTACATGTTCCAAAGGAGAAAAGGACAATGTTGGATAATAAATCTAAGAGGTGCATCTTTATTGGGTATAAGGATAAATGGAAAGGTTATAAAGCCTTGGAACCCACAAGGAAGTTTGTGTACAACCTTCCAGATGTGATGTTTAGAGAGGTGAAAGATGTTGTTAAACATGAAGTCCTACCAAAGGAACCTGAGAATATAGAGTTTGAGATAAATTAGGATGAATCAGACTCTACAACAGAACAATATTCAGAAGAGGAAGAGCCACAAACTCCAGCTGTGAGAAGATGAGTTCGAGAAAGAAGGCAACCAGAAACGTATAGTCCATCTGCTTTCTATTCAAATTTGTCTTTAAATATCACTGATGATTATCCCAGAACTGTCAGGGAGGTAGTGGATTCAGAGGATGGAAAAATATGGAAGGAGGCCATGGTTGATGAAATGGCATCCTTGTACAAAAATGGGGCATGGGATCTTGTGGACCTGTCGGCTGGAAGGAAGCCCATTGGGAGAAAATGGGTGTTTAAGAAGAAGTTCAATGTAGAAGGCAAGGTGGAGAAATAAAAAGCCTGATTGGTAGAAAAATGTTATTCCCAAGTGCCGAGAATTGATTTTGGTGATATTTTTTCTCCTGTTCCCAAGGTTACTTCTTTTAGATTACTTTTATCTCTTGATGCTGCCTTTGATTTTGAGGTAGAACAGATGGATGTGAAGACAAAATTTCTTCACGGGGATTTGGAAGAGGAGATATAATTGAAGCAACCCGAAGGCTTTATGGTGAAGGGTAAGAAAGAACTGGTATGTAGGTTAAAAAAGTCTCGGTATGGGTTAAAACAATCACCAAGGATGTGGTATCAGAAATTTGATACGTATATACGGGGACTTGAATTCACCATAAGCAAAGAAGATCACTGTGTATATTTTAAATTAATTGGTGACGATGTTATTGATTTGGTCTTGCATGTGGTCCATATTTTATTGATTGCAAATGACAAAGAAATTATCGAGGATTTGAAGACCAAGTTGTCATATAAATTTGACATGAAGGATATTGGTGCCGCAAACTATATTTTGGGCATGGAAATTAAACAATATCGGGAAAAGAAAAATCTCTGGTCAAACCAGAGGAAGTATGCCGATACCATATTGCAGATGTTTAATTTGTAGGATAAAAAACCAGTGAAGGTTCCCTGCCTCGTATTTGTAAATCTATTTGCCGAAAATTGTCCCAAGACGCAACAATAAGAGGAGGAGGTCCTTTCCATATGCAAGTGCAGTAGGTAGCCTTATGTATGCAATGGTCTGTACTAGACTAGACATTGCACATGCAGTGGGAGTATTGAGTAGGTTTATGTAAAAACCAAGGAAGGAGCATTGGACATTAGTGAAGCGAGTTTTCAGATATTTGCATGGCACTAGTGATTATGGTCTATGCTACCAAGGAAGACCAGGATTGGATAGAGTTTTGGACATCCGTGGTTTTGTTGATGTAGACTGGGTTGGAGATCTGGAGCAAAGAATATCTATAAGTGGGTATGTGTTTAGCCTATTTGGAGGCGCAGTCAGTTGGATGAGTAAAAGACAGTCTATAGTGGCTCTTTCAACTACAGAGGCAGAATACATGGCACCCACTCATGCAAGCAAGGAAGTAGTTTGGTTGTAGAGATTGAGTTCAAGTATGGTGTTGGGCAAATGCTTAACAGGAGGATATGACCGTGATAGACCCTGAGTGAAATTTTCTTGGCTAAGAACCCTGCTTATCATTCAAATAAAAATCACATTGATGTCCAATATCAATTTGTGAAAGATATGGTTGAGGATAAAAGGGGGTAGCTGGTAACGGTGGACACTTTGAAGAATGTTGCAGATGCATTGACGAAGTCTGTGAGCACTCAAAAGTTCTCTTGGTGTAGAGAAACAATGGGTGTTGCAGAGTTGGACTAATGACTAAGCTCTTGTGTGGCCCCATGTGGAAAGAAAACAACAAGTGGGAGAATTTTGGGTATGTGTTATATTATTTCCAAGATTAGTCGCACGCACTAGGGGGTCACAAGGGGGGTGATAGACCCTCCTGTTCATTGCGCCGGGCATAGCAGGGGGGATAGTAGCCCATGAAAAAAAATATTTGGACCTTATTTTTTAGTTGGTGGACCTGCCCATGGTTTTGTACATGGGTTTGCACATGGTTTTGGGGAATGATGGTTTTCGGCCCCTGGTATTTTGTAGATCCAGTCAAGGGAACTACGGTTATGTTCTATTCCAGGGTTAATGGATTGTGGATTATGAATGCTTCGGCATGTATATATATGTGTTGTAACACTTAAAGGAATATAATGAAAAATCAAGTTGGTAGTCCCAATTTGGGATCCAGGAAAATACGTGGTATTTGCTTTATGTTTTATTCTCTCGCATTGTTTATTTTATATATTTAAGATTCGTTGCAAATACCTTATGTACATGGTTAAAAACCTACATTTTGAAAACTAAAACCTACTCTATCCTATCCAATTATTGCTCCATTGATTCAGTTTAAAAATTTGAATCAATATTATTTATCTACCTAATTAATCATTATCCAAGATTAAACAGTTTGGCTAACCTTATTCTCTAATCTAATTAACAAAAATTTAAACTTGTTTAACCATGATTAAGTTGTATGATCAAACAATGAGTAAGGATTGTGGCATTTTGAACAAGCTTCACACAACCTTCATTTTATTTAACAGAATGAAACTATCTATCAAGTAGTCGCATTTAGATTTGCAACACTTTCAATACTATTTTTTTCTTTTCTTTTATGGGGTTATCATCTTTATTTTTTTATTCTTTCTTTATTTTTCTTTTATTGTTGTTTGTCTCTTTATTCTATTTTTTTAAATACCCTCTTTTCATTTTATTTTATATGTTTTTTTGGAAATCATTTGCAAATTGAAATATTATTTACAATTTCATATAACTGAGATAAAATATCCAATCACCTTGACATCCTATAAATTATAGGACCCTAACAAAGTGGTTTCACTGGGATGGTGCACTCTCCATGTGAGGTTTGAATAACCTTGATGCATCAAGAGTCTTGAATGTTTTGTTTCGAAGAGTTTGATGTCCGTGTTTGATTTATTTTTGTTTCGTAGTAGTTAATAGTTATGATGGCACATCAATCAAAAAAACTTAGGGCCTTCTCTACAAAGCCCAACTTCACACAGGTCACCTAATCAAAATAGTAAAGACAATGATATTTTACAATGAACTTATCTAAAACACCTCTATCTTTGTGAGAAATAATGGCTTCAGACCTTGCTCTTCATAGGTCCTCCATCCATCTATGTTCCATTCAACTCTAGGAGAAAAAATGCATTATGACCTCTGAAGGAATAGATGACATATGGTCCTTTCCACAAATTATCAAAATTTCCATGCTTGCCTTTATCCTCTCTTCTTTAATCCCACTTTAAAACACTATCACCGAACTGAAAATCATCTACTTTGGTTCTTCTGTCAAAAATATTTTGACATTCTCTTGGATAACTTATGTTTTGTTATAGAATTCTTCCCTGGATTGTTGCAGTTGAATGGTCTGATTTATCCTTCTCTGAGTATCATTTGGTTCAACCTGCAACTCTTGAATTATTTTCATAACTGGAACTCCTAAAAAAGATGGGAAAACATCATCCATTCCATAAACCAACTGGTATGGTGACATGCGAATTGATTTCTTTGTGGTAATCCTATCAGCCCAAAGTGCATTTATCAGCTTTTTATGCCACGACTTCTTGTTATCTTCTAGAAACTTTTTTATAATGTTAACCAAATGTTTATTTGAAGATTCAACTGACTCACTACCGTAAGGGTAATAAGCAGTTGAATTTCCTAGAGTGATATGATATTTGCTACAGAAATCTACCTTTTTCTTTGACTTAAAAGCTGCTGCATTATTTGTGATAAGCTTACTTGGACATCCAAATCTTGATAGTATATTGGTTTCTAGGAATTTGATAATCACAACATCAGTTGCTTGTCTTGAGGGTGTGGCTTCAATCCATTTGGTGAAATAGTCAGTGGTTGTGAGGATCCATTTGTGTTGGGCTGAAGATGGTGGATAGATTTCTCCAATGAAATCCAAACCCCACTATTGGAAAGGGGTTTCAATAGATACAGGTTTCAAGGGTAATGGCATTAGTTTTATTTTTCCTTAAAAAATTTGGCATTTTTGGTAGGAAGTAACTTTTTTATGGACATCGGGAAAAAGGGTGGGCCAGTAAAAACCAACTCTCAGGATCTTATTGGAATTGGTCTTCCAATACAAATATCCACCATAGTCTCCTTCATGAAATTCCTGCATAATATTTTCTGCGTCATCCTTCAACAAACATTTTAGTAAAATTCCAACAACATCTTTCCAATATAAAATGCTATCTAAGATACAAAATTTCACTACCTTTAGCTTAAGAAATCTATCATTTGTCTTAGTCAAACCAGGAGGAGCTTGTAAATTGAATAATACAAAAATGAGGTCTGCATACCAGGGTGAGGTTGTAAAAGCCTCATCTATTTATGGATTTACTTGCTCCTCTTGACCATATAATGTAGCTACAAAATTGATATCGAAGGCATGAAAATTAGACTCAACCATCAATTTGGCTAGTCCATGTCCCTTAATGAGCTTGGTGGGTTTAATTTCAATGTCATATTCAAGAATGATGGCAATCAATTTACCTCTTTTACCATATGGTCCATTTTGAGTGAGGATATCTTTGACCACATAATTTGGTACATAAGCAATTATGTGAGAATGGAGAATATGTACTCTGAAATCGTTAATTGCTTTTATTAGAGAAAATGCTTGTTTCTACATTATGTTGTATTTCAATCCATAATCTCTTAGAGCCTTACTAAATAATGCAATAGGTTGTTCATATCCCTCATTGTTTTTCTGTAAAATTACTGCTGCAACAGTGTGTTCAGATGCAAATTAAAAGATTGTAAAATCCTTTATAAAGTCAGGGTTAATTAAGACTGATTATTTTGTCAGAGCTTGTCTCACTTGGTCAAATGACTGCCTGGCTTCAATGTTCCACCTTATTTTTGTGTCTTTCTTTAGCATGTTTGTTATGTTTATGAGGAGTTCTACCAGGTTGGGGATGAATCTTCTAAGGAAGTTTATTTTACCAATAAATGATTGAAGTTATTTAATATTTCTAGGATGAGTTATTTTCAAGATGGCGTCAATCCTACTAGGATCAATCCTAATGCCTTATTTAGAAATGATATGGCCTAGAAGTTTCCTTCTTCCAGGCCAAATACTGTTTTCTTGGGGTTAAGGGAAATCCCAAACTTCCTACACTTCTCAAAAAAACTTCTCAAGTGTAACAAATTTTCTTCATTAGTTTTGGAATAAACTATGATGTCATCTAGATATATAACAATAAGTCTTCCAATTTCATCAGCAAAAGCAATGTCCATTTCTCTCTAAAATGTGGCTCCAAAATTCATTAAACCAAAAGACATATTCACATACATGAAGGTACCCCATGAAGTAGTAAAAGATATCTTATCCTGATCATCAGGTTGAAACAAAATCTGGTTGTAACCCGATAAACCATCTAACAAAGAAATCCTACTCGAGGCAACTACCTTTTGCAAAATGTGATCCATATTAGGTAAAGGGAAATTGTCATTTAGTGAGACTTTATTGAGGTTTCTAAAATCAATACATAGTCTAATTTCACCTATTTTATTCCTTGTTGGCACTATATTGGAAACCCACTTAGAGTACCTAAGAGGTACTATGATCTTAGCATCATACATTTTTTTGATCTCTTTCTCAATTAAAGGCATTAGTACTAGGTTTATTCTTCGAAGTTTTTGTTTAAAGGGTTTCTAATCCTCTTTAATGGGAATTTTGTGTTGTATTATGTTGATGTCATAAGATTTTAGGTCTTCATAACTCCAGGCAAACACATCAGTGAATTATTTGAAGAGAGCAATGTATTTTTTCTTTTCAGCAGGTGGTAATGATTTAGACAACTTTATCATTTTTGGGTCTTTTTCACTACCTATTTTTCATTCTTCTACATCTGCTCCCGTGGGCTCAATCTTGGGTTTCTTAACTACATCATTAAAGTCAAACAACTCTTCTAATGGAACCAATCCTCTAGGTAAAACAATATCCTTTAATTGGAGTATTTCTAGTTCCTCTATTTCTTGATCTATTTCAAGAAATTCTTCTTTATTTACACTTTTATTTACATGATTGTTTAACTAGTTCTCTAAATCAGAATGGAAAACTATTTTATCTTCTAAATCACACTCTACATGTATATTATCTTCTTCAAACTCATTCTTGGATTGTAGAAAAATTTCAATTTGTTTATCATTACCAAAGACTTGCCAATATCTATCATTGCCTGGGACAGTTGGCCTGTGTTTCACTTCCACTATGTATTGACGGTTGGGATGGGGCATTTTACAGCTACTATTAGAAAAGGCAAGACTATCAGCAATAATATTTTGATTTCTAGGGACCACAGAAAGGTCATATTCCACAAAACTCTCTAAAAAATCCAGAACAACTTTTCTGTAAGCTCTTAATCTATGGTGTTTTGCAGAATATTCTCCTTTTATCTATTTTATTGTTAGTTCAGAATCCCCATGAATGGAAATTATTTTAGCACCAATATTTTTTAGTAACTGTAATCCTAGTATTAATGCTTCATACTCAACTATATTATTAGTGCTTTGGAAATTAGGCTTGTATGAATGTCCTTAAACATGATTAGTTCCTGTGTTTGAAACCCACACTCCTGCTCTAGAGCCCTCTTTGTTATAAGCTCCATCGAAGTCCATGTTCCAAAGAGGTTCAAGATGAGTGTCATGTTCCACTACTTTTGTTTGGTTTTCATCTATTTCAAAGATATCAATCTCTGAGTTAGCAACCTGAGTTTTTATGTCCCCATCATTATAGAGAATGAATGAGTCTAGGTCTGAATGGAAAGAGTAAAGAGGATAGTTGTGTGGCTTGTCTTGGCTACTTACCATGAACTTCATCAAGGTTTCCCTATATAATCTCCTTTGCTGACCAAAAACTGGTATGGTATAAAAGGTCATATAGATCTGTAGGGTTATGTTATGGCCTAAATATACCTCAGGCTGAGGAAGGCAGAGTCTAGGGTAACATCAAACCACGCTTAACCTGGTAGCTAGCCCTACTAGGTTGGGAGAGGGCTCTCTCCTGGTCAATCTCAGCAAAAAATGATCAGTAAGGTTTGAGATGACTTGAAATAAAGGCTGATTTTAGGCTAGGTATATATGTGAAAGAGTTTGTTTTGATTTTGGGGTTTTTTTTGGAATCAAAGGGAAAGGCAGTTTTTGGGTCCGGGAAATGATCAGTCTTGCAGAGAGCTGAATGGGGAAATGAAGGAAATTGTTTTGATGCTTCGAATTGAATGAAATGGATAGCTCAGACTGGTGAGGAGTTGAAGAGGGAAAGAGGTTTCAGGAATCCTCTTCAGATAGTTGAAAACATGGAAAATTAAACAAACTTCAAGGCAGAGCACTGCAAATCTAATGAATTCCACCTTTATTACTTGTTTGTTTAATTTAAGAAGAAATGAGAAGGGAAATGATACACATGAAACTTCAGTAAACTTACAATCACATAGAGAAGCACACCATCAAAACATAGAGCCACATGGATCCCAAAGAGTGCTGCAAACCCTGATCTATTCCTTTGCCAAAATGCAGAGATGAAATGTACAATGAAGCTCAAAGCAATCCCAAGTGTCCAACCCTGAAAATGACTGAGAAAATACAAGATATAGACAAGCTTAGCTCATCCCCATGCCTCTAGGGGTCGAGCTCACTAGTTTATGAGCTGTTTCAACAAGATATAAACTAAGAACTGGAAAATAGGCAGTGGAACAACTTGCCTCTATAAGACAGGAAACTGATTCATTCAGTTACAATTCACTTTTTGGTGAATGAATCTACTTACATGAGTGAAAATTTGTCAAAATTACATCAAAAACCATGAAATTACATCAAGTTACATTAATATATTTACATTTGGAGATAAAAAAGTCAAACTGGCCAAAACTAGGCGAAAAACTGAGTTACTGAGTGAAAACTAGGCTAAAATTCCCAATGCGCCGTGCCTGAAATCTCTATGCGTCACGCCACTTTTGAGCTTATTTTTAGGGCCTTCCAGGAGTCCAAATTGAGTTCAGGATAGCTCGTTGGAAAGATTTTCCTGGCTACTTTCCAACCCAAGTGGAATTTCTAAATTTGGTTTCCATTTTCCCCTCCAAAAATGAGTTTTACCAGCACTGCTTCCTATATGTCCAAAAAGAGGCAGAAAGGTCATTTTTAGGGTGTTTTTGACCCTTCAGGCAACCAAAAAATTGTCAAAATATTTAGGTAATGGGTAGGAATGCATAAATTTTGATGAAAAATCTAGAAATACAAAGTTTTCTTCAAGAGGAGCTGCCAATTATAAGCGCGCGTGCCAACTGGCGCGACGCGTCGGGCAGGAAAATCTGTGTTAAGGCCAAAAAATTCAAAATTGACAAAAAGTTTCCCAAATTTCTTGAAATTTGGGCTGAATGTCCTCCATCATGCACTATGCTGGGCCAAGGAAGCTTTGGCCAAAATCTTAAGTTTGTCATACTTTTTACGCCGCCTTAATGCCTTCTTGGTGCATGTAATTCAGTTGTAGAGTCACTGTCTCGGTCATAAGAAGTATCCGTCTCCATGATTTCCAAAGTCTATCTTGTCTTGGATGAATATGAGGAGTTTGGTCTCTTTGGTTTTGTTGCCAAATATGTGGTAATATAGGAGGGGATATGGAGGAATAGGATAGTGGGAATAATGGGCTTTTACCAAGTGAAATTAGGAATTTTCCACTTGAAATCTGTGTGTTAAATTTTTAGGGACAGCCACTTAGTTTTTTGGGATAACTTGGGATTTGAGGGACATTTACAAGTGGTATGGGAACAATGGGAATGGGATAGGGATGATTGACTTGGGGATATAAGGTGAATAGGAAAAGGGAACTGTGGGTGAGGGAAGATGTCCTCCAGTGAGGAGGGGGAAAAATGAGGTGGGGAATGGAAGAGTTTAGCACCAAAACCAATTTAAAACCCTAAAGGAGGAAATTCTCAACAAGATAATAGGGTTTGAGTTTTGGCATTTAAATTCTCATAATCAATTTTATAATCAACACCAAACATTTGTTATCGCAATTACAAGGTCACATAGACTTACTTGAAGCATGAGAGACCGAGTCGTTTTGGAGTTTTTGAAGAAATGGAAAAAATTTGTGTTCTGGCCCAATGCGCCGCGCAGCCAACCCAGTGCGCCGCGCCCCTTTGATGCGCCGCGCTGGAACAAATTTACACATAGGCAAGCTACCCTATACGTCGCGCCGGCTGCCCAATGCGTCGCGCATGGAATTTTGCACACAGTCTGCCCTCCAATCACTTGCTTCACTCCTCACGGATTCTCCTTGGCTTACTCCAGTTTGCACACCACAGATTTGAGCACATTTGGAAATTTTGGAGAAGTTTATGGTGAAATTGGGCTTGCAGCTCTATGCGTTGCGCCACAAGCTCAACGCGTCGTGCCATTTTGCAGGAGACTTTTGGAGGTCTTCCCGGTGTCCAAATTGGGCGCGGGATAGCTCGTTGGAAAGCTTATTGAGTCTAATTTCCAACCCAGCTGGAATTTTTCAATTTGGAGTTCATTTTCCTTGTCAAAAATCAAATCTCCCAAGACTGGTCAAAATGAGCAGAATGAGGCTGCCTCAAGGCAAAGTGCTGTTGCAGTCAACTTTTTAAGGTCTTCCTCAACTCCAAATTGAGCTCATGATAACTCATTGGAAATATCTTTTTGTCTAGTTATCATTTGACTTATCAAGAAAGTCATTTGGCCAACCAAGCTAGGAGAAATCTTGATTTTCCCAAGGTCATTTCAGAGGTGCATCAATTCTCCTGGGGCAACTGTATTTTTGACATTTCTCTAAAACCATGACACCTGTGTAAAACGTGAAGGAGGTTTTTCTTCCTTGGCCTATTTTGGACAAAAACCTCTCTCAGTTTTCCAAAATTCATCTTTTCTTGCTCAGAAACATCATTGAAGTAAAATCTATCCTGATGTGTGGAACAAGAGATTTGTCGAAATGAAGTGAAATGAAAGGGATAAGGGGCTTCTAAATTCTTGAGAAAATTTTGGGAAGTAGGGAGGGATGTTAGGAAGCAGGGGAAAGTGGAATTTAGAGAGATTGAGTGTGTGGAAGGGGTCCAAAAGGGCAAACACGTGCCTAGCCTAGAAAATTTCCAAGTTGTAGCAAGAAACTAGGGTTTGTGCAGAAATGAGGAATTTGGGGGATCTTAGTGATGGGAAGTGTTTAATAAGGTAAATTAAGGATAGGGGAATATGTATGAACATCAAGATACAAGTTTTGCTGATGATTTGACCATCCAAGAGAAATTACCTCCAACACCCTAGGAGAGGGAAATGAACCTTACCTAGGCACAACTGAAGCATGAACAAGGTGTAAAATGACCCATTGGAACCTGACATGATGGTGACAACCTCTAAATGATGGTACACTCAGCTGAATGGTGACATGGACCGAAATTTTGACAACTTTGAAAAGAGTGAAAGCAAACCCTAGATCTAATACCTAGTGACCAAATTTTACTTGAAGACTCACTGAAATGACAAAATTTGACCTTGACACCTTAAAATAACATTGTAAGAGCATGTTTGATCATTGGAGGAAGGCTGAAAAGGTTGACACTAACATTGGCTCCAATGGGGATGGTAGCTCCTTGGAGGTGCCAAGAACTACATATTTCTGGGAGAGTAGGCAGTGCCTTCATCCATTGGGCAATGGAGTCAAAAACTCAAGCTGAAATGCATGACTGAAAACTGATGACTTGATGACACAAATTGACTCTCACTCAACTAAGAACTGACTCGATACTTAAACACAACCGACAAATTGGAAATATGCTCAATATGAAGCTTATTCAATACAACCTACTCTAATTGTTCCATTCATCACCTGATCAAGTGAAATGAAAAAACCAATGCAACCATGTAATCATCCTGGCTGTTGTTTGGATTCTTCGCAAGTGCTTGCTTATGAACAACAAGACAGAACTACTGAAAGGCAACTCCCAAGAAAAATTGTGAACAGATCCGTTGAATACTATGGATTCTCTATCCTCCTCCAAAAACACGGCATAAGGATCTTGAAGTTCATGCACCCTGGGACTTAGCTCATCCAATGGATTACTTTTCTTCTCCTCATACCATGAATGTAAATTTTGTTTTGAGCTTTGTGATGAGACTCCTGCTAAAAATGACAAAGAGATTGGCTACCGGATCAATTTTATACTAGCACACGTTTCAAGCTTACATATAGTCAATGGAGAAGAACTTTGACTGCAGACATCATCCAACACATCAGCTATTGGATCGTGAAAAACTTGAAAAGACTGAAAAGATTGCTGCAACCCATTTTCTATTGGTTTCGATGAGATTACATGATTTCCTAAAAGTTGCTCATTTGAAGATTTACTATGCAATTTACCCTTCAAAAACTGAAATGATTCAAAACAAAATGGTATGGAGTCATCTTGTATCATTTGATCATATGTGCCAGCTTCCATGTCTTCATCTACAACTTGACAATCAATGGAATTCATGGGCTACAAATCTGGATATGAGAAGTATTGAACAAGGTTTTCATTGCCCTCAAGATGGTCCCAATCAAGACTTGTCGACAGTTGATTTCAGATTGCGAGAAATTTATCTTTGATGTACTGAAACGAATCAAAACAAAAAGGAAAAGATCCTTCACTTACTTCAAAATTTTCTGCACTTTCCTCGTCACTGTCATAGCTGATATGCATCGGTTGATCACCGTACTCGAGCTGCTGAAAGTGAACTTCCTCCTTCCACAAACTAGCTACTGATTTTTCTGCAAGATTAGCTTCTGTTTAGAGAACATAATCATCATCATACTAATCAAACTGAGGCAAATCATCAGTATAAAACACATCATCAAGCATACATGTCAAATCAACAGATCTCTCTTCTCCAAGATGATCTACAAAACAATCATTATCATATCTATGACAACTAGGATAAGAAACAAAATGTTTTGGATCAGCAACTTGTTCTTCTTCAATCATCGAGCCATGGGCTTGAACATTACACTCATTCCTTGTGGTGATCTTTTGCATCATCTCTTTCGCTGCACTTACCAACATGTCAAGATTTACCTCTAGAGATGTTGATTTCTCCAGATCTATGTTTTTCATCTCTTTTTCCTTCAACCTTGCCCTTCGGATCCGCAAATGAGCCTCTACATTTACTGCACTGTTCTGCATCTCTTCAAGTGTTGCAAGATTCTTTTCTCTCAGCTAAAACTCCATTTCCGAATCAAAGGCACCTGGGTAGTGGAAGAGAGCGGATCCAAGAGGAGGTATTATATCAACTGGCATCGAATGATAAACTTGGTTAAATCTGGCAGAAAACTGTTGTACTATCTCCCCTGGCTGTCTTTTCAGCTGGTTATACTCTTCTATAATCAAGAAAGGGTTCTGTCTGATCACCCACCTATTGAGGAAAACTTTGAAAAACTGCTGGAAATCTGAGATGCTCACATCAGGCAGGGCTTTGAACCAACTCTTGACTTTGCTTTGCAAAGAAAGAGCAAAAAGCCTAATACTAACATCCTCTTCATTAACTTCAAAAAGGTCAAGAAAAGACTCAAAATTCAGAACATGTCTCTCGGCAGTGATGTTGTCGCGTTCACCGTCAAATCTTGGTAGATATAGGTTATGATTTTTAGGGAAAGCATGGGATATAGGAGGTAAAATAAGAGGCTTGTATCGATCTAGAATTTTACAAGGTATAGGGGTATGTACAGAAGGTATAGAACTAGTCGTGGTCTCTTGAGGTTCATCAGTTTGAAGATGGTCATCACAAGATTCAGAAGAAAGGTTTTGATCAAGCTCAAAAGCATGCAAATCTTTGGTATCCACAATCTTCAAAGGGAAAGAGTAAAATTCAGGCTGAGGATCTTTTCTCAAATACAATATACTTTGCAAAGCCTTCTTGACATTCTCGGGAAAAGAGAAGAAATAATTTACGACAAAGTACAAAATGTCTTGGATGAAATTCCAACTTGAATACTTGATCTTTCCATATTGTCCTTTCATGTTTCTGCTAATTAGGTTCATCCTCCAGTGGAGTCCTTGGATATGATCTCGAAACTGAATCAGAGTCGCCAGGTGAATGATTTCAACCTTGCGGTGTCTGATCGTTGTCCACCATCAACAATCAGATTTGAACTTGATTAGATCTTACTGAGGAAACCATATGTTCAGTTCATAAACTAGACCGGAGATTGATTGAAGCAGCATTCATCTACTTTCACTAATGCAAAGAAAGAGTGTTTCGAAGGCTACCTGGCTAACTTCAGGCTTCGTCTGTAGTTTATAAAGAAAACAACAAACTTTTCTTCCCCAGTGGAGTTGCCAATATGTTATCTCCTAAATCTACCTCAGGCTGAAGGAAGGCAAAGTCTAGGGTAACATCAAACCACACTTAATCTGGTAGCTAGCCCTACCAGATCGGGAGAGGGCTCTCTCCTGGTCAATATCAGCAAAATAATCAGTGAGGCTTGAGATGACTTGAATAATGGCTAATTTTAGGCTAGGTATATATGTAAGAGAGTTTTATTTGATTTTGAGGGTGTTTGTTGGATCAAAGGGAAAGGCAGATTTCGGGTCTGTGGAATGAGGCCTAGTTTTGCAGAGAGCTAAATGGGGCAAGAAAGGAAATTGTTTTGATGCTTAAAATTGAATGAAATGGATAGCTCAGACCAGTGAGGAGTTGAAGAGGGAAAGAGGCTTTCAATAATCCTCTTCAGACAGTTGAAAACATGGAAAATTAAACAAAAATTCAAGGAAGAGCACTACAAATATAATGAATTCCACCTTTATTACTTGTTTGTTTAATTTAAGAAGAAATGAGAAGGAAAATGATACACATGAAACATCAGTGAACTTACAATCATAGAGAGAAACACACCATCAAAACATAGAGCCACATGGATCCCAAAGAGTGCTGCAAACCCTGGTCTATTTCCTTTGCCAAAATGCAGAGATGAAATGTACAATGAAGCTCAAAGCAATCCCAAGTGTCCAACCCCCGAAAATGACTGAGAAAATACAATATATAGACAAGCCTAACTCATTCCCATGCCTCTAGGGGTCGATCTCACTAGTGTAGGAGCTGTTTCAACAAGATCTAAACTAAGAACTGGAAAATAGGCAATGAAACAGCTTGCCTCTATAAGATAGGAAACTGATTCATTTAGTTACATTTCACTTTTTGGTGAATGAATCTACTTGGATGAGTAAAAATGTGCCAAAATTACATCAAAGTCATGAAATTACATCAAGTTACATCAAGAGTTTCACATTTGGAGATAAAAAATTCAAACTGGCCAAAACTAGGCGAAAATCTGAGCTGTTGAGTGAAAAAGGAGCCAAAATTCCCAATGCGCCGCACCTGAAATCTCTATGCGTCGCGCCACTTTGAGGCTGATTTTGAGGGCCTTCCCGAAGTCCAAATTGAGTGCAGGATAGCTCGTTGGAAATATCCGTCTGTCTAGCTTCTAACCCAAGTACAATTTCTGAATTTGGTTTCCATTGGCCCCTCCAAAAATCAAATCTCCCAACACTGCTTCCTGTGTGTCCAAAAAGTGGCAGAAAGGCCATTTTTAAGGTGTTTTTGACCCTTCAGGCAACACAAAAATTGTCAAAATATTTAGGTAATGATTAGGCATGCATAAATTTTCATAAAAAATCCAGAAATGCAAAGTTTTACCCAAGAGGAGCTCCCAATTATAAGCACGCGCCAAGTGGCGCTACGCGTCGGGCAGGAAAATCTGTGTTAAGGCCAAAAAATTCAAAATTGACAAAAAGTTTCCCAAATTTCTTGAAATTTGGGCTGAATTTCCTCCATCATGCACTATGCTTGGCCAAGGAAGCTTTGGCCAAAATTTTAAGTTTGTCATACCTTTTACGTCGCCTTAATGCCTTCTTGGTGCATGCAATTCAGTTGTAGAGTCAATGTCTCGGTCATAAGAAGTATCTGTCTCCATGATTTCCAAAGTCTATCTTGTCTTGGATGAATATGAGGAATTTTGTGTCTTTGGTTTTTTTACCAGATATGTGGTAATATAGGAGGGGATATGGAGGAATAGGATAGTGGGAATAATGGGCTTTTGTCAAGTGAAATTAGGAATTTGCCACTTGAAATCTATGTGTTAAATTTTTAGGGATAGCCACTTAGTTTTTTGGGATAAATTGGGATTTGAGGGAAATTTACAAGTGGTTATATGCGAACAATGGGAATGGGATAGGGATTATTGACTTGGGGATATAAGGTGAATAAGAAAAGGGAACTGTGGTGAGAAGATAAACAGTGAGGAGGGGAAAAACAAGGTGAGGAAAGTGGAAATGTTTGGCACCAAAAACCAATTTAAAACCCTAAAGGAGGAAATTATCAACAAGCTAATAGGGTTTTAGTTTTTCCATTCAAATCTTTATCTCATAATCAACACCAAATACTTGTTATGGAAATTACAAGGTCACATAGACTTACTTGGAGCATGAAAGAACGAATCGATTTGGAGTTTTTGAGAGATGGAAAAAATTTTGTGTTCCGGCCCAATGCACCGTGCAGCCAACCCAGTGCACCGCACCCCTCCTATGCACTGCACTGGTTCAAATTTACACACAGTCAGCTGGCTCAATGCGCTGCGCAACTTTGATGCGTCGCGACAACTGCCCAATGCGCCGCGCTCTGCAAATTCTAAACAATCTGCCCCCAAATTACTTGTTTCACCCTCCAAGATTCCTTCTTGGCTTACTCCAGTTTGCACACCACATATTTGAGCACATTTGGAAATTTTTGGAGAAGTTTATGGTGAAATTGGGCTTGCAGCTATATGCATCGCGCCACAAGCCCAACGCGTCGCGCCCTTTTGCAGGAGACTTTTGGAGACCTTCCTGGTGTCCAAATTGGGCACGGGATAGCTTTCTGGAAAAATTATTGAGTTTTATTTCCAACCCAAGTGGAATTTTTCAATTTGGAGTTCATTTTCACTGTCAAAAATCAAATCTCCCAAGACTGGTCAAAATGTGCAAAATGAGGCTGCCTCAAGGCAGAGTGTTGTTGCAGTCAAATTTTGAAGGTCCTCCTCAACTCCAAATTGAGCTCATGATAGCTCATTGGAAAGCGCTTTGTGTCTAGTTATCATTTGACACATAAAACAAGTCATTTAGCCAACCAAGCTAGGATAAATATTGATTTTCCCAAGGTCACTTCAGAGGTGCATCAATTCTCCTGAGGCAACTGTATTTTTGACATTTCTCTAAAACCATGACACCCGTGTAAAAAGTGAATGAGGTTTTTCTTCCTTCGCCTATTTTGGAAAAAAAAAATCTCTCATTTTTCCCAATTTCATCTTTTAATTCTGAGAAACATCATTGGAGTAAAACCTATCCCGATATGTGGAACAAGGGATTTGTCGAAATGAAGCGAAATGAAGGAGATAAGGGGATTCTGAATTCTTGAGAAAATTTTGGGAAGTAGGGAGGGATGTTTGGAAGCAAGGGAAAGTGGAATTTCAGATATTGAGTGAGGGGAAGGGGTCCAAAAGGGCAAAACATAGGCCTAGCTTAGAAAATTGCCAAGTTGTAGCAAGAAACTAGGGTTTGTGCGAAAATGAGGAATTTGGGGGATCTTAGTGATGGGAAGTGTTTAATAAGGTACATTAAGGATAGGGGAAGGTGTATGAAGATCAGGTTACAAGTTTTGATGATTATTTGACCATCCAAGAGAAATTACCTTCAAAACCTTAGGAGGGGGAAATGAACCTTACTTAGGCACAACTAAAGCATGAACAAGGTGTAAAATGACCCATTGGAACCTAACATGATGATGAAAACCTTCTGAATTATGGTACACTCAGCTAAATTATGACATGGACCGACATTTGGACAACCTTGAAAAGAGTGAAAGCACACCCTAGACCTAATACCTAGTGACCAAATTTTACTTGAAGACTCACTGAAATGACAAAATTTGATCTTGACACCTTAAAATCACTTTGTAAGAGCATGTTTGATCACTGGAGGAAGGCTGCAAAGGCTGAAACTAACAGGTTCCATGCAACTTAGCTCCCCATGATCATGACAACAACATGCCCTACTTAGAGGATATATCTACAACCACTATATCCATCACCAAAATTTTGGCTGGAATTTGTGCCAAAGTAGCACACAGTTCTTTCATAATACCCAAGTATCTCACTTTGTTAGAATCAAAAGAGTATAAATCCTTGTATGGTCTGGTAATTTCAATTTCCAATTTCTCCATGACAGCCTTAGGCATTACCTTATGTGAAGCACTTTAATCTAGCATGGAATTATGCAAAATTTTGACATGTATGTTTAGGCTAGCATAGAAGGGAGGAACACCTCCTTCCTGAAGCTTGCCATCTACTTCTGGTCCAAATAAAAGTTAAGGTTGGTCATCATTCAGATTGAATATATGTTTATTTTCCCCTATATTAAGAGCTTTCATTACCTTAGATCTGTACATATTCTTGTTCATTGTCTCTGTTAGAGGGATAGGTATTTCGAGTTTTGCTAACTTGTTTTCAATATTGAAGGTTGTCTGAACATTACTCATGTTTAGGAAATCTGATTTATTAGCAACATCTTTTGGGATAGGCTCTTTTTGTTGACTATTGGTTGGAACATCTGGGTTGTTTTTGAAGTAGTGTCAACTATATTTTTAGTAGGATTTTCTATTTTCCTTTTACCTGAAGCTTCAAAGGTTTTCTTCGCAACACTATCTGTGATTTTCTTAACAGTAGTATCAGAGGTTTTCTTAGTAGGAATATTAGTATTTTTCTTACTACGGGTATCTGAAGTTTTCTTAATCCTAAGGTTGTACTGTCTGTGGAATTCCATGATATCATTCTCAAAACCCTATTTATAATCATCTGATTCATCATAATCAAGTTTTATTTAAGACAACTGAAAACAATTCTTGTTCCTCTTGAGTAAGAAATATTTTCTCGTCATCATTTATTCCCATCAGATTTATTTGATTGTCCTCTACTTCTTCAACTATTTGATCTTCATCGTCAGCATAATTCTCATGGAAATGAGAACTACTTTGTTGTTTTGGTCCCTTCTGTTCCTTTTGTTTAATTTCTGATGGATTTCTCCTAACATTTTGGTTTCATTTTTGAGGACCAGGTTGATTTTCCCTTCGAGGAATTCTATCTACTAGACTGATTATTTCCATCATCCTCTCCATTTTTCTAACCAAATAATATATCTTAGCATCAGAAGAAGATTTTTATGGTTACTCTTTCATTGTCACTCTCCTCTCTGTTCTCATCCTAACTCTTTTAGCTAACAAATTACCTTATACACTCACTGCATCTCTTTACATTTTTTCTAAAGTTGCAGAGTTTCTCTCTCTTATCTGATAAGACATATCTTCCCCAGAGACATTAGGGAATTTTATTAAGGCTAAACCTTGAGGGTGTTTAATGTTTGCACGAATTTCATTATAAACTCTATTGAATCTGATGCAATAATCTTGGACACATTTCCCAGGTTCCCTCCTAATAATTTCATACTCTGATAGAATTTGAAGAGGGTTCTTTTTATCTTACCATATATTAAGGAATGACTGATGAAATGTAGGGATATCATTAATGTTAGCAGGTGGTAAGGCTTTGAACCATTTCCTAGCTTCTCTAGTAAGACTTTGAGCGAATAATCTCATATTAAAATTTTATTCGCCAACTTCTTAAAGATCAAAACTATCATTCATCCTATCGATGTGTTGTTGAGTAGTTATGGGTCCAGTGCCATCAAACCAGGGTATCCTAGTCTGATAATCCCGTGGCATATTTGCTAAAGGAGCCTAAAGAACAAGAATATATCTTGCTACCATGATGTGTATATGGGGATGTATAATATGTGGATTTATTAAAGGTGGAGGTTGAGTTGAAGATGTAAGTTGGGTTGAAGGTGGAATTTGGGTTGAATATGGAGGTTGGGTTGAAGGTGGAGTTTGGGTATCTTCGTGAGAAACTATGGGAGTGGTAGTGGAAATTATAGAAGGAGTGGGACTGGATGATCTTGGATGAGCAAACTGAGATGAACTGGATGAAACTGCATTTGTTAAGGCAGAGAGTTCAACATATTCCTGGAGGTATGCCTCGTGGATAGATAGGTCAAGGTATGATGCGAAATCCCGTAATTTATCAAAGTATTGAATGCTTTGGAGATCAAGATCAGTTTTCATAGAATGTCCTTCAAATGAATGATGTTTTAAGGTAGACTGATCTACCACAGTTTAGTGTACCCAATTTTCTAACTTAGTCCTAAAAAAGTTATGATCAACTGGAAAATCAAACTAAATATCATGTAAAGTGACAAAGTTACTTGGAAGAGAATCTTACCTAGGGGGAGGACTGCTACTTCCTTGAATCTCAACTAAAATTCTCCTCCTCAACAATTTTTCAGGGTCATCTACAATAGTGGAAGGTTTAGGATCAAGATGAAATCTAGTACAATCTATTTTTGGAGCCAAAATTAAAATATAAAAAACAAACACTATTATTTACAAACATAAACATTCCCTAAAATGTTCTGTTGATGGGAAAATCTGTCCGGAAAACAGCAGGGGATCTCCCCGGTAAAAGGTCTCAATTAGACCTTGAACCATTTGGAATAGGGATCCCATCTGAGGTGTGGGTCCGGCTACCACTGATTTCTCCTTTGCTTTGGGTCTCGCTTAAACTCTATAAAAAAATGGATACACACCTAATCAACTGATACAAGACATATGATTGATGCATTAAACACATATATAACACTATGTGTAGCGAGAAATTAATAAAGCATACACGCCGAAGGAGGTGTCGTTAGCAACAAATCTTTGGGGTTATGCTTGTGAGGTATTCTAACCACAAAAGAAATAGTTCTTTATGGCAAGATGCCCCTTTACTTCCTGAAAGATAAAACGAAATGCTAATAAACAAGGTCATTAACATCCATTAAGAGAGCAATGAAAAACTGAACATCATTAACACAAGCACAGATAGCCGTGATGCATAAATGATGCCATTAAGAGTGCAACTTCATTAATCAAAGCATATTTGAAACTGTATAAGATATACACATAGTGTTCGCACAGCAAAACACATCCGATCCAACAAAGGGGTTTTTCAAAATGCTTCTATTCATGTTTCAATGTGTAATCCTCTAGTAATACAATATATTCAACTCGAGTCCCAAACAAAAGATCCTTTTACAAGCTCCCGAAGGAGTATTTATAGTACAGAACCTGCCCCTTGGGCTTGCTTGACTTTTCATCTTCCTGACCGTTGGGTTTCCTTGTGACCCAGTCTTTTCTGAGACCTACGACCTGAGCCGCTGTTGCGACATGTGATCTAGTCGCTGGGTAGCTGGGTCGCGCCGTTGGGAATTTACCAAGGGGTGCGACTTAGCGACCTGGGGACTTCTGCGACTTGTGACCTAGGGCAATATGCGACCTGCGACTTCAGAAAATATGCGACCTGCGACCTCGGCAAATGTGTGACCTGCGACCTCGACAGATGTGCAACCTTACGACCTAGTTGTTGGGTCGCCAGGTCACGTCGTCGGGCTTTTAACAGGGAGTGCGACTATGCGACCTGGCGACCTGAGAAAGTTTGCGACCTTAGACCTTCGGTCATCCCTTCTGCATTTCTCTTTCAGCGATATCATAACCTTGTTCTCCGGAGGCCAGCCTTAGCCCTCGCCATGTGAGACAGCAGCTTCTATCTGCCAGTGATGTTGAGCATCCACATAACACGAGGTTTTGAGGTTGATTTGAAACCTAGCCTCGCATCCAGAGCTAGCAGTCCTCTTAATTTGGATGGGAATTACTGTTACCCTGTATTACCTGCAAGACAACAGAGTAAATCAGCATCTTCTTATATAACCTGCAGATAATCGAATTAAATTAGCCATGTGTAACCTGTTAAATTAGCCTCTCGCATAAAAAAAATTTATGCATGTTGAGGAAGTGATAAATATATAAACGTAGATGCATAAAAGGTATGTTGACACATAAAATCAGGAGACTTCAAAGATCAGCTTGCACCCCTGCATAGTCCTGTTTTGCAGGCCATATATGCTTTGAGAAAAGAGGCCATTCTGAAGCGAGGTCGCATAGTCGGAACTTTCTCCTTGGTCGAAACTTTCCTTGGGCTCACCTTTCTGTGACCTTGCGACCTCGGAGGGGTCGCATAATCGCATGGTCGCGTTTCCTGTCCAGCAACATGTATTGTGACTCAGCGACCTAGAGGGGTAGCACGACTTTACCTTCACATGGGTCGCAATCTCAAAGGGGGTCACAGGGTCGCACCTTTCACTTGTCTCATAGATTTGCGACTTGCGACTCGGAAGAAATGCGACCTGACAAAGGTCGCATAGTCGCAGATGTTTGGGCAAGTCGCACTCAATCGATTTTGGGTATGCTGCGACTCAGCGACCCAGCATGGATTGCGACTTGATCAGGGGTCACATGGTTGCATTTAATAATCGATCGCACTCCTTGCTGCTGCAATCAAAGTTTGGTAGTAAAATTTCAAGAGTATTAACCTCCTGCTCCTTTTGAACTCCCGCCACACCACACGCTAAAAGGCAAGTTACTGCGCTGGATTCAAGACTCCTTAGGAGGATCTATTGGTCAAAAGGACGATTAATCCTTCAAGCAATATCTCCACGGAACCATAACTGAAATTCTATCTGTGAATGGAAATAACAGACGCATCAAAAGATCATCGTTCTTCAAACCCTATCGATTCTGATCTCAACACACAGATTGTAGGGGTGACAGAGCGAGCGCTGTCTGGTGCAGGAGCTACTGTTTTCACCACCCCTATCTTAATCCTTTGAACGTGTCAAGGTTTTATATTTGCCCCATGTTTTCCATTTAACAATAGAACGTTCGTCGGTGGCTAGTAAGGAGCGCGATCTGTTGGAGAGGGCATTGTGCCAACGCACTGTACTGAACCTTCTTTCACCTCCCGTGATGGTCGACTGCTAGAATTTTTATTACATTCCAATGCAAATGAATCCGGCCTACAGCATGTGGCCATCTTCATCGAGGCATCGGAATCACTAGTTGAAATATTTTTAATTTAGGATGCGTGTAGATTGAGCTCAGAGCAACGTATTGCAGAGGGCGAAAATTAACTTAGAATTTTTTTTTTCTGTGCTAACAAAACCAGCATCAAAGGGATTCGATCTTTTTCCTACACTGAAAATCGACCATGTCAAATGTTACTATGGCATGCCAGGCTTGATCGGCATAGAAAGGCATCAGATCCTTGCATGTCGGGCTTTATTGCTAATGCAAAGTGAACGATCCCTGAAAGCTGTGTATCAGCGCCCTTTTCGATCAGAAACCTCCATTTTGGATGTAGCAGAGTAATTTATGTTCATGCATGGCAGCATGCATGGGCAACCTGCATCCATGTAATGCGGCATGAAGAGGGAGGATTCGTTCTGTCCAGCTCAATGTGTTGGATTTTCCATTCTTGAGAGTCGTCGTCGATAGCTTGGTTAAGATAATATTTTCCCTCGTAATAATGCGATTCACATTTTTTTGACACGTAGTCAAACGTGATCCAAGGTTCTTCTCGAAAAATCTTACAAATAGTCTTAAGAAAAACTGGTCACAAGGTATCCCGAGGCATATTACGTTGAATGTCGAAATGCTTAAAATGGGAGACCATCAGAAGGCTTGGCAGTTTTTAAAAGGTTTTTTGATTTGCCATTAGTGACCACCTGCTTAAAAAATCTGTGGTGTACACGTAAGAGATTGGCGACAGCGCGCCATCTCTATTGACCATACAAGTGTCCGACAAATCACAGCCATTAGCGCAGAGAAAAAATTTCTTATCCTTGACCCCTTATG
This sequence comes from Pinus albicaulis, assembly GCA_034641835.2. Classification (NCBI taxonomy): domain Eukaryota; kingdom Viridiplantae; phylum Streptophyta; class Pinopsida; order Pinales; family Pinaceae; genus Pinus; species Pinus albicaulis. The sequence continues at coordinate 1,372,382,246 of CM076581.1, forward strand.
CTGGCAGGAAGTTTCGTTCTATATGCCGAAAATGGCTGGGTGTTCTGGCAGCAGCTAGATTTTGTGTGCTTGCACACAGAGAATATAAATAGAAAAAACCTAACCTCCTCTAGCAACGCCGTCACTCTGCACTGTTTAAAACATGGCAATAGATATTCATATATTGCACCACAATTATCATAACATTACCACTGTGGGATTGTCATAATATCTCGCTCCATGTTTTAAACATAACATGACCATTATATATCCACTCCATTTTACCAAGGTTGAAACGTTGACCGCCACCTATATATATAAACATTTAAGTTTGGCTCCATGCAACGTAAATATCGAACATTTGGCTCCATGCAACGTGTTTTCATATAGTTCTGATCCGCCATTTTAATCGTAAAGTTGACCACCTTATATATATCTGCCTCAAATGTTTTAACGTAAATTGAAACGTGCCATCGAATGTTTGACTTTATGTAAACGCGTCCATGTGGTTTCTGCGCCATGTTTCCACGTAAAGTTGACCGCTACATATGTAAATTGCTCCAAACACTTGCCGTAAGTTTGAAAACAGCCATCGAACCTTTGCGCCGCTCCATGTTTTACAAATAAAACTCGCGATCATCGTATATTCGCCAACACGTTTTAACATAGGTCGCAATGTACCATAGAAATATTTGAGCTCAATTTTCATGAGTTTTCGTATGTTCGATCTTGCGTTCCCCATATGGTGTTAAAACCATGTTTTTATCCTCACATTTGCTTTTCTCTCCAATTACGCAACTAGATAACAATTTTTATGCCACGACCACCAATTCTATAATATGAATGCCATTTGTTTTGAAAGGTCGAGAAGAGAAATCCGCTCCTCAAACCACATGATGGCCGTTTAATGTTGGACTTTCTATCTAGTAGTACTAGAGACTTTCTTTGCATATGTATCAATCTTCTTGGCTACAAAAAGAGATGTATGCATTCAACATAACCTTCAGGTTCAATTTGAAATTCTTCATCTCTAATAGTTTCGCATAGACAATCTTTATGGACATCTAAGCGCAAAGGAGACTAGGGTTTTAAGGTCCTTTCGTTCCTCCACATGTACTCCTTGTAGCGTAAATAATGCCACAGTATGTGGCTCAGGATTAATAAATGTTGCTTTTCAAAGGAGCGTTCACATATTTGAAACTCTGTTGTTGGCTTGCCACACCAACATGTGTGCTTTTGCACTGCTGCCCAGAGCGAGAATGCCTCGAATGAGATCGTCATTCTCTAGAGAAATTTTCTGAGTCTGCTTGGTTCGCTTGGGCTATACTTCGGGCTAGACTTGTCGGAGTGGTGAAATATGTTCCTCTGTGTGCACCCATCGACATTTAGATGGTAATAGCAGCATGGGATTGTTTCTTGATCAGCACCTCCACCAAAATGCAGCTTCCTGGTAATTGTGTCATCATCATTTTCATCTTCAAACAATCTCATCCTCAAGGTCGTCAAGCGTCGATAGAGCAATACCATGATGAGTAAGAATTTCATCTTCTCCATCTGATAAAGTGTATTTGTCCTTCTTAAGCATCCGTGACTGTCGCTTACTCTGGAATCTAATGATAGCCTTATCTGCATCCTCAAGAGCGTCATCATTTTCCCCAGGCATTATGCCTTTGGTAGTTGGGTTCCAATCTCTTCCTCCCAAGCGATGGTGACATCCTTTGGTATATCATCTGTGGGATTGCCTGCACGTAACATTATAACACTAATTAGTTTACAGTCACCTTTTAGAGAACGGTGCCCCCCCAAATAATAAATATTAGACTATGAGCGCGGCGCAGTGCTAAAACAAAGTGCCTAGACAATCCATGATGCAAGTGCTCTTAATGTAAATACGCACAAGTTTCCTTTCGAATGTATGCATGATGATCCTTCGCACATGGCATGATTACAACAACATCGCCTGATCATGATGGCGAGACAACTCATGCAAGGTTGGGGATAAGTCGTTGGGATGTCACTGACTGCAGGTTTGGTGAAAGACATTAACAACTAAGCGAGCAAAGGGGGACCCAAAATTTTAAATATACCCAAAATTTTGGGTGGTGTTGTAGCGGCTACAACAAATGGAAAACCACTGGTAGAATTCAGCATCTCTGTCAATATCACAACAAAAGTCTGAACCAAGATAGTGATGCAAGGGAATATTTAACAAGTTCTGTGGGGACCCTTTAAATTACTCTGGCCCTTTATAGGTAAGCCTAATCCTTGTGCCTCAACTAAGTCTCGCTAATCAGAAATACATCAAAGAGAAAGCTCACAGACACCAGTAGCTTGTTGATGATGTGAAGAGCAAGGCAGTGGGTTTATTATTTTCAGGATTTTTTAAAGTAAGTTTCTGGTGTTGCTCCGCTACCAGCAGGCCTGGATAGTGCCCCGGTGGAGTCACTTCAAGAAATCACAAATGTTGCTCTGCTGCCAGCGAGCCTGGTCAGTACCCCGGCGGAGTCATTGCATTACCTCTCCGCGCAGGAAGCCTTTCTCGATCCTTTACCCTTATTTGTTTCATGTGTTTGCAGCACTTATTTTCATGTGCTCGTGGCACTTATTCTCATGTGCTCATGGCACTTATTTTTCATGGGCGGATGAGGGATCCCGACTTATTTTATGAGCAAGAGAGGTTGTTTCTTGTGTTACAGAAACTGAAATATATCCTGATTTGGGTTTTCCCTTCTGCCGAACCTTCACATCCCATTTACCACAATAGGCAAAGCATGCAAAACAGATCATTTTAGGGTGCCCAAGATGATGCTGGGCACAAGGCTTAGGCTATGGGTATGGGCCATTCAAACTCATTAGGTCTCCCTCAAGCAATCGGCTCGTATCTCCCAAGCTAAATAATTTTAGACTCATAGGCATCTTGTTGAGAATGCGACTTCGATGACTTGTCCTGAGAGAAATTGGCCTCTTGAGATAGCCACCACAACCTCATGCAAAATAACAGGGTTACTGTTTCAGCAATCAGGGAAAAACAAGACCGCAAGGTGATAGGGTTGTAATGAGGGCTCATGCAGTGGCAGGCGATATGACAAAATGATGTGAGAAAGAGGGTGTACGACGCAATGTAATAAGCGAGGCTCAAGATGCAATGCAACGCCATGTGTGAGAGCGATCAACCAGTTGTAAGTGAAAATACAAGCAGTGATTACTTATGCAGCAACAAGTAACTGAAAATGAAATGAAAGGAAAATACTTGTAACATGATGATGCCTAAAATATTAATCGTAAACAAAAATAGCAAACACGCTAATCAACAACTTTGAACTAACAAACTTTTATTAACAGGTCCTAGCTAGCCTACACCTAAAACCTAGTTTAACCCATGAGGTGGCCGGGTTATGTAAAATCAGTTTTGGCAAGTAAACCTAATCAACAACTTTGAACTAACAAACTTTTATTAACAGGTCCTAGCTAGTCTACACCTAAAACCTAGTTTAACCCATGAGGTGGCCGGGTTATGTAAAATCAGTTTTCCAGTGCAGCCACCGCATTAGTTCACCTCCTGCAACGACAAAAATGATCAGGATTAGGGCTAGTATCCAAAAAAGTGCAGTAACAACAAAACTTACCTGAGGAGCAGGTGCAACGACAAAACGATCATAGATACTTACCAAAGAACATGCCAGAATAGATTGTGCAAGCTGAATCCCACTCTCATCTTGATACACGACAATACGTTCTTGAAACTTAACATTTATAAATGACACATAATCATTCATGCACAATCCTGGATCTGAGGGGTGATGGGTAAGCCAATTCCTATTTGCAAGCACATTCACGGGATAGGTTTGGTCGAACAAACCAGCATGCTCATTATGGTAGTGAGGGTCATCAGTTTTATGGAATGGGAACAATAATCATGTGCCAGGCGAATTATAGATACTTGCGAATCTGAGAGCAGAAACCCTAATTTTGAAAGCCCTAATTCGGAGTTTCTCCTGGAACCTGTCAAGGATATGAGGATCCGAATCCACTTTCGGTGGAGGTCGTAATTCCTCACCATCTTGAACAAACTCCAGACCTTCAAGCGGTAGGTTTCCCAACTTTGAATGTTGGGCGAGATCATCAAGCGACTGGATGTGATCATGGATTGTGGTGAGTTGCAAAATGTCAGTGGGCTTTGTATCAAGTCGGTCAAATGTTTGCACACTAATAGATTGATGACCCAAAGTATCAGATTCTCTAGATTTGCCAGGGTGGAGTGAAATCGACATGGTTATGTTGGAAGGAGCATGGTACTTGGGGATTGCTATTTCAGAAATGGTTGGCAGAAGCTGAAGCACTTCGATTTTCTGATCGGTACTTGAATCTTCCCAAAGCGAATCATTGAATTCTGGTGTCTCTATATGGTCGGAAAAGAGATGCGAGTGACCGTCCTCGTCGGTATGATTGAATATGCTTTCAAATAAGGAGTGATCACTACAACCATTGATTTGATCAAGTTGGGTACTTCGCAAGTTAGGCTCCCTGGGAGTTACCAACTGGGATGGATCATTAAAGAGGACATCTTGAGGTTGCCCAGACTGGAAATCGCTCCTATGTCTATCTAAAGGTTCCGAGTGAGAAATATCAGATCTAAAAGATTCATCGATTTTGAATTGTGATTGCGAAACACCATCTGCGTGCTTATGATTATCGCCAATACCAATATAAGGAAATTTTGAATGTCTCGAAGAAATTACTGGTGTGGCGGGATCAGGAAAAAAACCAGGGAATAATGAACGAATAGATTGAGTCGCAGGGGTGTTAACCATACGAGGCTTTTCAACACGTGCATTCGTGTCATTTAGAGAAAACAATGATTTTGCAGGCCTTGTAAGGGAATCAAATTTATGCGGGGTAGGATTCGATTCATAATCAGTATGCGAATCAGATTTAGGTTTGTTTCCAGAGAGACACCGAGTGGGCTCGAGGTAGGTTTCATGAACTGGGAGAGATAAAGAGCCACTAGGGTGTTCAAACTCTGATTCGACATGGTGCGTGAAAGACTCAAAGTCAGAACAGCCGTTGACTTGCGGGTTGTCATAGGGAACACTAGGCTCAGGCTGGGTTGCTAACTGGAATGGTTCAACGGAAACGAGAATCACATACGTGAACTGTTCTCTTAACAACCTCCAATCGGCATCCTTCTCAGGGAACTCAAAACAATAATGAACAAATCTGATAGAGAACTCATCTAAAGATTCCTGAGGTTCCATTCTGATGTCATTTAGCTTTATTAAAATGTTATGAAGATCATACCTATGAAAATCTTGTTGTAACTCATTGACGATTTGTTCAAATGAATGGATGGAAGCTTCCAGAAATGTGCGATACCATTGCTTAGCGCAAACTTCGGGAGTAAGGAAGAAAATCAAACAAATCAAACCTTCATCGTCAATTTCATAGCACTCACCAAAGTCACAGAAATCTAAAAGGTGTTGGGTTATGGACACCCCATTTTCACCATCAAATTTTAACTGGGACAAGTGATACATAAGTTCATCGGGGATGAAGTATCGAGGCTCATAAAACTCCGACAAACATCTTGGGAGAATGATTTGGGAACGAGCCATTATAGATATGAGATTAACCGGAGGCTCTAAGGGCTCAGCTTGTCTTCAAGCCCTCCTTCTAGCACTAATTCTGTTGACGGGAAAATTTGTCCGACCAATAGCAGGGGATCTCCCCGGTAAAAGGTCTCAATTAGACCTTGAACTGTTTGGAATAGGGATCCCGTCCGGGGTGTGGGTCCGGCTACCACTGATTTCTCCTTTGCTTTGGGTCTCACTTAAACTCTATAAAACATTGGATACACACCTAATCAACTGATACAAGACATATGATTGATGCATTAAACACGTGTATAACACTATGCGTAGCGAGAAATTAATAAAGCATACACGCCGAAGGAGGTGTCGTTAGCAACACATCTTTGGGGTTATGCTTGTGAGGTATTCTGACCACAAAAGAAATATTTCTTTATGGTGAGATGCCCCTTTACTTCCTGAAATATAAAACGAAATGCTAATAAACAAGGTCACTAACATCCATTAAGAGAGCAATGAAAAACTAAACATCATTAACACAAGCACAGATAGTTGTGATGCATAAATTATTCCATTAAGAGTGCAGCTTCATTAATCAAAGGATATTTGAGACTCTATAAGAAATACACATAGTGTTCGCATAGCAAAACACATCAGATCCAACAAAGGGGTTTTTCAAAATGCTTGTATTCATGTTTCAATGTGTAATCCTCTGGTAATACAATATATTCAACTCGAGTCCCAAAAAAAAGATCCTTTTACAATCTTGCGAAGGAGTATTTATAGTATAGAACCTGCCCCTTGGGCTTCCTTGTCTTTTCATCTTCCTGACCATTGGGTTTCCTTGCGACCCAGTCTTTTCTGCGACCTGCGACCTAAGCCGCTATTGCGACCTGCGTTCTAGTCGCTGGGTAGCTGGGTCACGCCGTCGGGAATTTACCAAGGGGTGCGGCTTGGCGACCTGGCGACTTCTGTGACTTGCGACCTGGGGAAATATGCGACCTCCGACTTCGAAAAATATGTGACCTGTGACCTCGGCAAATGTGCGACCTGTGACCTCGGCAGATGTGCGACCTTGCGACCTAGTCACTGGGTCGCTGGGTCGCGCCGTCGGGCTTTTAACAAGGAGTGCGACTATGCGACCCGACGACCTGAGAATGTTTGCAACCTTAGACCTTCGGTCATCCCTTCTGCATTTCTCTTTCAGCGATATCATAACCTTGTTCTCTGGACGCCAACCTTAGCCCTCGCCATGTGAGACAGCAGCTTCTATCTGCCGGTGATGTTGAGCATCCACATAACACAAGGTTTTGAGGTTGATTTGAAACCCAGCCTAGCATCCTCCGGAGAGAGCTAGCAGTCCTCTTAATTTGGATGGGCATTACTGTTACCCTGTATTACCTACAATACAACAGAGTAAATCAACATCTTCTTATATAACCTGCAGATAAGCGAATTAAATCAGCCATGTGTAACCTGTTAAATTAACCTCATGCATACAAACATTTTATGCATTTTAAGGAAGTGATAAATATATAAACGTAGATGCATAAAAGGTATGTTGAAACATAAAATCAGGAGACTTCAAAGATCAGCTTGGACCCCTGCATATTCCAGTTCTGTAGGCCATATATGCTTTGAGAAAAGAGGCCATTCTGAAGTGAGGTCGCATAGTCGAAACTTTCTCCTTGGTCGAAACTTTCCTTGGGCACACCTTTCTGGGACCTTGCGACCTCGGAGGGGTCGTACAGTCGCATGGTCATGTTTCCTGTCTAGCAACATGTATTGTGACTCAGCGACCCGGAGGGGTCGCGCGACTTTACCTTCACATGGGTCGCAATCTCAAAGGGGGTCGCAAGGTCACACCTTTCACTTGTCTCATAGATTTGCGACTTGCGACTCGGAAGAAATGTGACCTGACAAAGGTCGCATAGCCACAGATGTTTGGGCAAGTCGCACTCAATCGATTTTGGGTATGCTGCGACTCAGTGAACCATTATGGATTGCAACTTGATCAAGGGTCGCATCGTTGTGTTTAAGAATCGATCGCACTCCTTGCTGCTGCAATCGATGTTTGGTAGTAAAATTTCAAGAGTATTAACCTCCTGCTCCTTTTGAACTCCCACCACACCACACACTGAAAGGCATGTTACTGTGCTAGATTCAAGACTCCTTAGGAGGATCGATCGGTCAAAAGGATGATTAATCCTTCCTGAAATCTCTCCACGGCACCATAACTGAAATTCTATCTGTGAATGGCAATAACAGACGCATCAAAAGATCATCATTCTTCAAACCCTATCGATTCTGATCTCAATGCACAGACAGTAGGGGTGACAGAGCGAGCGCTGTCTGGTGCAGGAGATACTGTTTTCACCACCCCTATCTTAATCCTTCGGACATGTCAAGGTTTTATATTTGCCCCATGTTTTCCATTTAACAATATAATGTTCCTCGGTGGCCAGTAAGGAGCACGATCTGTTGGAGAGGGCATTGTGCCAACGCACTGTACTGAACCTTCTTTCACCTCCCATGATGGTAGACTACCAGAATGTTTATTACATTCCAATGCAAATGACTCCATCCTACAGTAGGTGACCATCTTCATCGAGGCATCGGAATCACTAGTTGAAATATTTTGAATTTAGGAGGTGTGTAGATTGAGCTCAGAGCAACGTATTGTAGAGGGCAAAAATTAACTTAGAAGTTTTTGTTGCTGTGCTAACACAACCAGCATCAAAGGGATTCGATCTTTTTCCCGCACTGAAAATCGACCATGCCGAACATTACTATGGCATGCCAGGCTTGATCGGCTCAGAAAGGCGTCAGATCCTTGCATGAGATCCTTGCATGTTGGGCTTTATTGCTAATGCAGAGCGAACAATCCCTGAAAAGTTGTGTATCAGCGCCCTTTTCGATCAGAAACCTCCATTTTGGATGTAGTAGCGTAATTTATGTTCATGCATGGCAGCATGCATGGGCAACCTGCATCCATGTAATACGGCATGAAGAGGGAGGATTCGTTCTGTCTAGCTCAATGTGTCGGATTTTCCATTCTTGAGAGCCATCGTCGATAGCTTGGTTCAGATAATATTTGCCCTCGTAAGAACGCAATTCACGTTTTTTTGACACGTAGTCAAATGTGAGCCAAGGTTCTTCTCGAACAAGCTTAAAAACAGTCTTAAGAAAAACTGGTCACAAGGTATCCTGAGTCATATTACGTTGAATGTCGAAATTCTTAAAATGGGAGACCATCAGAAGGCTTGGCGGTTTTTAAAAGGTTTTTTGATTTGTCATTAGTGACCACCTACTTAAAAAATCTGTGGTGTACACGTAAGATATTGGTGATAGCGCGCCATCTCTATTGACCATACAAGTGTCCGGTAAATCACAGCCATCAGCGCAGAGGAAAAATTTCTTATCCTTGACCCCTTATGTCGGGAGGAAGTTTCGTTATATATGCCGAAAATGGCTAGGCGTTCTGGCAGCAGCTGGATTTTCTGTGCTTGCACACAAAGAATATAAATAGAAAAAACCTGACCTCCTCCAGCAATTCCGTCGCTCTGCACTGTTTAAAACATGGCAATAGATATTCATATACTGTGCTAGAATTATCATAACATTACCACTATGGGATTGTCATAATATCCCGCTCCATGTTTTAAACATAACATGACCATTATATATCCACTCCATTTTACCAAGGTTGAAACGTTGACCGCCACCTATATATATAAACATTTAAGTTTGGGTCCATGCAACGTAAATATCGAACATTTGGCTCCATGCAACGTGTTTTCATATAGTTCTGATCCGCCATTTTAATCGTAAAGTTGACCACCTTATATATATCTGCCTCAAATGTTTTAACGTAAATTGAAACGTGCCATCGAATGTTTGACTTTATGTAAACGCGTCCATGTGGTTTCTGCGCCATGTTTCCACGTAAAGTTGACCGCTACATATGTAAATTGCTCCAAACACTTGCCGTAAGTTTGAAAACAGCCATCAAACCTTTGCGCCCGCTCTATGTTTTACAAATAAACCTTGATCATTGTATATTCGCTCAACACGTTTTAACATAGGTCAGAAATGCACCATAGAAATATTTGAGCTCAATTTTCATGAGTTTTCGTATGGTTCTGATCCTTTGCGTCTCATATGGTGTTAAAACCATATGTTTTTATCCTTTCACATTTGCTTTTCCTCCAATTGCTAGCGCAACTAGATAACAATTTTTATGCCACGACCACCACCTCATAATATGAATGCCTTTTGTTTTGAAAGGTCGAGAATTGAAATCTGCTCCTCAAACCACATGATGGCCGCTTTTAATGTTGACCCTTTCTATCATGTGGTACTAGAGACTTTCTTTGCATATGCATCAATCTTCTTGGCTACAAAAAGATGTATGCATTCAACATAACCTTCTAGGTTAAATTTGAAATTCTTCATCTCTAATAGTTTCGCATAGACAATCTTTATGGACATCTAAGCGCAAAGGAGACTAGGGTTTTAAGGTCCTTTCGTTCCTCCACATGTACTCCTTGTAGCGTAAATAATGCCACAGTATGTGGCTCATGATTAATAAATGTTGCTTTTCAAAGGAGCGTTCACATATTTGAAACTCTGTTGTTGGCTTGCCACACCAACATGTGTGCTTTTGCACTGCTGCCCAGAGCGAGAATGCCTCGAATGAGATCGTCATTCTCTAGAGAAATTTTCTGAGTCTGCTTGGTTCGCCTGGGTTATACTTCGGGCTAGACTTGTCGGAGTGGTGAAATATGTTCCTCTGTGTGCACCCATCGACATTTAGATGGTAATAGCAGCATGGGATTGTTTCTTGATCAGCACCTCCACCAAAATGCAGCTTCCTGGTAATTGTGTCATCATCATTTTCATCTTCAAACAATCTCATCCTCAAGGTCGTCAAGCGTCGATAGAGCAATACCATGATGAGTAAGAATTTCATCTTCTCCATCTGATAAAGTGTATTTGTCCTTCTTAAGCATCCGTGACTGTCGCTTACTCTGGAATCTAATGATAGCCTTATCTGCATCCTCAAGAGCGTCATCATTTTCCCCAGGCATTATGCCTTTGGTAGTTGGGTTCCAATCTCTTCCTCCCAAGCGATGGTGACATCCTTTGGTATATCGTCTGTGGGATCGCCTGCACGTAACATTATAACACTAATTAGTTTACAGTCACCTTTTAGAGAACGGTGCCCCCCCAAATAATAAATATTAGATTATGAGCTCGGCGCAGTGCTAAAACAAAGTGCCTGGACAATCCATGATGCAAGCGCTCTTAATATAAATACACACAAGTTTCCTTTCGAATGTATGCATGGCGATCCTTCACACATGGCATGATTGCAACAACAACGCCTAATCATGATGGCGAGACAACTCATGCGGGGTTGGGGATAAGTCGTTGGGATGTCACTGACTGCAGGTTTGGTGAAAGACCTTAATGACTAAGCGAGAAGAGAGGGACCCGAAATTTTAAATATACCCAAAATTTTGGGTGGTGTTGTAGCGGCTACAACATGTTCCTAAATTAAACTTCATTTAATCAGGCAAATGAATTTGTAGAAAATCACAGTACTTTCAGTTTTTCCCCAGTATTGTTGTCACTATGTTATCATTCTATAATTTTTGATATTGTGAGAGTAAGCATAGAAAATAACATCAAAACCACTTTTAAGTCTAGAAGATAGCCCTTCGAAACTTGGAGAGGGATATTTCTTTAAGATTTAGCTTTGTTTTCTATAAATTTTAGGCTAGTTATGACTCTGAATTTTTTTTTTGTTTGTAATTCATTTGATTGATTTGGTTGATTGAATGCTTTATACTTCCATTGGGCTATGGAGTCTATAAAGCTAACTGGATCTATATCAAATATTAAAGGAGTTTCATAGGGAAATATAGGTGAACTAGTTGGATCTTTTAGAATTTAAAATGATATGGAACATTAGAAAAAGTAAGATTTAGTTGAAACTAAAGATAAATTAAGAATTACTTGGTTTGAATTCAGAAGAAAACATTAAAATTACTTACAGCCATAACAGGGTGTATATTTCAAAAAATATTGATCATCACCATTTTCGTAATGTAATTAAGCTTTAAGAAAGAATAGTAAAGGAAACAATGAAATAACACATAAATGAAGAGAAGTAAATCACCAATTTTTCCAACACATGAATCCCGTGAATAATTCCTTGTATTAATGATCAGTCCATCGACTCGAAAAATTGCAATAGATCTGAGAAAATAATATTCAACAATCAACCCAGAATACTTAAAAGTGTGAAATATTTATAACAATATTTACAAAACTCCTATCTCACTCGATAAGGTATATTTAGCAATAATCTAAAAATATTATCTACTCTACAGACTAATAGGATAGGTGGAAAACTGAAACAAGAGGTGGCATAGATCTGGAGGAAGTCATTGTTGAGCTGGTGTGTCTTTATTTTCTGCGTTGGTTTGTCTTGTAACTGCATTTAAAGTTACCAATTAATCCAATAACTCACACAACTTACCCCACATGTCTTCATCCAGAATGGTCATCTTTGTTACCTTCCTATAAATTTCATCTACCTCAATATATTTTGCAAAGGTTGGTTTTACCATAAAGAATTTATTTACTTAATGTTGAATGTAAAAATCGTTTCTCGTTGCTTCCAAGAAAGCTCTACCTATCATACTCCCCTTTATGTTGTCAAATTTGGAACTATCTCTGGCCATTTCATTTAGCTTCATATTGTAATATTCTTGATTAATTAGTTTAGCTTTAATTACAAACACACTAGTAATAATTTTTGGTTCAATGCTTCAATTCCGCTTAAAAACCTGTCAAAAGCTATCTCCAGCCCTTCGAATTTTTCTTCTAATTGCATCATGAGGTTCCTTTTAGTGATAACCTTCTTGATTTCCTATATGGTTTCAGTCCTGTCATCAATTCCTAAGTCGTCCAACTCATATTTATTCTTTGAATATAGGAATTTGATGATGCTAGCAGCTTTAGTAGGCTTGTCACCTAACATCTCCTTGATTTATGTGATAGCTTATGTGGCTTTCTTTATCAGGTCCTTTTGCTCAAAAATGATTTGGATACATGACAAAATCTCATTCATGGAATTGAGAATTCCCATACATATGCTTTCCTTGGATTGGGCCAAGGTTTGGCCAATAGCTGACTCTCTTTCTGCTTCTTTTATACTTTCTAATAGCATTTGGGATCTCTTTGTTGCATCCAAATGTGAAGCTTCACTTCTGTTTTTTTGTTCTTGCAAATATTTGAATTTCCCTCACAGCTTCTTTATCTCCTTTGTTTGTACTGGCATTTTTTCTATGGCCGTTGTCAATTCTTCACTAGCATCTGCAGATTGCGTTGAAGTCTTTGTTAATGTTGTAGCACCTATAGTAGGGATATATGTGAGGGGCACTGCATCCAGAGGAAATATGGCCACATATGGATTTTGATCTTTCTCCTTAATCATTTTTTCCATCTCTTTCTCTATCTATCTGATTTGAGCATTTGTTCCATGATCAATTTCAGCATGTCTCCCTTCTGTGTCTCAGATTATTCTATTACTTTGGTAATAGGATATTCTGTTGCTAGCCGCTTCAGTTGTTTCTTCAATGCTAAAATGTCATCATTCTTCTTCTTAATAAATTCTTCTGGACCCTTCACATTTTCCGGATCATAGCCCATCTTAACAACCAAATCTTCTAATGATTTGATCCTCGTGTATTTAGCTAGAGAAGAGATATTCTCCATCTTCAACTGAGATTTAATGTTTAAAAGTGACGCTTGCAATTTTGACATAGTCATGGTTGTATTGGTTAAAGTAGAACAAATCATCTCACTAGTTTTCTTGTGCATCTCCTTTTGATCGATGGGATGAATGTACTTGGTGTCAAACTCAAATATTGTCTTTTTGTAGTCTGCTGCTGTCTTGGGCTGTGACATTTGAGCCTCAAGGAAGGCCATATACATCATTCCTTTTTCTAAATAAAAATATAATAGCAGGCTACTCTGTGAGCTGGTAGTCTACTTCCAAAATTGTGTGTAGGTGTTGTTCTTGAGAATTTCATTCTTGAGTTTGATTTCTCTGTATCTGTCAAAGATATTGTTATCAAAAAATCAGATCTGATAGGCTTCTCTTCAAACCAATCTTGTGCAAATATTTCAAAAAAATATTTTGGTTGAGGCTTAGCCTCCTCAATCTGAGAGGACTCTCTCAAGGGTTTATGATTTTTGATGAATATGTAGATGGCTAACTCTATATGAGATAAAAACAGATAAATGATGTAAACTGGTTGTAAATCACATTATCAAGTGTACATTGGGCTTATGGAGTCATGATAGCTTCATCAAAACCAAGATAATCTACCTAGCATGGAATTAAACGCATATCAAAGTTCAAGTCAAGGAATAAACATGTAGAACAGTGAAACACACAACCAGCTTGTCTATGAAGGAAGTCAGAGCATCATTGATGAATTTTGAGTAGCATAAGAAAACACCACTATAATATAATATTAAAAATATGCCGTTATAACAATAACATACAAGAACTCCTTATGAATCTTGAGTTGTCTAAGTAGAAATTCTATATTAGGCTGAAAACAGTCACCTACTTAAAACATAGCCTTTTTGCTAACAAATGTCCAACCCTTTCTATTTTGACTCCTTGATATTTTATAGATCATTTACATCATAAGATAGAGTTATCTACAACTAGATACATCGAATTTCTCTACTTTTACACCTATACTAACCATGAAACATGGTATTTATTACAAACACAGCTGTAAAACTGATATAGAGTCCTATTACAAATAGAATTAGAACTCTTTTAATTCCACTCAAAACAACGTTATCTAAACTTAGTTACATCATTTTCCACCTATATTTCTATTAAATTGAATTGATGATGAGCTCCAACCTGTTATGACCATGATGTTGACGATGTTGATCTCCTATAATTTAGGAAACTGTTCCCCTGTTTTTAGGCTTAGGATCCCTTTAGTTTCTTGAGATATTCTAACCACTTCCAACTGATAATTTTGAGACAAATTTATGTTAGGAACATGATTGGAATATGTCCCAAGTCATCCCTTCATGCCAGCTGCACGAAACCACTTTGAAATTCTCAAAACAATGAAAACAGACATGCGCTACGAAAGCAGAACAGTTTCGTAGCACGGTCTGTTTACGCATTTTCCTTCAAAATTTAACTTTCTTTCCTTCACATTTACCTTGATATTCACTTGATATAACTTCCTTGGAAATTTCAAATCAAATTACCTGGTCTTTCCTCCAAAATTTGATAAGAAAAAGGGTGGCAAGGCTGCTACAGCAGTTTCGTAGCGCATTTCACCCTTTTTGCACTACAGGTGCTACGAAACTGCTATGCAAGCAATTTTAGCCAGATTTTGAAAAAATTTAAAAAAAAAGGTACCACAGCTTCAAAATATCATTAGCTTCATCAAAACCATCAGTTGTTTCGATTAAAAACATAATCTTCACAAAATTTAATCCTCATTTTCCATTTAGAGTTTGTTTTGAATTTGTCATTTTGTACCTATGCTCTTTAGTTCATCTTGAGATTGTTTTAATTGTAGCTCCAAATCCTCTACTTGGCCTCTTAGCTTTCTATTACTTTCTCTCAAATGAGTGTTGATCACTCTAACCAACTTTGCTTCTTTAATGGCTGGAACTATCCATGTAAAAAACTGTTGTGCACTGCTTGGGATCTCTGACCTAACAACTGTTTGACCTTCCCAAACATCCTTCAATCTCTTGAATTCTGTCTTTTCAATGCTGTGTTGTCTTTCCCTCTTTCTCATCATTTCCAACTCTTAATTTGGTAGTTTCAACTTTTCTTCCAGCATTTGACATTCTGTCATATATTCCTTTCCCTTCTCAATTTTTCTAGCTGCATGCTCCACTATAGGTGATGAGAGATCAACCACCTCTTCAGGGACTTCGGCTGCTTCAATGGTTACCTGGATATATTTTTTGCCTTCTTGGAGTCTTTTTTCATGCCTAGTTAAAGATTTTCTAGCTTGAAAAACAAAAGCTGCATTCTCACCTTCAAATTCCAATTTCTTTGTTGATTTCATTTTTCTCTCTTCGGGTTCATTAACTTCAATGAAATATTCCTGCACAATGGGTGATTATTTTATATCAATTTCTTGCAGTATATCATCCAAGTTACCTTTCATCATTGGGTTGTCTCCTGTGACTAAAACCCCTGCTTTTCCCTTTGATGCTGATACTTGACTTCTTGTCTTTCTCTGGCTCTCCTGTTTATTGGCCACCTGTTTTTATTTTGTTTCTTTAAGCATTTCTACTTTTTGTTTTGCAGGTGATGGGGATTTTGCAATAAGAATTGATGATTTCTCAGTTCTCTCTTCAACCTATTTCCTTGGTTTCAACTTCACAAACCTCTTAGCTTTGGTAACCACTGGCTAACTGGATTCTTCTACTGGTGGTGAAGGATTTCCCTTGATCTTAGGGTTTCTGGCTGGGGTTAAAGCTTCCATTTCAAATCCACTCATAAATAAAAAGGAAGACCAATCTCTATTTATTTTCTAGAGCTCATTCAAAACCATCAACTTTATCAAACCGTGATGAAATAGAGAAGTTTCACAACCATCATATTTAGCTTGGACTTTGTCAGCCATTTTGGCAAGGCTTCTATTCAAATAAAATGGTAAATCTAATGATATCATTCCTATGAAATGCAACAGCAGTTTAAAATGATAAGTGTAGACTTTATGGTACCTACCTTCACATCTGAAATATATTTAGATGTTGAATAGCATCTTTGCATATTTATCCTTCATACAGCTCCTGGGTATTGCATTGTTCAAGTCCATGTCTACAAATTCAGGTTTCATAAACTCCTTGCATGGATCCATGTCAAACCTGAAACCTTTAAACCAATATTGATGTCCCCTTGGCATCTCTTTCATAGCAGCTATGATCTCAAGTGTCACTGGCATATTTATCATTCCAACTTTGGTAGTGGTTCCACTGAAATGTAGAGCAAACTCTTTGGACAGCTGAGTGCAGCAACCCTGTAGCTTTTCATAAAATTTGAGACAGTCAGCTTTGCTAAAGGCCTTCATTACCATTTTATCCTCCATAACAACATTTTCATTCTCAGGTTTGTATCTTAGACAATTTCCCCCTCTATGGACCTTATTTTCCTTTGCCATGTTTCCTGTAGAAAACCTGTTTGTTTCTCCAAGACTTGTAAAGAAACCTCGCTTGACTAGATGAACAGACTTGCTTGATTTGATGAGAGTTTTCTTTGGATGGAACAACCATAAACTTATCCTTACTATTTCAGAGCTTGGACAACATATATGAAGGTGAATGAAACAAGGATGACTCAATTAGGAAAAAATTCTAATTAGAGATGTCACCTCATGACCAAATGATGTTTGATTGATACCCTATCATGAAAATGATGACTGTGGGACAAGTGGGTACATTGAATCTGGTAATTAAATAACTCACCATACTCCTATCATGTCATTCTACAACTGAAACTGACAAATATCGGCTTATTTGACATGATAGCTACGAAACCGGACTTTCGTAGCGCTCACAGTGTAAATTTTGCACTTTGCACTACGAAATTAGCAGCGCTTTCGTAGCGCAAAACTCACTTTTTGAACTAACAACGCTACGAAACTGTGGATTTGTGGCTAATTGTAGAAAATCGACCCAAAACCTACTTAGATGACCCTTAAATGAAAAATGTGAAATTTTTAACTATGGAATGGATCAAAAAAAGACCTTTTTTTTGAATTTTGATGGTGAACACTAAACCTCTAAAACTATTGCATACCCTTAACCATGCTAAAATGACTTTCAAAACTATTTAGATCATGATCAAAAGAGATTTGACACAATGATGTTTTGAAAATTTTTGGGTGATAATAGATACTCTTCTCCTTTTCTCCCTGAATAACCTTTGAAGTCTGAGTTGTGCCTTGTTGACCCTCTAACACTGATGACATTGTCGGAGATGTAACAAATTTTATGTCTGAATGTGACGAAGATGGTTTTTCTTTGATAATCATGGAAACTCCTTGTTCTACATTCTTCTCTAAATATATTTTAGGACTCATCTCGGTCCTCTTTCTATACATCATATTAAAATCTTTACCTGCACTGTCTATCACCAAGGTGATTCTTCCTCTCTTTTCCTTTTTCTTTCTTTCTCGTGAGGAGTAGGAATCTATGAAGTTGAAGTAGACACAAGTTGTTCTTCACCTTCCTGCAAAGTATTCTCTTTCAATTTATGTTGATTTACATATATTTCAATTTCTGGATCTGAGTATGGGTATAAGGGGTAGTTTTGTGTTCAACCCTCAACATAGAAATTATGCTCACTGGATCATATGCCCATATCTGAGATTAAACTTCATCTCCTTGAGAAGCTTGTATGCTTCTTCTCCTGTTGTCCTGTTGTTGCAAACAAAAGAGCCAACTTAAGTTTTAATCGTGAATTGTGATTCCTTCTTGGCTGAAAAAGTGGATTTCATCAGATTTGATCATCTTTCTTATGTATTGCAGGGAACTTACTCTCATTGGGAGGTATTTGGGAAACTTTTATGGTGGCAATTCACTCCCATACACCCTGATTTCAGTATATTTTTAGTACAGGTACCAATATCTAGTTTTTTCTTGCTCTGTCAAATGTAAAATATTCTTTATTTTTTCACTGATTCTCAGTTCTGCTGAACTTCTCAACATGCTTATCATTGGATGTATGAATTAGTCAATGTACATATTGATTGTAAATTCATGTGAACTTTCATTACTAGGGAAGTCCAAAATATTACAGATTGTTGATTCCCTTCCTCATCTAATTTCTTCCTTTCAAACTTGAATCTATCTACCCGATAATAGATAAAAATATAAACCATAATAGAAGTATACTTGAACACTCCTTTAGTTAGTAACTTAAGGAGTTTATCATGTATACTATTAGCTAAGAAATGACTGAAATCGAAAATGATTGAAGTTTCATGATCTGTAGAAATTATTGAAAGGAAGACTAATAGGGGTTCATCTACCCATTGATTAGAATAATAGCCTAAAAAGCATGATAACATAGATATTATTTTCTTGGCCTGATCTGAGAACATGGAAGAGGGGTAAGGTGGATTTCTTCTAGGTAATTAGGTGTTTTTAGGTAGGAATATGTCAAAAATATGTGCTACTTTACAAAAATCCAACTTATGATATAGTTCAGTCAAGGTTTCTATTGAAAGATGAGTGTTGGTTTCTAGAGGAGGGACCGGAATCATCTGGTCAATGGTTTTAAAGGTAATGGTTTGTAGAATTTCACCACTTAGGGCTATGATAGCTCTCTATTTTGGCACATAACAATCTTGGCATTTTCTGAAAAATTCAGGGGAGTGAAAGGTCCGGGGAAAAATATAATGGTGGAGATTGGGCTTCCAGAGTCCAATTTCATTAGTCTTATCTATGAATTTATCCTCTAGCCAACATTAGAGTTCGAAGAGGTCGAACTCACATAGAGTCTCAGAGATTTTATAGTCCCGATTGGCTAGAGGAATATGGTCAAGGTCTAGAGAAGGATGTACCATTGGGTTGACAGGCTCTTCTAGGTTTTTCTTCTTTGGAGGCATCCTGTTAATGGGAAAATTTAAATAAACAGGAGGAAATAATGAATGTTTATTGGGAATTTTGGGTTTGTCGTATACTGGAGTAAAATTATGTTTTCTATCTTGCTTGATTATATGTTTGATCAACGGGAAAATGATATGGGCCATAGATGTTATCCGGTGTCAATCAGATGGCTCAAAGGTGCGCATGTGTTAACCAAAAGCGAAAATTGTTTTTTTCGTTTATCGATCTTCATTTCATGAAATGAAACTTTGAATAAAGCCTTTGAATTCATACTTTGGATAAAACTTTAATGAATCTCAAAAATTAGGCAAAAAGCACATTTTTCATAATCCTTTCAAACTTAGGATAAAATGCAATAATGAACCTTTTGAAGTAGAATTAACCACATTTATCCTTTTGACTTCAAATTTTCTCCTCATCTAAGACTAAGATTTATTCATTCCTAAGCTTCGATTTGGACTTGCATACCCTTATTTTACTTATTTTGAAAAACAAAAAACCTACGCTATTCTATCCAATTATTGCTCCATTGATTCAACTTAAAAATTTAAATCAATATTATTTATTCACCTAACTAACATTATTCAAGGTTAAACAATTTGGCTAACCATATTCTCTAATATAATTAACAAAAATTTAAACTTGTTTGCGCATGATTAAGATGTATGATCAAACAATGAGTAAGGATGTGTCATTTTCAACAAGTTGCACACAACCTTCATTTTATTTAACAGAATGAAACTATATATCAAGTAGTCGCGGTTGGATTTGCAACACTTTTAGTACAATTTTTTTTTGTCTTTGTTTTATGGCGTTCTCATATTTATTTTTTATTATTTATTTATTTTTCTTTTCTTTTTCTTTGTCTCTTTATTCTATTTTTTTAAATACACTCTTTTCATTTTCTTCTAGACACTTTTTGGAAATCATTTACAAATTGAAATATAATTTACAATATCATATAATTGAGATAAAATATCCAATCACCTTGTGACCCTATAAATTATAGGACCCTAACAAGTTCCTCATTATTATTTATAACATTCATTTATATCTAAGCAAATTTTATTTATAAAAATGGTCCATTCTAGGATAATATGTGTAATTCATTTTTTTTCTTAAGTTAAAGTTGACCCGTCACATTTTTATACACGCTTAATTAGGTAAATGTGTGCATTAGTAAGGCATTTTTTGTGTTGTGATAGTGTTTTTGGTTATATTTTTGAAGCCTTTGGCTATATCAACCACATTAATATTTTTAATTGCATTGTACTAGTATAATAGTGAGGAACTTATCATGGAGGAACTTATTATAATTGGAATAAACTCAAATCCATAGGAACTTGGTGGGCGGGGAGCCAGCGTGGCACAAATATAGTTTTTTAAATTTATTAAAAGTCAATGCAACTTAACAAACTCTGTAATACACTAGAGTCGTTGATAAACATTAAGACTAAGCATATGTTGAGAATATTCCCTTGAGAATCAATCTAAGCCCTCAATTAAAAAAAATATCAACAAATCTTCATCCACCTTAAGTTGAAATAAAAAGCCTTCTACAATAAAACAATTCTTATTTAATACAAAATCTTTAAAAAACTTATAATTTAATTTCTTACAATCACAATATCAACTATAATGATATTTTTAAAAAAATTATATACAATATAAATTCATATCATTACAATATTAACTACAAATATTATTAAGTTTTTATAATAACTTAAAAAACTATTATATATTTATATTATTTCTTAAAAGGTATTATACATCATACAAATTATAAATTATATTGTGTGTTCCATAAGATTTAATAAAATATGTTTAATTAAAAATAATAAAATATAAATATTAATCCATATCCAAATGTCAATATGAAATGTTTGAGGCAATAACTATATATAATGCTAGTCATAAATATTAATTATTATTATTATTATTATTATTATATAAGAAGTTAGTATAGTCCTAACGGGGAGGTCAATTTCGAAGTCATGCAAATTCTACGAAAATTGAGAAATCCAAGGTGCAAATCCCCGAGTTTTGATCCGGTTTAAGGAGAGGAGGACAAACAATAGACCCCCCAGGTTTAATTTCTATAAATTGAGTTGTCTTTAATGCCACTTTTTGAAAAGTTTATCGATTTATTTTTCTGTTGTAATTTGTCTAAAATTTGGTAGGAATTCATTAAAATCACAAGTTTGATGGGTAAACTCTGCAAAATCGAAGTGCTCTAGGGGATTTTCAAGGTGTTGAATCCATATATGCAGTGAAAAAACCAATTTAAATAACAAAAATCAAGATTTCACCTCAAATATTCCCACCTAATTTTGCCCAGAAAATCCACCAAAAACACGAAAAATTCACATTAAAGACAACCCTATTACAAATGACAAAAAATTAGCATTAAATGATGTAATTAATAAAACTAAGTTATCATTCTGTCAATTTTGTAACTATAGGAAGTCGCGTAATGAAAGAGTCCATATTAAATTGGTCATTGCTCAAGAGGCTTGATGTAATGTTTGCAGAGTCATTTTTGACGTGGAAAATTAAAGAATTCCAATACCTTGCCCTGTGGAGGTGTCCTTGCAACACTGTTAGGGTTTTACCATGAAAATTTTTGCGTTGCTTGTTGTGTGTTTCAGTTTTTATTCTTTATGCATTTATTTATCAATTAAATGTTAATGGGATAAAAAAACCAACAAGTGGTATCAAATATTTCTGGTGAGGGTTGTGAGATTAAAGTTTGTCTGCTTACCATCTGCTCCACAGAATCTCTTGATTACTGTCACTAGAGACGCAACCAGGGAGCAGATGACCCTTTCTAGAGAAAAGAAGAGCCATATTTTTGTGAGGTTCATGAGGTTATCTATTGAAATGTAAAACTATCTGGAAGACCAATGCTGAGAAGGTTTCGGCTTGGAGGAGTTGTGTTCAGAGTTGTCTAGACGATCGACGCTAAGAAGGTGTCGTATATTGACAACCAACATGTTTGGAGAAAACCATGTTTTGAAGAGAGACGCTGGGAAGAGTTTATTTGTTTGATGAGAAAGGAGAGTCGGGTTAAGAATTCGAGCCTGTCTGTAACACTAGTGTTGACAAGGTGTCATCTATTGACAGCTGGCCTATTTGGAGCAAAGCATGTTTAGAAGATTGATACAAATAAGTGAATATTTGTTTGACGAGAAAGTGTTGGTTGTAAGGGTTTATTGATGACAAGAGCACCATTGCTGACTATCCTTTATTGATCCACCAAGGAGTAACCTGTAGAAGTTGTCCAAGGAACAAAAAATATTATCATCCCAAAATATTGAAAACCAAGTGAGCATGTACTATTTTTTTTTGGTAAAATTGCTTCTCACACACACGCATAATTGGTTGGTGCAATGTTTTGGAGAATCGACTGTTGGATTGGCTATTGGATTCGAATTGGTTGTTGGATATAAAATTGGCTATTGGATTGAAATTGACTATTGGATTCAAAATTGTCTATTGGATTTGAATTGGATGTTGGATTACTTTATTTAAAAATAGGGCTTCTAAAGATCGGAGTCATTTATAAAGGGAAACGTTTTGGGTTTTATTTATTTTTATTTCTAAAAAAGGAAGGATTAGGGTTTTTTTGAATAATGCTTTTAAACAAGAAGAATATTTTAAAACCCTAGTTGAAACCCATGGCTAAAACCAAAAAGGAAACTATAGCATAATTGTTTGAAGGAACACAATCATTAATAAATATTTTTTTAAGAGTCCGTATAGGAAGAAATGGAAAAAATGACTAATGCTAAGTTTAAGGTGGAGAAGCTCATTGTAATAACAATTTTGCATTGTGGAAACTGAAATTCAAGGATTTATTAGTACAACAACGGCCGCACAAAGCTTTAAATGGGGTTAGGAAAAAACCTGTTCGCATGAAATATTTGGATTGGGAGGACATGGATACTCAAGCTCTATGTACCATCATGTTGTCCCTTTTAGATGAAATTCTCTTCAACATTTTGAAGAAACCTTAGTAGCAGGTTTTTGAGGGAATTTGGAAATGTATGACCAAATATTTAACCATTTTTTTTTTTTTTGAAGAGGAAATTATATAGCCTTCAGATGAAGGAGGGTACTAAAATTGTAGGAAACTTCAATTTATTTAATGCACTTATTTTCCAATTTTCAGATATGAATGTTAGATTTGAAGAAGAATATAAAGCTATTACCTTTTTATGCTCCTTGCGCAAGTTTTGGGAACACTTTCTGACTTCTATTAGTTTGAGCATAACCAAATATTTGGAATTTGACTCTATTGTGGGAGCTTTGTTATTTTAAGAAGTATGAAGGAAGTCTAGCATTGTTAGATTTTAGTGCTTCTCATCACATGAGTCCACACAAAAATTGGTTCACTTGATATCAGGATGTGAGTGGTAGTTCTATGTTTATAGGTAATAATGTATCTTGTCAAACTATTGGGATGGGAAGTTGAAGAATTAAAATGTATGATGATACATTTAGAATATTGAATAATGTTAGACATGTACCTGAGTTGAGAAAAAAATTGTTCTCTTTGGGAGTATTCGAATAAAAAATTTACAAATTTATAGTTCAAGGTAGGGTCCTAAAATTTTAAAAGGTTGTTTTGGTTCTTATGAAAGAGGAAAATATTAAAAAACTTTGTAGACTCAAAGGAAGTACTTAGGTCAATGAGGAAGTAACTGTGATATAAGAAGGAAAAAAAATATACTCGCCTATGGCATCAATGACTAGGCCACATGAGCAAAAAGGGATTTTAGGTACTGATGAATGTTATGAAACCAACTCCAAAAATAGAAGAAAAGAGAGATCAACGCTTTAGAAACAAGCCACTTCGAGGGTGCCACCTCCTTTACATTACATACATGAACAATTCCTAGATGATAAGAATGACAAAACATCCTTCTATATATAGGAGTCCATGGGGTCACAATATAATACTAAACAACCTAACAATAATAATGAAAGGGAAAAATAATCACAATATGGTGGTTACACGGGTACAACCATAACAATAAGGGGGTTACAGGGGTACAACAATAACAATAAGGGGGTTACAGGGGTACAACAATAACAATAAGGGGGCTATGCTAACAACAATAAGGGACTGCACTAGTAATATAGGGACCTAACATTCTCTTCTCCTTAAAAAAATTGTTGTCCTCAACGCTTGAGTAGCTTTGGATGCTTATGTATAAAATATCATCCTCCCATGTATAATATTTAGTGGGAAACTTCTTCCACTTGATGAGATACTCTGAAATTGATCGATTTCATAGCTGTCGAGTTCTTGTTTTTGTGACTGCTTCATGTTCCAATATGATTTTTCCTTCCTCATCAAGTTATGGAAATATTGTTTGAACTAGAAGTTTGTCACCTATAACCTTCTTTAAACATGAAACACAGAAAGTTGGATGCACTCGCGAAGAAGCAGGAAGCTCCAATTTGTATGCCATAGTACCAATATTTCGCAACACCTTCTATGGACCATAGTACTTTGGCAATAATTTATTATCCTTCTTAAATTTCTTGAGGGAAATTTGTTTGTATGGTTGTAGCCGTAAAAATACCCATTATCCTACATATAAAATTGTCTTGCTACGATGATGATCTTCTTATTGTTTCAATTCGATTTTGTACCAAATTTAGGTTATCCTTAATAGTTGAAGAAGTTGTTGTTAGTGCTCGATGTCATATTCCACTGCTTGAACCTCAGAATTTTCTCTTAAACATGATGTGATGGACGATGGATGATATCCATAAAGTGCCATAAATGGGGTCATTTTTGCTGCAGTATGGAAGGAAGTGTTATATCACCATTCAACCAGAGGTAGCTGCTTGACCCATTATGTTTGTTTATCAGATACAAAACAACGAAGATATCCTTCCAAAAATTTGTTTACTATCTAAATTTTACCATCAGATTGAGGATGATAAGATGAACTATGAGCTAATTGACCACCCAAATAAGGAAAAAATTATGTCCAAAAATTTCCAGTAAAAATGGGATCTCTGTCGCTTACAGTAATCTTTGGGTTTCCATGTATCTTTTGAATTGTTTCCATAAATGCAGTAGCAATTGTACTTGCTTTAAATGGATGGGATAATGCAGAAAAGTGTGCATACTTGGTAAGTCTATCATCCAACACCATGATGAGACTATTTCCTTTGGACTTAGGTAAACCTATGATAAAATCCATTAAAATCTCCTCCCAACATTGACTTGGAATGGATAAAGGTTGTAGAAGACGTAAGGTCTTAATTGTCTCAACTTTATTGTGAATTTTGGACAACTAGGTATAAAATCCATGTTGTTATGCTCAAATGAAAATCCCAATATTTTTATTGGATTCCTCTTTCGAAGAGGGGCAAGATATATCTAAAGATCATCTTGATCTGATGAGCAGAAAATTTGTTTTGAATTTATTCAAATATGTGCACGTGAGCCTAAAAGGAAATGTAGGCTTGAAGCCCCAACAACTGTGTCACACACCCTCATTGATAGGTATAAATAGGTCAATATTGGAGGTCATTTTCACTCATCCAACACATCACATTCTCTCTCCTCATATGATTGATTCGAACATCTATTGGAGTCCCTTCTTCTCTCACACATGGGAAAATGCAACAAGGAGAATTTGTGTTTTCAACCTAGGGTTTTCAGCGCAAAATTGAACAATGTTGACTTTGGTCAATGCATGGTCAAACTAACCCAAATCTTGGTCAAAATTCTAATTTCTACAGTCCACTTTTTCTAGCATATAAATTGAGGTTAACCATTGACTTTGACCAGGATGCGTTGAATTTTTGATGCTGTTGTTTTGCGTTGATCATTGACTGTGAAAGTGTTGAATTTCGTTGACTTTGGGTTGACTGATATGGTTGTCTGAGAGGGTTGTGTGACACTTCTGGTTGGCTGACCGTATTGAAAATTTGTTGGTTGAAGCATCTTGTTCACTGCCATAACGCACCGACACACATATATATTTTTGGTTTGTCTTCTGTCGATCTATTGGTATGTTCTATCAGCATTTTAATTTCTTGGTCATGTGATCGTTGTTTGATATTGGGGATAAAAATTAAATTTGCATCAAGCATAGAACATCTACAAAAATTTACATGGTATCAGAGCTGAGGTGCAGACAAAGCCCAAGTTTGTAGTAATCACCGAAGAAGAGCATGGGTAATTCAAACTGAAATGGCTTTAAAGTTGATGACAAATTGACTAGAAAGGAAGACTTCCATGCCTGGAAGATGACATTGGATCTTATGCTGGAAGACAAAGATGTCATGGACTATGTGTAGGGTAAAATCCAAGAGCCTCCATCCTCTGCACCTATTGACACCAAATCAAAGTATAAGAAGGGGGGAATCAAAGCAAAGCTGATGATTAGGGACTCAATTCATAAGAGTCTGGTTTCCTACATATCTAAGCTAGGAAAATAAAATGAGATGTATGATAATTTTGTAAACATGTTCAAGGAAAAAAATGCAAATCAAGTCCTCTTATTTAAGAATCAACTAAAGAATATGAAGAAAGGCACAGATGAATCCATTCAGTCATATTTTCTAAAATTTATTGAAATTAGAAATAATCTTCTAGCTATCACAGAGACAATATTTGATCGAGAAATGGTTCTCACTGCACTTGGAGGTCTCTCATATGAATGGCATGTATTCAATACTACCATTCTCAATAACAATGTGATACCTTGGAAATGTTGTCTTCACTACTCGTGCTAAGAAGAAGAACTTTGGTGGTTCGAGGAACAAAGGAAGCAAAGGGGCCAAAGGGAAGAAAGGTAAATGTTACGCATGTGACAAGACCGGACACTATGCTAGAGAATGCCCTTTCAAGAAGGATTCTCCTGATGATGATCACAAAAAAAAACAACCGGAGTAATGGCAATCAAAGGAATAATAGGTTCAAAGGAAAGAGGAAGGTTCCCTTTGGTGGAAATGGGAAACCTTAGAAAAGGTCGAGAAATTCCAGGTATGAGGAATCTAATGTTGCTGATGACAAAAGAAATGAATTCATTCTTGTATATGCTCTCTCTGCTGCATCTCCACCCGACACTATGGATGTCTGGTTGATATATAGTGGTACCTTAAGGCACATCACTAGGTTTAAGGAAGCACTTTCTGACATGGTTGAGAAGTATGTTAATCTGAAAATGATACTTGGAGATAATGCCACATATCTCGTGAAAGGGATAGGGATTATTACCCTCCGCTTATCTTAAGGTCAAGTCCTCTGCTTGCAAGATGTACTATATGTACCTGATTTGAAGAAGAACCTTTTCTCTATTTCGGCCATGGAAGACAAAGGTTTCAAAGTGGCATGCATTGATGGGAAGGTGTGTATATGGAAGAAGAGTTTCAAGGAATCTATCATGATTGGGTTTAGAGTTGATACACTCTACCAGGTTGGAGGAAGTCCACTAGGAGCGATGACATGTGATACTATCTGACACACTGAACTATGGCACCAGAGGTTTGGACGCCTTCACTACAAAGCCCATCTTAAAGCAAGGGAGGTGGTGACAGGGATGACTGAGTTAAAAAATGATCATGAAGGTGTATGTTAGAATTTTTCCGAAAGAAATCATACAAGGGGACCTTTCCCCGCAAGTGTTACAAAGACATCTGATGCCTTGCAAATGATACATTCTGATCTATCTGGTATGCTACCTGTGACATCCTTGGGAGGATGTTCTTATTATATGACGTTCATAGATGAATTCTCTCACAAAACCTAGATATACTTATTGAAGAAGAAGGCTGAGGCTTTTATGTGGTTCCATTCCATCAAAGCCTTGGTGGAAAATCTAACAGGGAAGAAGATGAATATATTGAGGACTGATAATGGCATTGAATATGAGACTAACGAGTTCAAGAAATTTTGTAGAGAAGCTGGCATCAAGAGGGAGACCACAACTATCGATACACCTAAGCAGAATGATGATGTTGAAAGAAATAACAAGACCATTGTGGAAGCAGCTTGTGCTATGCTATATGACCAAGGTCTTCTGAAGTTTATTTGGGGAGAAGCTCTGAACACTGTTGTGTACATACAAAACCAATGCCCGCATTCCACTCTGGATTCCAAAACTCCCGAACAAGTTTTATCTGGTAAGAAACGTGACACCTCACATTTTAGATTTTTTGGATGTCTTGTTTATTTTCATGCACCGAAGGAGAAGGGGAGCAATCTGGATGCTTCTGGAAAGAAGGGAATGTTTGTGGGCTATAGCAAAACTTTGAAGGCCTATAGAGTCTATGTGCATGGTCAAAGGGAAGTGGAGATATGCCATGATGTTACCTTTGAAGAAGATGCTTCCATGAGGAAAGTAATCAATCTTCTGAGATCTGAGAAAGATCATGAAGCAAGTCCTGGAAATCAAGAAGAATTGAAGGATGAGACGATGCCCGATGCTGAAGGACCAATGGACCATATTTCTCCACCTCCTTCAATGAAGAGAAAACCATCATGGCTTAGGGACACTCTCGAGGATGTCGAGAGACATATGGCCCAAAGGGGGACATTCCATGAAAGGAAGAACCTGAATAGATACCAAGGGTATCTAGCAGCCATGAGTACAATTGAACAATCTCATCCTGGATCTTTTGAGGAAGTTGTAAAGCATCAAGTCTGGAAGGATTCTCTGCATGAAGAATATGATTCCATTATGAAGAATGATGTCTGGGATGTGGTTCCAAGACCAAAGGACAAAGCATTTTTCACCTCGAAATGGCTCTATAAGATCAAGCATGGATCTTATGGTAGTGTTGAAAAGTTCAAGGCAAGATTCCTTGCTTGTGGCTTCTCTCAAAAGAAAGGTGTAGACTATGATGACATATTTGCACCTGTGGCCCGATATACCACCATACGATTTATCATAGCCCTTTCTACTATGCAAGGATGGAATCTTCATCAGATGGATGTAAAGACCGCATTTATGCATGGTGCAATAAAGGAAGAGGTATATCTGGAGCAATCTATGGGTTTCAAAGTCCAGGATGGGGACACCCATGTTTGTAGGTTGAAGAAATACCTCTATGGGTTGAAGCAAGCAACCAGAGCTTGGTACGAGAGGATAGATAGCTACCTGATGAAGCTGCGCTTCACTCATAGTAATGTTGATCCAAACCTTTACTTCAAGGTTGATAGAGAAAAGCCTCTCATTCTGGTGCTGTATGTGGACAACCTCTTCCTGACAGGTGCTGACCGTCTCATTCATTAGTGTAAGAGGGAGCTCGCTGCTAAGTTCAAGATGAAGGAGGTAGGACTAATGCATTACTTCCTAGGCCTGGAGGTCTAGCAAAGACCTGGAGAGATTTTCCTTTCTCAAGGAAAATATATTGTGAATCTTATGGAAAGATTTGGAATGGTGAAATGTAAGTCTGTTTCGACCTCGATGGAGCTCAACTTTAAGAATTTGAGTGGCAATTTTGTTGGGCCTGTGCTATCAAATCCTACTGAGTATTGTCAATTCGTAGGGGCCCTGATGTTCTTAGTGAACACGCATCTGGACATATGTTTTTCAGTGAACACTTTGAGTCAACATATGGTTGAACCTCATCACATTCACTAGGTTGGTGCCAAGAATATTTCGAGATATCTTCGAGGCACGATAAACCATGGGATGAGATACACTGGAGGGAGCATGACACTCCATGGATATACTGATGTCGATTGGGTTGGAAGTGTGGTGGATGGTAAGAGCACATTGGGATGCTGCTTCACTCTTAGGTCTACTTCGATATCATGGATGAGCAGGAAGCAGAAATCATTGGCTTTGAGCACCGCGGAGGCCAAATACATTGCAGCGAGTATGGCCTACTATAAAGTAGTTTGGTTGCGAAAGCTCTTCAGTGAGATGTTTGGGCATGCACTAGAAACCACCCTGATACTCTGTGATAGCCAGAGTGGGATTCGGTTGTCCAAGAATCCCGTGTTCCATGATCAATCCAAGCATATTGATATTAGGTACGACTTTATCTGGGATATAGTGCAGGTCCCGTACATTCTCAAAAATCCTTTTCGGAAGTTCAAGTTCCTAACCTTCCCTAAGAATCTTGGAATCGTGGAACGACCCTATGTTGAGGGTCCTGTTGGAAGATGAGCTCTTGGAGCTCTGGGGGGATTTGGGGATAGCTTCTCGGAGCTATAAACACACATGGGGCTAGGCTTGCTGAACCTTGTGGTGCTTATACCCCACCATTATGATGTTGAGTTGGTTCACCTCTCATGATCTGTGCCCCATATGCATCCTACCTATTGAGTCATGGACTCATGGGAAGTACCTCTCATTTGGCCAGTGAGGTGGGAAAAGCTAAAGAATAGTAGAAAAGACTGATGGATGCATTAGAGATTGTCGTGCTCTCTATGTCTAGGATGGTACGTGACCAACCACTTGATCTGGGATCATGTCTAGTGAGGTTTCAGACCTCCAATTGACTTCGGGTCAGGTAAACCAATGTCTAGTTGGTATGAGACGCTTTTTGAGTCCTATAGACGTTTCAAACCTCTGGGCTGAATCTGTTAGCCAAGAATGATGTATTTGTGACTGCCCCAATTTTTTCTGAAATAAAGAATCCAGCAAAGCAAGTTATGACGGGATGACAGATGATGTTTGGATGGCACATGTGGATGGAGTTCTCCCTAGTTGAGAGGGAGTGTTAATTTTGGAAAAATGGGTCCAAACTCCATGTTGTGATGCTTAGATGAAGATGCCAATATTTTTATTGGATTCCTCATTATGAGAGGTGCAAGATCGATCTAAAGATCATCTTCATCCCATGAGCAAAACATTTATTCTCAATTTATTCAACTATGTGCAGGTCGACCTGAAATGAAATGTAGGCTTGAAGCCCCAGCAGTTGTATCACACAACCTCACTGATGGATATAAATAGGTCAACGTTGGAGGCCATTTTCACTCATCCATCACATCACATTATGTCTCCTCATATGGTTGGTTCGAGCATCTATTAGAGTCTCTTCTTCTCTCACACGTGGGAAAACACAACAAGGAGAATTTCTTTTTTCGACCTAGGGTTTTCAGCACAGATTTTACGAGCATTAAATTTGGTCAACGCATGGTAAACCTGACCCAAATATCGGTCAAAATTTCAATTTTTGCAGTCCGCATTTTTTGGCACAAAAATTGAGTTTGACCATTGACTTTGACCGGGCTGCATTGAATTTTTGCTGCTGCTATTTTGCGTTGACCATTGATTGTGACAACGTTGAATTTTGTTGACTTTGGGTTGACTGATATTGTTGTCCAAGAGGGTTGTGTGACAATTCTGGTTGGATGACTGTATTAATACTTTGCTGGTTGAAGCATCCTATTGACCATCGTAACGTACTAACACACATATATATTTTTTTCATGTCTTCCATCGATATTCTTCCTTAACTCTACTTGGGAAGTTGAATCATATCGTAGTAACTCTTCATCACATATTTACCCTCGTGGATGAGTTAAATTATGTAAGTGTGGGGGGAGCGTGTTACAAAGGTAATGCATTATGGAACCGAATTGTCCCTTGAATAAGTGTAACATAGGGCAAGTGGATTCTATGTTTGAAATTACCAAAGGGAATAGAGAGGGAAATATAGAAGAACCTACACACCCAAAACACAATCATTATTTCCATGATAAAACCTTTCGACTTAAGAAGAGGAAGCATAAACAAAAAATCTCATTGAGTTCATAAATTACCTATTAAAACTACTCATAGGAGCATTTGAGCACCTATCTATTACCAGGTAGTGTTCGAGCTCCTATCAGTGATTAAGTAACCTATAAGGGAAATGGTAAAGAAACAAAGAAAATAAAGAAATATGAGCCAAGACAAAAACACATAATCTCCTTAGAGTACATGTTGCCAAAGAAAAACTGAGAAATGAAACAATGCAAGGGTAGTCTACCCTAACCATATGCCACCCTAACTCCATTCACACTATAATTTGGATCACCTCGAACTATCTCATCTATTCAAAAAAAAATCCCATGTGAGAGTGTAAAGGTGGAACAACACCTGGCATGGTCACATGATTTTAATTAACATTTGAATCTTTTTAAATAACTGATAAAGAAGATAAAGAGCCTATTTTAGTGATGGGAAGTAGTTATACTATTTTCAACATCAACATAAATGGATAATGTTGATTTTGTACTCACTTTAACATTTCTCTTGGTTTTGCCCACGAGGCGTAGAGCAGTCGGTGATGGGGTGCACTGTTAAGGCACTCCGTTCTGCAAGGTCACCGGTTCGAAACCCGTGGGTGTAGGATTAGTCTAACCGAGAAAAAAAAAAAAAAACATTTCTCTTGGTTTTGAAATTTGAATGGATTTTGTACTTATTGATTTGGGTATATTAATAAAGTCGAAAGATGGGAAAAAACCTACAACCTTTGCCCACATGCTACCTTTAAATGTTACCTACCTTCGGTGTACTATACATACCAACTTAATTATCTTTCCTGAATCTGGTATGTTTTAACCTTTGGTAGGAAAGGGAGTTAAAAAGGTACAACACAAGAAGCTTTTTCATCCCCGTCGTGATTTTGAACCCCATCCTCACAAGCAAGGCTCAAAATTGAATCTATCACAACCTCTCATGTGGGTTTTCACAAGTCCGAGAAGTGCTAACATAAAATTTCTCATTACAAAAAAATCAATTTATTATTTGTACTATTTTAAAAAAAAAGTAAATAAATTCTCGGTGAAGAGCCATATCTTGCCAGATAAATTGTCAGATTATGGATAGCCTGGACGTTGGAAGTTGAAACTTGGCCCCCTACCCAATGCCTCGGTGGCAGGTGTCACGTGATTTCAACTTGCACTGGTGTTAGTGCTAATTGAAATGTATTCGAAAATGTGTTAGATATATATGGATAGAATTTCGTAGAAGTGAATTTTGAAAATCGAGAGGTGGGAGAATGGAGGCTATCGATGGAAGTGGAAGAATTTTTTAATGTCGTGAAGGGTTTGATCGAGATTCTTGTTGAAGATTTCAAAAATTAGATATTGGGTAAAAGCCTACTTTAGTACTAACATTTTCTATAAATGTTCATCATCTAAGGTAGTGAAAATATGTAGGTGAATCGTGCCTAGCCTATTCCACGTTTGTAGATATTTATATCATATGTCGCGAAGATTTTCAATTCAGCGAGTATGGCCTAATACATTGCAGCGAGTATGGCCTATTGTAAAGCAGTTTGGTTGCGAAAGATATTCAGTGAGATGTTTGGGCATGCGCTAGAAACCATCGAGATACTCTTTGACAACTAGAGTGGGATTCAGTTGTCCAAGAATCTTGTGTTCCTCGATCGATCCAAGCATATTGATATCAGGTACCAATTTATTCGAGATATGGTACAGCGAGGCACCATAAGGCTCGATCATATAGGAACTAATGAGCAGGTCGCAGACATTCTCACAAAGCCCTTGGGTAAGTTCAAGTTCCTAACCTTCCCTGAGAATCTTGGAATCATGGAATGACCTTATGCCGAGGGTCCTATTGGAATATGACCTCTTGGAGCTCTGGGGGGATTTGCGGATAGCTTCTCGGAGCTATAAGCACACACGAGGCTAGGCTTGCTGAACCTTGTGGTGCTTCTGCCCCACCATTATGATGTTGAGTTAATTCACCTCTCATTATCTGTGCCTCATATGCATCCTACCCATTGAGTCCCAAACTCATTGAAAGTACCTCTCATTTGGCCAGTGAGGTGGGAAAAGCTAAAGACCAGTAACAAATATTGATGGATGCATTAGAGATTGTCGTGCTCTCTATGTCTAGGATTGGACGTGTCCAACCACTTGATCTGTGATCAAGTCTAGTGAGGTTTCAGACCTCCAACTTACTCCGGGTCAGGTAAATCGATGTCGAGTTGGTATGAGACTCTTTTTGAGTCCTATAGAGGTTTCAGACCTCTGGGCTGAATCTGATAGTTGGGAATGATGTATTTGTGACTGGCCCACTGTTGTTTTGAAATAAATAAGCCAACAAATAAAGTTATTGCGAGATGATGCACGATGTTTGGATGGCATAGGTGGATGGTTTTCTCCCTAGTTGAGAGGGAGTGTTAATTTTGTACAAATGGGTCTAAAATCCATGTTGTGATGCTGAGATGAAGATGCCAATATTTTTATTGGATTCCTCTTTCTGAGAGGTGCAAGATCGATCTAAATATCATCTTGATCCCATGAGCAGAACATTTGTTTTGAATTTATTCAAATATGTGCACGTCGCCCTGAAATGAAATGTAGGCTTGAAGCCCCAACTGTTTTGTCACACACCCTCACTGATGGATATAAATAGGTTGACATTTGTGGTTTGAACATCTGTTGGAGTCTCTTCTTCTCTCACACATGGTAAAACACAACAAGGAGAAATTCTTTTTTCGACCTAGGGTTTTCAGTGCAGAGTCTACCAGCGTTGACTTTGGTCAA
The DNA here is from genome assembly GCA_034641835.2 of Pinus albicaulis. Taxonomy (NCBI): domain Eukaryota; kingdom Viridiplantae; phylum Streptophyta; class Pinopsida; order Pinales; family Pinaceae; genus Pinus; species Pinus albicaulis. The sequence goes on from CM076581.1 coordinate 1,372,416,992, forward strand.
CACATGGTCAAACTAACCTAAATCTTGGTCAAAATTTTTATTTCTATTGTTCGCATTTTCTGGCATAGAAATTGAGTTTGATCATTGACTTTGACCGGGCTGCATTGAATTTTTGCTACTGCTATTTTGCGTTGAACATTGATTGTGACAATGTTGACTTTCGTTGACTTTGGTTTGACTGATATTGCTATCCGAGAGGGTTGTGTGACACTTTTGGTTGCCTGACCGTATTGAGACTTTGTTGTTTGAAGCATCCTGTCGACCGTCGTAACGTACCAACACAGATATATATTTTTTGCATGTCTTCTGTTGATCTGCTTCCTTAACTCTACTTGGGAAGTTGAATCATATCATAGTAACTCTTCATCAGATATTTACCCTCGTGGACGAGTTAACTTATGTAAGTGTGGGAGGAGGGTGTTACAAAGGCAATTCATTGTGGAACCGAATTGTCCCTTGAACAAGTGTAACATAGGGCAAGTGGATTCTAGGTTTGAAATTCCCAAAGGGAATAGAGAGGGAAATATAGAAGAACCTACACACCCAAAACACAATCATTATTTCCATGGTAAAACATTTGGACTTAAGAAGATGAAGCACAAACAAAAAATCTCATTGAGTTCATAAATTACCTATTAAAACTACTCATAGGAGCATTTGAGCGCCTATCGATTACCAGGTAGTATTCGAGCTCCTATCAGTGATTAAAAAACCTATAGGGAAATGGTAAAGAAACAAAGAAAATAAAGAAATACAAGCCAAGACAAAAACACATAATCTCCTTAGAGTACATGTTGCCAAAGCAAAACTTAGAAATGAAACAATGCAAGGGTAGTCTACCCTAACCATATGTCACCCTAACTCCATTCACACTATAATGTGGATCACCTCGAACTATCTCATCTATTCAAACCAAATTCCCATGTGAGAGTGTCAAGGTGGAACAACACTTGGCATGGTCACATGATTTTAATTAAGATTTGAATCTTTTTAAATAACTCATGAAGAAAATAAAAGAGCCAATTTTAGTCATGGGAAATAGTTATATTGTTTTGAGCATCAACATAAATGGATAATGTTGATTTTGTACTCACTTTAACATTTCTCTTGGTTTTGAAATTTGAATGGTTGTTGTACTTATTGATGTGGGTATATTAATAAAGTCGAAAGATGGGAAAAAGCCTACAACCTTTGCCCACATACTACCTTTAACTGTTACCTACCTTGGGTGTACTATACATACCAACTTACTGAATCTATGTTTTCACCTTTGATAGGAAACGGAGTTTAAAAAGTACAGCACACGAAGCTTTTTCATCCCCGCTATGATTTTCAACCCCAGCCTCACAAGCAGGGCTCAAAATTGAATCTGTCACCTGTCAAGAGGGCTCTCGCACGTCCGAGAAGTGCTAACATAAAATTTCCCATAAAAAAAATATTAATTTATCATTTGTACTATTTAAGAAAAATGTAAATAATATAATAAAATGCTCCGTTAAGGGCGATATCTTGCCAGATAAATTGTCAGATTATGGATAGCCTGGACGTTGGAAGTTGAAACTTGGCCCACTTCCCAATGCCTCGGTGGCAGGTGTCACGTGATTGCAACTTGAAATGGTGTCGGTGCTAATTGAAATGTATTCGAACATGTATTGGATATATATGGGTAGAATTTCGTAGAAGTGAATTTTGAAAATCGAGAGGTGGGAGAACGGAGGCTATCGGTGGAAGTGGAAGAATTTTTTTAATGTCACGAAGGGTTTGATCGAGATTCTTGTTGAAGATTTCGACAATTAGATATTGGACAAAAGCCTACTTTGGTACTAACATTTTCTATAAATGTTCATCATTCAAGGTAGTGAAAAATGGTAGGTGAATCGTGCCTAGCCTATTCCGTGTTTGCAAATATTTATATCATATGTCTCGGAGATTTCCAATTCCCAACTCCAACTCCCAATTCCACCGCCTGTTACGAGTATGGATTCTTCATCAGCTTCCATGGATGCTCTTCACAAGCAGCTTGAAAGGCTTAAGAGGCCAATTGATCTCGTGCAGACACTGCATGAAAGGCAAGTGAAAGAAGTCCTTGCACGATACATCCTTCCTTCTGATCAGAGGCCATCCCCTCCTCTTCAAGTCCAGCAGTCTCTTCCTGTCATCGATCTAGCAGGCCTGGAAGACATCGATCAACGTTCCAAGATTGTCAGACAAATAGCCCAAGCATCCCACGAATGGGGTTTCTTTCAGGTTTGATTGCAATCGCAGTTTTTGCTTTTCTTTCTCTTTTCTGTTCTTTATCCACCTAACTTTGGGATTCTGATTTCTTTTGAAGATTATAAATCATGGCATACCTTTGTCATTGCTAGAGACTGTGAAACGGATTTCACAGGATTTCTTTGATCTTTCTGTTGAAGAGAAACGGAAACAGTGCCCTGTGAGGCCGGGTACTCACATGCGCATGTGAAGGTTATGGCCGCTTCTTTGACATCTCTGATGACACGGTCCTCGATTGGGTTGATGGCCTCGTTCATTACGACGATAGGCGTAACCCCCTATCGGAAGGAGCATGTTTTGTGATTAGACTAATTAATTTTTTTGATCTGATGGTCAGGATTGGAAGATGCCGGTATATTCTGGTCGTCGCCACTCAATCCATGGATGAAATCTACTCCACTAACTTCCTTGCATATCCCAAATCACGTGTTTCAATGCGTACTTAAATTATTTAATTACAAATCTTGATTAAAAATTCACTGTGCCATTTGCTGAACGCCACCTATCAAGATTAACAACTAGAAGGAAACCGAAACATTAAATCTTCTCCAAGTGTTGAAACTGGGTATACACTTGGGCGGTGAGGCATCAGAACGACCCTGACCACATTGGTGCTCCGTTCCCAAAGGGTCTCCTCATGCCACTCGTGAACGTTGAGGAGGGGGACAGGGTTGTAGCCTGGCGACATCTCGCTGACACAGAAGGGTGGTGTGAAAGGCGGAAATGGTAACAGTCATGTAGGTGTGGAGCTGGCTCTTGATCACACACATTCCCCATTCTTGAAGCCCATGAACGATCTCTCGTGCTTTCATAATCTGGAGGCCCTTCTGCACCTCCTGGACGGATACCATGGACCGGAACGGCGCTTCCATCTGTCGTCGGGCCGAGATCCTGCCATGGTGAATAAGTCATTCCCATAAATCACAGACCGAATACTATACTGACAATCAATCACAGACAGAAAATTATACTGGCAATCGGTAAGGAATGTGCATTGAGATTTAATAGAAGCTGTAGTAGAGATGGCGACGGCCCCAAGAACAATCGTGAGTCGTTTGCAGGAACAATTTGTCCTTTGCTCCTCTATTTAATCGCTGATGTTATAACCCGCTATCTATTTCTCTCAGTTGCTTCTTCAACATCAAGATGAGTTCAAACATAACTCCGCGTGCCAAAGATTTTCAACCCAAATCCGATGAAATTGCAAAAGCAGTGGTATTATCTTCACTGGCTTACATGGATGATCAACAGGCAATGGCAGACGTTGAAACTCAATACTCTGATATTGGTTTCCAATGGATACAAATGGCCCAGAATTTTATAGTGGGTTTTGACTATAACATGACGCTGTATGTATCATTCAGAAGGTGTTTATCCTTTCAAGATATGTTTGCCCTGAAAGTGGCAGATCGAAATGAATTCATTGAAAGCTACGGGGAAGCAGCGAAGAATGTGGAGGGACTGTTTCACTATGAGCTTTTCTAGACAATAACATCTGAACTGCCAAAAATGTCTCATTTTAAGCATTACAAATCAAACAGGATAATATTTTCAGGTCATGGTTTCGCTGGGGCATTAGCCCATTTGTTTCTCATCTGCTACATGTTAGAAACTCAGGAAGAGAACAGAAAACACATTTCTATTGGGTTTGGCTCCCCTTATTTCTGTGATAGTGCTGCCCAGAGGTTTTGTCACAAAACAATGGAACTGGGTAGGCGAATGTTCACATTTGTGAATGGTACTGATCCTGTGCCTTCGATGCTTAACGGTATAAGCATGACTTGTATTCCGGAGTCCATAGGAAGAACCAGGTTGCAGAGTGCGCTTTCGTTGGAAAGGTTGAGATTTGTGACCTTTATAGCTTCAGAAAATGCTGGTAAGACTACACTTACCAATTCAATTTTAGGTGAAGATGTTGGAGGTGTAGGATTCACTATCCACACAACGGCAGCCACTCCTTACAGGTTCAGAGATGATATATTTGTGGTTGATTTTCCTGGCACCGATGGGGGTGGAAACAGGGCACATCTATCCAAAATATGGGAAGAATATGAGAATGTGGCAGACTTGTGCGTGGTTGTGCTTAATTTTGGGGGAGATACTTCTCGAGCAGCGCAGGTATTTCCTATGATTGCTCGTTCCCGAATGTGAAAAAATGTAGTTCTCGTTATTAACAGGGTGGATTCTGTCCTGAATGGCTCAAGGAATTCTCCCGTATGGGCTGAGTACAGCGCGGGGAATGTAGAACAACTTAAAATATCAATAGCAGAAATCGCTGGGTTACCCACAGATCGAGTGTTCTTCTCCGTCTTGAGAGTAAGCGAAGCGCTGGAAGAAACCACACGGCAACTTCTGAAAGAGCGACACATCATGTTCAAGGACGAGACCACAAACAAGGTAAGAGGGCTGCTTTTGGGATTTAAGTAGTTCTCTGTTCTGTTAAATTGGAAAGTAGGATCATTTCAGAGACTTCATATACGCCTATCGGCGTATATCAACCACATTAGTTTTTACTAATGTGGTTGTGCTAGTTATATTTCTCCAGAGTGGGCCAAAGCAGTTGAGCACTGGCCTAAAACACCGTCCATATACAGGTACAACTCTATAAACACACATAAACACTTTGTGTGAGAAATTTTGAACCTTGATACTAAGCTTGCATCCATTTTGATACATTGCTGTTTGCACTACGAAGAGAAACATATGAAAAATACGGCGTAGAGGTAATGAGGGTTATGGAGAAGTTGCTGGTCTTCTTTTCGAGGGTTTGGGGCTGGACCCAAAGTATATTCAAACCCTCAATCAAGAACCCCCTATCGGAAGGAGCATGTTTTGTGATTAGACTAATTAATTTTTTTGATCTGATGGTCAGGATTGGAAGATGCCGGTATATTCTGGTCGTCGCCACTCAATCCATGGATGAAATCTACTCCACTAACTTCCTTGCATATCTAAATCACGTGTTTAAATCGTACTTAAATTAATTTTTTACAAATCTTGATTAAAAATTCACTGTGCCATTTGCTGACCGCTACCTATCAAGATTAACAACTAGAAGGAAACCAAAACATTAAATCTTCTCCAAGTGTTGAAACTGGGTATACACTTTGCGGTGAAGGCATCAGAACGACCTGACCACATTGGTGCTCACGTTCCCAAGGGTCTCCTCATGCCTCTCGTGAACGTTGAGGAGGGGGACGGGGTTGTAGCCACCAGCGACATCTCGCTGACACAGAAGGGTGGTGTGAAGGCCAAGAAATGGTAACAGTCGTGTAGGTGTGGAGCTGGCTCTTGATCACACACATTCCCCATTCTTGAAGCCCACGAACGATCTCTCGTGCTTTCATAATCTGGAGGCCCTTCTGCACCTCCTAGACGGATACCATGGACCGGAACGGCGCTTCCATCTGTCGTCGGGCCGAGATCCTGCCATGGTGAATAAGTCATTCCCATAAATCACAGACCGAATACTATACTGACAATCAATCACAGACCGAATATTATACTGGCAATCGGTAAGGAATGTGCATTGAGATTTAATAGAAGCTGTAGTAGAGATGGCGACGGCCCCAAGAACAATCGTGAGTCGTTTGCAGGAACAATTTGTCCTTTGCTCTTCTATTTAATCGCTGATGTTATAACCCGCTATCTATTTCTGTCAGTTGCTTCTTCAACATCAAGATGAGTTCAAACATAACTCTGTGTGCCAAAGATTTTCAACCCAAATCCGATGAAATTGCAAAAGCAGTGGTATTATCTTCACTGGCTTACATGGATGATCAACAGGCAATGGCAGACGTTGAAACTCAATACTCTGATATTGGTTTCCAATGGATACAAATGGCCCAGAATTTTATAGTGGGTTTTGACTATAACATGACGTTGTATGTATCATTCAGAAGGTGTTTATCCTTTCAAGATATGTTTGCCCTGAAAGTGGCAGATCGAAATGAATTCATTGAAAGCTACGGGGAAGCAGCGAAGAATGTGGAGGGACTGTTTCACTATGAGCTTTTCCAGACAATAACATCTGAACTGCCAAAAATGTCTCATTTTCAGCATTACAAATCAAACAGGATAATATTTTCAGGTCATGGTTTGGCTGGGGCATTAGCCCATTTGTTTCTCATCTGCTACATGTTAGAAACTCAGGAAGAGAACAGAAAACACATTTCTATTGGGTTTGGCTCCCCTTATTTCTGTGACAGTGCTGCCCAGAGGTTTTGTCACAAAACAATGGAACTGGGTAGGCGAATGTTCACATTTGTGAATGGTACTGATCCTGTGCCTTCGATGCTTAACGGTATAAGCATGACTTGTATTCCGGAGTCCATAGGAAGAACCAGGTTGTAGAGTGCGCTTTCGTTGGAAAGGTTGAGATTTGTGACCTTTATAGGTTCAGAAAATGCTGGTAAGAATACACTTATCAATTCAATTTTAGGTGAAGATGTTGGAGGTGTAGGATTCACTATCCACACAACGGCAGCCACTCCTTACAGGTTCAGAGATGATATATTTGTGGTTGATTTTCCTGGCACCGATGGGGGTGGAAACAGGGCACATCTATCCAAAATATGGGAAGAATATGAGAATGTGGCAGACTTGTGCGTGGTTGTGCTTCATTTTGGGGGAGATACTTCTCGAGCAGCGCAGGTATTTCCTATGATTGCTCGTTCCCGAATGTGAAACTATGTAGTTCTCGTTATTAACAGGGTGGATTCTGTCCTGAATGGCTCAAGGAATTCTCCCGTATGGGCTGAGTACAGCGCGGGGAATGTAGAACAACTTAAAATATCAATAGCAGAAATTGCTGGGTTACCCACAGATCGAGTGTTCTTCTCCGTCTTGAGAGTAAGCGAAGCGCTGGAAGAAACCACACGGCAACTTCTGAAAGAGCGACACATCATGTTCAAAGATGAGACCACAAACAAGGTAAGAGGGCTGCTTTTGGGATTTAAGTAGTTCTCTGTTCTGTTAAATTGGAAAGTAGGATCATTTCATATACGCCTATCGACGTATATCAACCACATTAGTTTTTACTAATGTGGTTTTGCTAGTTATATTTCTCCAGAGTGGACCAAAGCAGTTGAGCACTGGCCTAAAACACCGTCCATATACAAGTACAACTCTATAAACACACATAAACACTTTGTGTGAGAAATTTTGAACCTTGATACTAAGCTTGCATCCATTTTGATACATTTCTGTTTGCACTACGAAGAGAAACATATGAAAAATACGGCGTAGAGGTAATGAGGGTTATGGAGAAGTTGCTGGGTCTTCTTTCCGAGGGTTTGGGGCTGGACCCAAAGTATATTCAAACCCTCAATCAAGAACCCCTGTTCCAACTCAGAATCAATTATTACCCTCCTTGTCCTCGGCCAGATATGGTGAATGGGCTTGCACCCCATTCAGATGCAGAATTGCTGACTGTTCTGTTCGATGATGGGGTAGAGGGTCTCCAGGTCCGGAAAGATGAGGGCTGGTTCACTGTGCCCTCTGTTGCTGGAGCTCTTATTGTCAACATCGGGGATTTGTTACAGGCAAGTTAAATTCCTTGAACTCTTTTTGGCATTTCAATCATTTGTCTCGTTTGGAGTAGGTCCTTGGTCTAAACTTTAGCAGAGTTTTTGTGTAATTGCAGATAGTAAGCAATGGGAAATACAAGAGTGCCGAGCACCGGGCCGTAGTGAATACAAATCAGAGTCGCATGTCGATCGCCATGTTTTTGAGTCCAGAAGAGAATGTGTTGATTGAAACTCCTCATCAACTGATCGATGAAGCCCATCCTAGACTGTACAAAGCCGTTAAAGCTGGGGAGTATGAAACCATGTATATGAGCAAGGAAGTTCAAGGAAAAGCCGCCGTCGATGCTTTACGTATAGAACAGGCGCAGCAAAGCAATATCTAATACTTCAATTGCGTTTGTAGTCAGAGAACTACACTAGTTATTCGAGTGGATGGTTAGAAAGGCGTAGATAAAATTCTGTTATTAAAAATCAAAACGAGTACTCTCCCATTATATATACATGTGCCTAAATACGCACCATTCTCACTTATGGATGAGAGAACTCACAAAGCTTCACTGCTCTTCATGCAATTAAAAGGCAATATTAAATATAAATTAGCAATTATTGCTAGAGGGTGAAAAACTAATGTGTTTTGAATTAATAAGTATTATATTAAATTTAGGTTGTTTAGTGTATTTCCGTAGTGGTTGAGGTGTTTCATCTTTCTCTTGGACTAAGAGGGTTACAATGGGAAGTGTTTGGTTTCCCCACAAGATTTGTTATGGACAAAATATTATTAGTGTCTAATGACAACAAAAATAGGTCAGTGGGACTAAAAAGTAACACGAATACAAGGTATTGTGTAAAAGTGCAAAAGCAAGATAATGAGTGATAATAATTATAGCTTAGACAATGTTTGGCCTTTAGAATGATGTCCATGTATACTTTAGAAATCAATACCATGCAAAAGTGCATGCTAATTTCTCCCACAATGATCCATGTTGGTAAGATCAACAAAATAACTAGCTATGAAAATAAGTAAATCAAGTTAAATATTTTTTTCTTGATTTATATAATATTTTCTATAAAATAATATTTGTGTTCATTAAATATTTATCCTTATTATTATACTTTATATAATCTCTAATTAACAATTTAGTATGATTAAAAATCTATTTTATGTTAGATCTAAGACTTTTGTGATCCATAATGTAGAAAAATGTCTTTGAGATTAATCACATAATTAGGATTTGGTCATTAATTAGGATGTCTTTCCCATTATTATTTAATCTCATTATATATTTATGAAAGATATATTAATTTCTTTTGAATTTTAAATATTATGTTATAAATGTAATTTTACTAATCATATAAGTGAGAAAATTTTAATCTCTCTCTCTCTCTCTCTCTCTCTCTCTCTCTCTCTATATATATATATATATATATATATATTACAAATTTCAGGTTTTTTTTTTAAATGTTAAAGGTTTCATTTGGCAAATAATTTTATATTTAAACTTTTAAAAGCCATACATATACAAAACATAATTATAATAAGCTTACTAGTTCTTGCTATGTATGCTTTAAAAGGGGCGCCAAAATTGGTCAGAATCTGGGCAAAAAAAACATTTAAGAAATCTTGCAATAGCAATGTTTGAATCATGTTTTTGATGATGGAAATGGATTTAGCAGCATCAAAAACTTCTAGAGCACCCAAAATATTGAAGTTTGATAACTATAACCTAGATGTACCAGATTTTCTTAAAATCTTACAAGAATTTCCATGATTTTCAGGGCAAAAAAACAAACTATGACCTTTAAAAGAGGCGCTTGCTATGGCCTATGAATATGTTGAAATAGGTGTCCACGTGTTTGACCTGACATGATTCTTGACATGATTGAAGCCCAAGTTATTCTCGTCATATATTTCTGTGTCTCCACCACTATCTATTTTTTTACCGTCTATTTTTTTATAAATTTAAATTTATTAAAAATCAAATAAAATTTTGTATAATTATCCTAGATAACATTCATGACATATTAAGCAAATATATTATAAAATTGAAGTTGTTTGAGATTTGTGAACAGTGATGAGAGCAACGGACGATGCATGAATATGCAAGGAAACAATACTGCATGGGAACAATACCACTCTGCTTACGATTCATATTTTTCCTTTTTCTCGTTTGTTATTAACTTTTTTATTTCCATATTATCTTTTTTTTAATTATTGGTTGACTTTTTTTTCCAAATTTTTAGTTCAATGACTTAGGTGGGTATGGTTTCAATAATAATTTAATGCATATGTTTTCAATAATGATCAAAAGCATAAACCAAATCCAAAAACCAAACAAAATATGATTAGTCATGTAGCTATGAAGTATTTTTATGATCTGCTAACAAATGACACAACCATAATTTCCATAATAATTATAAGAAATGACACCATAACAATTTCCATAATACAAATTTCCATAATAATGATAAAAAATTATACAATAATAATTTCCATAATAATGTTAAGAAATGATACAAGAACTAACAGTTGAAGTCTCGTACCTACCATGATCGTGTTAAGTTGGATATGTTGGCATCATAAACCATTCATGCCTGAGAGCTTCCTCTACTGTTATTCATTGCACTTCATTAAACCATAATCAACTTCAAAATAGAAAAATACCAAGCACTATTTAGTATTTATTAATTTAAGTACTATTAATTTTAGTGAATATCACAAGCTGCCCTCCATAATGACTTTTATTGATGGGTTAAGCCACTATCCATAACAACTTTTATTCATGAGTTAAAGTTGTGAAAGTAGAGGTGGAACCAGATCACTATCACCGACCCATGAATAGAGTTGCTTCCTTGTACAGATTTTCTGTCATTAATAAATAACGATGGGCAACGAGATAAGGATAGATGTCACGCTAGTGGAGTTCAATTTATTGGACATATGTCACAAGTTCAAGTTATTGGACATATGTCACAGCCTAGTAAAAATGGTTGATGAAATGGTGAGGTGAAGGAATTCAAAAGAAAGGCCCATTGGCCTAAATATAGTAAAAATGTAAATAAGAATGTCATGGTTTTATGGATGCTAATTTGTTATACATTTTATGGAATCCCACCTCTAATTTCTCTAGTCAACTTCTAATCAATCCAATTTAATATTAACTACCCTAATAGGATAGGTGTCCTACAACATTTGTAAAAGTCAGTATATATGTAGAATGATTTTGTCTCCTAAAAGACTTTCGCGTTTGATACATGTTGCCACTTTGTACCATGTGATTTACCTTTGGAAAATATTATTCACATATACCTCCAAAATTCCATTTGGTTCTAATATCAAATTTCAATCTACATTGGTTAAAGGAATCTTTGTTTGAGAACTCACCTCATTACTCAATTTATTTTTAAGCACTAGACATGAAAGACAAAATCAATATTTTCATGTTTGTAATGTATGGTCCATAATCAATATCACCAATTTTTTCTAGTACCCTATAGGGTCCATAATACTTTGGTTGAATTTTTTTTTTTTACCTATGATAGTTGAGGAGTTCTCTATTTGTAGTATTGCAATTGGATCTCAATATTTTAAACTTCTATATGAATGTGTATATATTTAATTCTAATATTATTTTCAATACTTTATTTATGTATATACGTATATATCAAGATGAGATATCTTGTTAAATATATAGAAAAAACTAAAAGAAAAATAGATTAAGTGTTTTCATTTTTTTAAGGGCGGTTCAGGAACACTCAGTGACCACTACATCCAAGCAGATCAACTTGAAGGGATCTACAAGTCGACCAAACAAGCAAGGCATAACCGCAAGGGCGTCAAGAAGATTTGACCCCGTGACCTCCCAACTAGCGAGGTACTTAGCAATGAGAACTTGACCAACTGAATTAACCCTTGGGGCTAATTAAGTGTTTTCATTACATTCACTAATTATATATTTACATATTTAGTTAAACAAAAGTACAATAAGGATGTCTATTATCACAAATAATGTGAGCAGATAAGAACCATACATTAAAAAAAAAAAACATGAAATAGTTTTTTTTGTCAACTTTACCACCTTACATATAATATAGCTAACTTTCTACAAAATATTCACAAAACTGACATCTTAGTCAAGGAGAATTGAGTAATTTACCTGAAATAGTATTAATTAAAGTAATATGTGAATAATATGAGCTACTTATATATGATATTGTGAAAATCCTTCAAAATGATGAGAATGGAGGTTATTATTTCAAATCAAGTCGCATTAATTAGCATCATTATCTCTCTCCATTTACTATGATCTCTTTGTTATCATGCCTTGATTGATTCTCAACTTTTTTATTTTTATTTTTAATTTTCATCGTGTATTCTTATTTTCATTATTGGTCATGTCTACCTGATGATATTAACATCAATGAACAACATTCCCTCTAGTCCGAAAAAACCAATAATAATATTTTTAAAACGTAGTTGTACAAAAAATTGTTTATATTTGACATTTTTATGGGTTCCTACCATTCCACCTCTCCCTTGTAAGAATTGGTAGTAGCAACTAAATCTTGGTTAAAAATACCCCGTTCACTACCCAACCATGTTACAAAATCTAGATGTAGTGATTGTACTACGAACTTGTTTTCCTCCACAACATCATCCCTTGGAAACAATCCACCTCTACCTTGTAAGAATCCATAGTAGCATCATATTATTGGTAAAAACTACCCATTTCACTACCCAACCATATTAAAAAATATAGATGTGGTGATTTTACTATGAACATGTATCCCTCAATAGCATCATCCCTTGGAAAGAATGCATCTCTAATATTTTTACATATAGGTTTAACATAAAGATCCTCGATAGTGTGGAAATTTCCAATAAAGTATGATTCCATGACATAATATGTGGGTTAATTTATATTTAGATTGATGTTTATGTATTGTATTATGATGTCCACAAATTATTTCTTAAGTACTTGTTGTTCACAAAAGGCTTTTCCAAATCACGTTAACACATTTTGTCAATAATTTATCCTTCGATCCAAATATTGTTTGCCTTCTTTGCCATCCCTTTCCTGCATAATGGAGTGTATTTTTTCCAGGGAAAATATCACAAAATTATTTCTCCATGGAATATCCAAATAGGGTGTGGCTCAATAGCAAATGATAATAATAGAACTTGGTAATCCAATAGGATTTAAATGTAAATTTTTGAATTTCCACGACCATGGATCTAGGTTAGAATATTAGAATCATTGACGCTACCAAACGAGGAATCTTAACAAATGATACTTTGCACATCAGAATATAAAATAGCAGTAAATCACACATGCATAAGTATAGACAATTTTCTACAAAATATTGTACAATAATGTACAACAACCCAATATTTGTTATATTAAACCTGTTATCACTTTGAAATTTACAAAGGTTGTTTTAGGCGTTAAAAGGAAATATCAGAGGTAACTACAAACCTACTTTGGAGCTTAGGATATAGCCTTCCTAAACTCACAGAAGACTCTCTCTATATGATTTATCATTGTTTAATCAATGTATATTAGGCTATTTATGTATGCTTGGTTGGGTTGGTTTTTGATTGGCTTTGGTTGGTTGGTGGAATTATTTATTTAGATGAATAGGTGCTTCTCAACTTTCCATTGGGCTATGGAGTCAACGTGCTTTGAAATAGAACTGAATCAAATTTTAAGGAAAGTGTTATAGGGAAATATGAGTGATCAATATCTGATCTCAAGGCTGAATGGTGAAGTGATTTTTTAATCGGGATCAAGGAGAAATTAAGAATTCCTTAAACCAGATAATGAAGAAGGGTGGAGAGGTCAATCGGTATCAGAGGGAAATTAAGATTTCTATAAATCAGATATTAGAAGAAAACACAGAAATGTATAACATTTAAAATCAAAGTGTAATATTTAAGCAAATTCTGTAGTAATATTCCTGTTATAACATTTAAATTTAGAACACATAAAATTTTATGGAATACTTAGAAAAATAACATGAAAAATTGAAATTTTATACTTCAAAGAGATAGCTCAACACATGAATCCTGTAAATAATTTTCTTTATAACTTGTTCCGTCTATCGGCTGGAAATTGGTACAATAACCCTCTGGAAAAATATCACTCAGCTAATGAAATATTCAAAAATCCACACTTGACCGACCCTTGATACTTAAAATGATGAAGTATTTATACAATATATTACAAAAATATCTTGTCAACTCACTTGGATTTATTCTAGGAAAATAAAATATCTTTATGCAAAAAGATAATGACACCTTTCAACTGACTGAAATCTGGCCCTGATTCTTTGCTTGTTGTTATCTTTTTGTTCTTTCATCTATCTGTTATTTCATTTGTATGTTCTTTCACCCTTTATAGTAAATCACACCGCTTCTCCCACATTTCTTCATCTAGGATTTTGATTTTCATCATCCTGTGATAAATCTCATCTGCCTCTGAATATCAGGCAAAAATAGGCTTATTTACAAAAAGGTGATTTACCTCATGTTGGAGGTAAAAGAATTTCTCTAGACTTTGTAAGAGTACCTTTACTATGGGAATGCCTTTCATTGAGGAAATGTGGTATGTTTCTTTGGCCACTTCCCTTAAATTATTGACATAATACTCATGTATCATGAGTTTGTCATTTATCACTAGAGGAACAGGCAAACCCTTCTATCTCAATATATCAAATTTTCTAAAAAAACTTGTTTATTGCGAGTTCTATGGTTTAACATTTATCCTTAAGTTGTAGCATTAGATTTATTTTCGAAATCACTTATTTCACTTCTAGGATAGCCTCTGTTCTGTTAGACATCCCGAGCTCTTCCAATTCATACTTATTGTTAGAATTCAGGAATTTGATTATTTTAGAGGCTTCCTCTAGTTTTTTTCCAAGGTTGGCTTTGATTTTTTGAATTGCCTCAGAAAATTCCTTCACCAAGTGATTATGCTCAAATATAATATGTATATAAGGTCAAATATCATTACCTGAGTTAATTATATTGGCCCACAATTGTTGTTTTGCTTGGGCTAAAGGCTCTGTTAATGTGAACTCCTTTTCTAGCTTCTGGATTCTGTCAGTTAGTCTATTGGCTTTCTGTACTTCAGTGTAATATCCCAAAATTGGGATTGCATAGCAGGCCTGCTGAAATAACGCACTCCTGGGAAATCTATGCACAGAAATGAGTTTGAAGCTCCAGAATCCCTTATATGAGCTCATCTAAGATCTAAATTCAAAGGGAGAGCAAAAAAAAATCTAACTTGGTGGGTTAAACAGATCTCCCACAAACTAGTCTAGCTGAAAATCACCCAAAGAGAGGGGCTGCAGCTAGGTGCAAAGACTGCTACAAAAAATAATGCAGATCCACTGAAGCAAAGTAGTAGGCTGATATGGAGGTTCAAAGATCAGCTATATAACAAAAAATCAGATTTACATTACAGCCCATACATTTTACAAGAGAAAGAATGAGACTATATAGGAAAACTCCTCATAAATGAGGTGCTACAGCCATAAGAAAAGTCTTCAGAAACTTGACAATGTTATTTTAAGGGCTAAAGCAGTAGTTTATTAATACTCAGATCTAGAGAAAATATGTGGATAAAAGGATATATATATTTCATATCTATGTACAAGAAGAGCTCATCTATACATTCCCCTTGGGGTTTTGTGTAAATCATGAAGCACAAAGAGTAGATCTGAGATCTAGAGTTGCAGATCTGTAGAAATATTTAGAAATTACTGAAACATATGACAGAACAACAGATCAGATCTTAAACATAATGGATTGGATGTCCAATCCATGGATCACCATAGTGAGAGCAAGAATCCTAATACCAGAGATCTCTCCTCCAAAATGCAAACAAAACACCCTGCAACTTCTCCTTTGCAAATAACACAATCCAGGGAGAGAAAATACGTTGTAGGCTTTGAGAATGATTTGGCCTGATACCAAGGTCTAGATCTGAAGCTCAATCAGCTAATGCACTCTTCCAGGAGGTTAAAAGACACACTCACTGAGAAGAGGCACTAGTATAGTCTAGATCTGAGAAGATCTAGTGTCTTCTACTTGCTGCAACTCACAAGGACAACCCAACCCTCAAAAAGATCAATGCTATAGGTGTAAGTTGAAGCTTGGCCCAAGCCTGATAGTGGACAAGATGGATCAAGTCTCCTCCAAGAGCTAGTCAAGGAAGGAGGTGGGAATCCTAAACAGGAAAACCCCGAGAGGAGTGTCTAAATAGACAATACCTTCAGAAAATAATATCTTCAACAACCCCTTCATGCTGATCTCCTCTTCCTTTTATAAGATTGGAGTCTTGTCAAACCCTAAACCACTTCATTATTTTATCCCCTTTCACATGTAGAGTCTCCTTCTAGAACTGCGATGTCCCTCAAGGAGGTTCAATGCATCTAGACTGCACTATAGATATGGTCATGGTTGACTTGGTCAAGTGATCGACCTCTTTCACACTCAAGTGTGTTTTATAAAATGGCCTAGATTTAGCCATGTTCACATTGGGCATTGATTTATTTTTTTATTTTCAGGAGTTTTACATGTCCTCCTTTAAATTTTATTCATCAACATGAAATGCAAAACAAAACAAGGCAAAATAGAATATTCCCATTAGCTTGGGTTAATTGGGAATATTATAGTCCTCCCCACCAACATGTTGCTTCTCCTCAAGCAACTAATAAGGTGAGTGCTGCAAAATCTCCCCTGCTTCTCTTGTCGCCTCCTCATCCAATAGTCTCCACCACTGCTTCAGAATTTCTACAAGAATTTCATCTCTCAATGGTCCCTCCCAAGTTTGCAAGTTGGCCTTTGGTGAATAAAACCACTGGCCTCCCTCATGAATGAATGGAAGGTCTATGTGGAAACCTCCCTGCTGATCCATGGCCTCCTCAAGGTAGGAGTGATGACAACCATGGGGAATTTCATCATTTCCAAAAGACTACCATCTCCATGCTATCATCCAAATGAAGTGGATCACCTCCTAGCTTGGAAATCCATAGAAAAATTCCTTCCCAACACGTAGGAGAGGCATGTCCCAAAAATACATATGGCTCACTTTACAAAGAAACAAGTGGTTTACCACGGTGGCCATATAATATCTCATGCTCACATTGAAGCATGTAGTGAAAAAAGAGTGGGAGACTCCTTTCCCCAATGACACATCCCACCAATGTGCCACTTCTCCAACCATGTTCTCAAAAGTCAGAGCATTCCCAACATATGGAATCATGATTAGAATCATGCTAGCTACCATGTGTGATAAAGGAGAAGGAAGATGTTCCCTCATGTGTAACCAACAAAGTTTCACCCTTA
Organism: Pinus albicaulis; assembly: GCA_034641835.2. Classification (NCBI taxonomy): domain Eukaryota; kingdom Viridiplantae; phylum Streptophyta; class Pinopsida; order Pinales; family Pinaceae; genus Pinus; species Pinus albicaulis. Next base: position 1,372,434,143 of record CM076581.1, read on the forward strand.
ACTGCCATAGAATAGGAGATGACAAGTGCCTCCCCCAAAACTTGTTTGCTGCCCCATCCTCCTTGAATGTTTGGAGAAGGTATATCATAAATGGTGTAAAATAATCACACCATGAAGGATATAATAACTTCCCAAGAGCCTCCAAGGGATGACCTACATCAACATAGTTCATGGCCTTGAGTGACCCATGAAACCCAACATAAATAGTGCCCCCTTTTGGAGCCATGTCCTGCAAATGAGTGTTAGAGAAATACAGGCATATAGGAGATACATCATAATATTCAGAAATACAATTCCATGCATATACTTGTATTACATTAGTGAGATGACTCATGGATGAGTCCCCTCTCACACTCAATGAGTAAGGAGGTGTGAATGACGACTCTTCCCAAGAGTTATGTTCCCCCTTATCTAACAAATAATCCTTGCACTTCTTCATATGAGAGTGCACCTCTTCTTTGAAACCTTCCCACATGAATCCATCTAAGATAGTGTGATATGCTGTAATGAAACCAGTGGGTTTGGAAAGCAGGATCTCATAGGCTTCATTTAGTAGTTTCTCCTTCAGCTTGGAGTCTCTAGCCAAATAGATATGTTCATGGAAATAAATGACTCCCTCAACTAATTTATACCTCCCATCCATTACCTTCCCATCAAGAACCTCACATGTGAAAAGGTCCTTGGAGTATTCCATCATGAGTTGGGAATTCCAATAAGGATCTAGGCTCTCCAAAAATGACAGTGCTGTAGAAGTTTGGAATGATGCCCCTGTGATATAATAGCTCTCATATTTGACATGCTTGATGTCAAAATCACATGTTGGAGCATCATATTCTTCCCTTCGCTGCCTCATTTGCAGTTGATCTTGCCCAAGACAAGATTGAAGCAGATAGAAATAAACTTCCCCTCGGAAAGTCCTTGTCTTCGAATACTTCCTCAGTTTGGCCCATGCATGCAAGAGGGTTAGCATCCCCTTGCCATGTTTAGAAATATTATTTGTGAATGAAGATACCATGGGCTGCCCCAAAGATATGGAGTTTCCATGTGTCCCCATGCCCATGCCATCATAGACTCCTGATTTCTCCTTCCTCAATGCAGATAACTGAGTGGGAGATAGCAATGCCCCTTTCAGGAAATTTCTTACCTCGCTTTTGAATTCATGAGAGATTTTATGCACTATGCTGGCTTCTCCCAAGGCTCCTTCCTTAGCCAAGTATGAAAATGTTGCCCATAGTTGAGAGAAAACTTTAGTTTCCCTCCAATTAAGAGGTTCTTGAGGTGCTCTTATTGTGACTGTGTTATCATCTCCTACCTTCCCTTCCTCCTCTTCAATAGTTGAAGGTGCCTCATCATCAATAAGAGACCTCAGATCTTGGTCTTCTACTGAAGAAGGAATCTTCACACCTTCCTCTTGAGAAGGAAGCCCTTCATCAAATGGAGATCTTTCCCTTGGGAAGGTGTCAAACAAGCTCACACCCTCTTCCATGGTTTTCAGAAATGGAGTTCGATCTATGGATCCTTCCAACTCATGCAAAAGATTTGTTTGATATGGTTTGATAGTCTCAATAGAATATTTCACACATGACCTCTCATCAAACCTTTCTACTAATCTTGCAATAAACTTTTCATAAGTAGGTGTATTTGCATTCCTTAAGGAGAAAGACTCAAACAACCACCAAGCATATGATTTACCTTCAAAATGCAGTGCTACCACTTTGATGGCTTCATTTTCTAAAACTTGATGTTGCTGCACAAAGTTGCTTAGCTCCTCCACCCAAACCCTAACTAGACATTTAGGTGATCCATCAAAAGTAGATACATAGAATCTACCCACACCAAGCTGCCTCCCCTTTGTGCTTCTATCCTCCTTGATCTTGCAGAACCCTTGGAAGTTCAAGTTATGTTTGAACTCCTTAGATTGGGCTTCATATTCCCGCAAATACTCTCCAAGAGTCTCCTTCTTGGGCACACCTCCTTTCTTCCTCTTCATGAAGAAATGACTGACAGAACGTTGAATATTTGGTGATATGGCTGAGTGCACATATCCATGAGATGAGTATTTAGAAATTTCCTCGTGTATAGATCTTGTAAATATTGTTGAGGGATCTTCTTGCTCTTCTCTCCTCATTTCTTTGATGTCTTTTCTGATACCTTGTAGAGCTTGAGATAGAAGTTCTATGAACCTCTTCTCTCCCGAAAAAAAGGGTTTACTCTGGTTCCTCTTACAGATCTCATCCTCCCCATGAGAAGACTCCATAATGCTTGATGCTCACAGGCTGAGCCAAGGAACTTGATCTGATACCACAGTAATATCCAAAATTTGGGATTGCACAATAGGCCTACTGAAATAACGTGCTCCTGGGAAATATATGCACATAAATGAGTTTGCAGCTCCTGGATCCCTTAGATAAGCTCATCTAAGATCCAAATCCAAAGGGAGAGAAAAAAAATTCTAACTGCGTGGGTTAAATAGATCTCCCACAAACTAGTCTAGCTGAAAATCACCCAAAGAGAGGGGTTGCAGCTAGGTGAAAATACTGCTACAGAAAATAACGCAGATCCATTGAAGCAAAGAATTAGGCTGATATGGAGGTTCAAGTATCAGTTATATAATATAAAATCAGATTTAAATTATAACCCATTCATTTTACAAGAGAAAGAATGAGACTATACATGAAAAATCCTCAAAAACGAGGTGCTACAGCGAGAAGAAAAGTGTGCAGAAACTTGACAGCGTTATTTGAAGGGCTGAAGCAGTGGTTTATTAATACTCATATATAGAGAAGATATATACATAAAAATATAGATCTATTTCATATCTATGTACAAGAATAGCTCATCTATACATTCCCCTTGGGGTTTTGTGCAAATCATGAAGCACAGAGAGTAGATATGAGATCTAGAGTTGCAGATCTGTAGAAATATTTAGAAATTGCTGAATCATATGACAGAATAGTAGATCATATCTAAAACATACATGGATTTTTTGGCCAATCCATGGATCACCACAGTGAGAGGAAGAATCCTAACACCAGAGATCTCTCCTCCAAAATGCAGACAAAACACCCTGCAACTTCTCCTTTGCAAATAATGCAGTCCAGGGAGAGAAAATGCATTGTAGGCTCTGAGAATGATTTGGACTGATGCCAAGGTCTGGATCTGAAGCTCAATAATCTAATGCACTCTTCCAGGAGGTTAAAAGACACACTCACTGAGAAGAGGCACTAGTATAGTCTAGATCTTAGCAGATCTAGTGTCTTCCACTTGCTGCAACTCACAAGGACAACCCAACCCTGAATAGAATCAGTGTTGTAGGTGTAAGGTGAAGCTTGGCCCAAGCCTGATAGTGGACAAGATTGATCAAGTCTCTTGCAAGAGCCGCTCAAGGGAGGAGGTGGGAATCCTAAATAGGAAAACCCTGAGAGGAGTGTCTAAATAGACAATACCTTCAAAAATTAATATCTTCAACAACCCCTTCATGATGCTCTCCTCTTCCTTTTATAAGATTGGAGTCTTGTCAAACCCTAAACCACTTCATTAGTTTAGCCCCTTTCACATGTAGAGTCTCCTTCTAGAACTACGCTATCCCTCAAGGAGGTTCAATGCATCTAGACTGCACTGTAGATATGGTCATGGTTGACTTGGTCAAGTGATCAACCTATTTCAAACTCAAGTGTGTTTTATAAAATCGCCCAGATTTAGCCATGTTCACATTGGGAATTGATTTATTTTGTTATTTTCAGGAGTTTTACATGTCCTCCTTTACATTTTATTCATCAACATGAAATGCAAAACAAAACAAGGAAAAATAGAATATTCCAATTAGCTTGGGCTAATTAGGAATATTACATTCAGCTTGATACCTTACTTCTGCCAATTTCTTTTCATCCTCTAATCTCTTTACCTGTTCTTTGAGTTTATTAATCTCTGTAGTATGAATAAACATATCTTCCAATGATTTGATTAATTTGCTGGCCTCATCAGTGGGATGGGTTTTTGGTATCATTGATGGTGATGCTGATGTAGATACTGGTGCTGATGTAGACACTATGGGAATAGCAGTAATGGGAACTGCTTCCATGCTATCTTATTTTTCCTATACAAGCTTATCCATATGTGTCTCCATTTCCTTTAGCTGAGTTGTCAACTGGATGATTAAATTCATCATCTCATCCTTTTGATTGTTTTTATCCAAAACCTCCTTGCTTTGTGGATGTTCAGTAGTTGGTAGTTTTAACTATTTCTTCAGTGCAGCTATGTATGCATTTGTATTATTTATAATTTCTTCTAATGCCTTGATGTCGGTTGGATTATAGCCAATTTCAATTACCAACTCTTCCAGTGACTTAATTCTGTTGTATTTTGCCTGTGATGAGGCTCTCTCTAGCTATAACTGTCACCGTACATTTGCTAGGAAGTTCTGCAACTTCTTGACACTTAGAGTTTTATGTGTCGTGGTTGAATATATCATCTCTCCTGCCTGCTTGTGGAATTCAATTTGGTCAATTGGATGCACATCCTTGGAAGGAACTTCAAAGCTTATATTTTTATAGTCATATGATGTTTTGGGGGCCTGTACTTTCGGTTGTAGGAATTTCATATGCATTGTCTTTGTCCTGAGGCCAAAACCTGAAAGCAACCTACTCTGATCATTGGGAGCTTTCTTCCAGTATTGTGCATATGTAACAACCTTTAGTGAATCATTTTTAATTTTAATCTCTTTATATTTCTCCATGATATATTTTTCCTTCTCAACTGGCTTAATGGATGTTGAAATATCTACACTATTTTACTTTTGAATGATTTCTGCCCTGGAAGATGATGGCAGAGATATTTCTTCTGTTTGTGTCGTAGGTGCATCATCCCTGATAACAATCTCTATTTCTGTTTCAATTTTTTCTTCCTTCTCTATAACTGGGTTTAGCTTTGTTTTATTTATGTAAATAAGCTTGAATTTATTATTAGATGTAGTCTTTGTTGAGTATGAGCCTTCCTCTATAGACCTTTTTGAATTTCTATCCTGTGGGTCTAGAGTAAGCAACATGGAACTAGTATCAAGTTGCTCCTCCATCTCCTGTAGAGTGTTTTCCAACCACTCTGACTGATTGGATTATTTCTTAATCTCACGTTTAGATTAATGGATGAAAGGGGTGAGCTTAGACATAATTATTAATTTTCTTATGATACCTAAGGGATCATATGTCCATTTTAAGCTGTTGCTGAACTTTAACTCTCGTAGGCATCTATGTACTTCCTTTACAGCATCCCTACTATTGCTTACAAAGGGCCCTAGTTGGTTTTTTATCTTGAACTGAGTTTTATTTTTGGCTGAAAGTAAGTTTATCTCATCATAATCCAATATGTGTCTAATATACTCTAAGGCAAATATCCTCATTGGGAGGTATTTGGGGAGCTTGTAAGGGACTAGTTGGATTCCATACACTCTGATATATGTGTGATTCTGTTTTAAATACCAATATCCTATCTTGCTCTGGTCAGATAACTGTAGAAATTTTCTAATTTCATCACTGATTCTAGGTTAAATGTTGTTGCTAAGAATATTAACCACTGGATATACAAAAGAAACAATAAATTCTTTCAAACTAAATTCATCGGAATCCTTTTCTATCAAGGATGTCGAAAAGATTACAGACTAGGGATTACCCTCTATGTCCAGTTTTTGTAGGTTCACTGCAAACCTTTCTGACTGAAAATATATGAACAAATGGAATAATATTGAGGAGTGTTTGAACTCTCCTTCTGGAAGTTTGATCAAGTGATCATGCATACTGTCTACTAGTAATTGGGAAAAGTTGAAAATTATAGATGGAAGCTGGCCTGGGAAAAAGGTAGAGAGGAAACCGATGATGGATTCATCTACCCACTCATCAGTAAAATATCCTAGGATATAGGACAACATGGTCACAATTTGTCTGGTTCGTTCTGAAAACATGGTAGCAGAGTACGATGGGTTGTTTTTAGTAGTTTATACTGATTGAGGGAGGAAATTCTAAAAGATTTGAAAACTCATAGGAAAATCTAGCTTTAGGAAAATATTAGTGAGGGTTTCAATAGAGAAAGGTACTCCCTCTGGTTGTAATGGAATCTGCGGCATTTAATTAATGGATTGAGCAGTCATTGTAATTAGGATTTCTTGGTCAGGGGTGACTATGGCTCTTTCATTTGGAAAATAGCTAAGTTGGAAAATTCTGATGACTTCAGGGAACTAGTATGTTTGTGGAAATGTGTATTTTGGTATTTTAGAGTCCCACAGATGTATATCATCTGCATAATTAGAAAATTTTCCATGGCTCCAACAATGGAGCTCCAAACCATTGCTATTAGTCACAATGTCTACTATTTTAAAGTGCTTATTGGCCAAAGGAGTGTGGTCAACATATAACAAGGGTGGCTGCAAAGGGTTTACAATTTGGACACTTTGGGAAGCCATAAATTTGATTCAATTTATTAATTAATTAGCTTAATTGATGGTTTTGTATTTAGGATTACTTCAATATCAAGAATTTGGTTATGGAAGGGGTCCAAGTAGCAGCGGGGGCTTCAATATTGATTGGAAATGATGCTTTTGGTCTCTTCCACAAATCAACAAAGATAGGGAAATAATGGAATTGCATGGTTTTATCATTCAAAAATTGGGGGTTTATCGCATTGCGTGGGGGTTTTATTATTTTTTAAAAGGGGTGGTTTATCGCACAACAACAATGTGGTTTAGTGGTTTGGGAATGAGGGGTGCGATAAAAAATGGAGGCGCCGCGTGGCATGGGAGCGGGTGGAGAAAACCACTTATTTCACACCCACCTCCCTTGGTTTTAAACATTGAATGTTGGGAGTGCAAAATGAATCATGGGCCGTCAGATGTGATTAGCGATGATCGAATGACTGTCGGAGTTGTGAATTTGCAAATGAGGTGGGGTCAGGCAATATATCTATGGAGGGTTAAAATGATAGTGGGGTCGGGTAAAACATTAAGCAGGGGAGTCAAATGAAAGTGGGGCCATTGAAATATGTTAAGCGGGGAGTTTAAATGAAAAGGGGGCCTGATTAATATTTTGCGCTTTTAGACTATTTAAAGTGGGTATTTGTGCTTTTTTTTTAATGAAAATGCAGAGTTTTTAAAGGAGTAAAGAGGTTTTAGGAAGAGAAAGGGGATTTTTAAAGGGGTAAGGGGGTTAGAAAAGATGTTTTTTGAGTTTTTAAGGAAGGGAAAAGGTTAAGGGATGGGGCCTTTTTAGAACTAGGAAGGGGAAATTGGTTTCCAAGAGGGGAAAATGATTAGGATAGGTTAGGATAAGTGGGAATGAATAAGCAAAAGGGTTTTTAGAAAGGGGAAGGTTCAAAAGATATTTTATGATAATGAATAAGCATAATGATGCTTATATAACTTTGAAAAGTATTCTACCTACCGTTTTATTGAGGCTAACATTTTTCCTTTCCTTTATTAGCTGCATTTGAGCTCGCTGGTCCTTTTATTTTCCTTTGATAAGAAAACTAACACATTTCTAACCTTATATCTTCCAATGGCTCAGATTAAACTTATGAGATCATTTTTATTATGTACCTAAATAATGATCTGCCAAGATTAAATGGTTTGGTCAGATCTTTATTCCCTAACTATAATGACATAAAAATTTAAAGGCGTGAATGATAAAAATTAGACCGCATGATCATCATGAGTTGTGGCATTTTGAACAAGCTGCACACAATTTATTTGCAGAAGTAAACTTAAACTAAGAGTAGTGGAATTTGAATGTGCAACACTTTCAAAATTTATTTTTTATTCTTTTTATTGTGTTCACATATTATATCTTTTTATCCTTTTCTTTCATTTGGTCCTTTGATTATTCTTTTAGGACATACCCTCTTTTCATTTCTTTTAATATGGGAAAACATTTGGAGAAATGAAAAGGTATGTACAATATTACAAGACTTAATATAGCCAATTCAAAATTTTGATCCCTATGATTATAGGACCCTAACAGTGACTCCACTTGGGGATGGAATCTCCTTGCGAGATGTCAAGAATTTTCTGATCAGTGGCCTTGGAACTTTGGCTTTGTTTTTCTTGGAACTACTTTCTGTGATCTCCTTTATTCAAACATATGATGTTATATCTTTTAAAGCTTAAGGTTTCCTCTTCAGGCTTCAAATTTACAAGATAATCATCCACTCCAATCTAAAATTTTCTATGGTATTTACAATGAGTAAAATACAATGAAATGAACTACTGGTTATTTTGGTGAAAAATAGTGCTTCAGCATTCGACCATTGATTGGTCCACGTGGTAGAACTAATCCATTTAATTCTTTTAAGAAAAAGGTAATGTTACCTCTGTAACCATAAATAATGTATGGGCCTTTCCAGAGATAGTAAAATTTTCCTTGTTTTCCTTTGTCTTCCCTTCTGGAATCCAATTTTAGTACTTGATCACCTATGAAGAAATCATTTACTTTAGTTTTCTTATCAAACATATTCTTGATTTTGTCTTGAATTACTTGAGCTTTGATATAAACATCTTCCATGGTTTGCCGTAAATCATTTTTTTGGTTTATCCTCCTTTGGATATCATTTGGTTCTACTTGCAGCTCTTGAAAATACAAGATGCAAAAAAAACATCCATCCCATATACTGAGTGATAGGGAGATGTACCAATATATTTCTTAGTAGTTAGACTGTCTGCCCATAGGGCATTGACCAACCTTTTATTCTAGGTTATCTTGTTACCCTCTAATACATTCTTAATGATGTTGACTAGGCTTCTGTTTGAAGATTCTGCTAGTCCATTAACTTGAGGGTAATAGGTAGTGGAATGGCCTAGGGTGATATGGTATTGGTTACAAAAATCTATAATTTTCTTGGATTTGAAGGCAGCAGCATTATCAGTGATGAGCTTTTGTGGGCATCCAAATCTAGAGAGGATGTTGTTCTCAAGAAATGAAATAATGACATAGTCTGTGGCTTGTCTAGAAGGGATGGCTTCTATCCACTTGGTAAAGTAGTCAGTGGCTGTCAATATCCATTTATGTTGGACAATGAAGGGTGGGTGAATCTCACCAATGATGTCTAAACCCCATTTTTTAAATGGAATTTCTATTGAGATAGGTTTGAGGGGTAATGGTAAGAGTTTCTTCTTCCCTTCAAATATTTGACATTTGTGACAGGAGGTCACATAATTTCTGACATCTACAAAAAGGGTGGGCCAGTAAAAAATTTCCCTCAAGGTTTTTTTAGTAGTTATTTTCCAATATAGGTGTCCTCCATAATCCCCTACATGAAATTCCTGCATGACTTTGTCATCTTCATCTTTTAATAAACAATTTAACAGGATGCCGCTATGATCTTTCCAAAATAAAACATTATCTAAGATACAATATTTCATTGATTTCATTTTTAAGAATCTACTTTTGGTTCTAGATAAACCAAGAGGAGCTTGTAAGTTGAGTAAAAAAAATGTAAGGTCCACATACCAAGGTGAATCTATAAAATCTTGACTAATTTGTGGAGTCGCCATCTCTTCCTGATCATCTGTGGCAACAATGAAATTTATATCTAAGGCCTGACAGTTCGATTCAGCTATGATTTTTGCCAAACTTTGGCCTTTAATTAATTTTTTACATTTGATCTCAATTTAATATTCTAATATTGTGGTAATCCATTTTCCTCTTTTTCCATCAGGCCCATTCTGAGTTGGAATGTCCTTTACAATTGATTTTGGAACATATGCTATTATGTGAGAGTATGGAATGTATACTCTGAAATATTTTATGGCTTTCACTAGAGCGAGAGCTTGTTTTTCCATGATATTATAATTTAGTGTTGCATCTCTCAAAGATTTACTGAAGAAAGAAATGGGTTGTTCATAACCCTGATCTTTCTTTTGCAACAAGACTGTTGCAATGGTGTGATCTGAAGCAAATGAAAAAATTATGAAATCTTTGATAAAGTTAGGACTTCCGACGATAGGTGTTTTAGTAAGGGCTTCTTTGAATTATTTAAAATATAGCTTAGCCTCTACTTTCCACTTAAGTATTGAATCCTTTTTTAACATGCCATTTAAATTTCTAATTAGTTCTGCTAAGTTAGAGGTGATTCTTCTAAGAAAACTTATTTTGCCTAAAAATGATTGTAATTATTTAATGTTCTTAGGATGAATAATATTTAGGATTGCTTATATTCTAGCTGGATCAATTATAATGCCCTCTTTTGAAATAATGTGTCCCGGAAGTTTTCCTTCTTCTAATGCAAAAAGTGACTTTTTAGGATTTAAGGATATGCCAAACTCTCTGCATTTTATGAATACTCTTCTTAGATGATCTAGATGTTCATTATATGACTTCTAAAACACTATGATATCATCCAGGTAATTGAGTAAAAATTCATGGATTTCCTTTGCAAAGGCTATGTCCATGGCTCTTTGGAATTTTTCTCCAGCATTCATCAATCCAAAGGGAATTTTCAAGTACATGAAATTTCTTTAGGGAGTAGTGAATGCAGTCTTAACTTGATCTTCAGGTTGGCCTAGGATCTGGTTGTATCCAAAATATCCATCAAGTAATGAAATTCTGGATGAACCTACTACCCTCTGGAGAATGTAGTCCATTTTAGGGAGGGGATAGTTATCCTTCAGTGATACTTTGTTCAAGTTTTTGAAATCAACACAAAGTCTGATTTCTCCTGTTTTCTTTCTAGTGGGGACTAAATTAGAGACCCAAAAAAAAAATATGATGGGTGCTATGATTTGAGCATTGTACATCTTTTTAAATTCTTTCTCTATTAATGGCATAAGAACAGGGTTAATTCTCCTTACCTTTTGTTTAAACGGCTTCTGATTTTCTTTAATGGGTATCTTATGATAGATAATGCAGGTATCATAAGACTTGAGGTCTTCATAATTCCAGGAAAAGATATCTTAGAACACTTTAAACAAGCTAATGTACTTCAACTTTTCAGCTGGGGTTAATTTCTTAGATATCTTGATAAGCTTGGGATTTTCCTTTGTTCCTATGTTTCATTCCTCTATATCTAACCTTAGAGGCTCCATTTTAGGTTTTCTAGCTACGTCATTGGAATCAAAGAGGTCTTCTAGTGGGGCTAATCCCTTAGGAAAAATGTTGAATTTGAGGTTTAAAACTTCTGATTCATCATTGATTAATTCCTCTGTTTCTACTATTTCTAATTGCTCTATTTCTAGTTTAGTGAATTTAGTTGCTTCTATCTTACTTACATCATTTACATCTATTTCGTTATTTATGGTGTAATCTAATGTGCAATCTGTGTCTATATTACCATTTTGAAATTCTCCTTCAGAATTCATAAAATCAAGAATTTTTTTGTCATGTGAAAATATTTTACAATGCTTCAAATTATCAGGTATGGTTGGTCTATGTCTTACCTTAGCTGTGTACTAATGATTTGGTTGAAAGGGTAACCTTCATGTGCTAGTAAAAGTGGCCAAGCTACGAGCTTGCATATTATTCTTTGTTGGAATGGCAATAAAGTCAGTCTCAAGGAAACATATCAAGTCTAGGATGGTTTCTCTGTAACACCTATGTCTAGGGTTATTAGTAATGTACTTTCCCTTGAATTGTTTTATAATGATTTCTGAGTCTCCCATGATGGAAACTCTTTAGCCCCAAGTTTTCTTACGATTTGAAGGCCTAGCACTAATGCTTCGTATTCTACCATGTCGTTAGTGCATTTGAAATTCAATCTGTAAGCATGTCCTTCTGAATGATAATTTTCTAAATTGTAGATCCATACTCCATCTCCTACTCCTAATCTATTTACTAAGCCATCAAAACCTAAATTCCACATAGTTACATGTGTTATATTTTCATAATCGACTTCTTTGCTTTTTTCTTCTACAACTATGATTTTATCTTTGTCATTGTCTGAATTACTTAAGAGAAATGAGTCCAGATCATAATGCATGGAATAGATAGGGTAATTCTGTGGTTTGTCTGAACTACTTACCATGTATTTCATAAATTTTTCTCTATATATATTTCTTTCCAAACCAAACAGAGAAATGGTAGCATATGACATGTCTAATTGTAGAGATACCTGTAATTTTTCTCCCCATGAGCGAGATAATAATATACCATATTTCGGTGGGATATCAGCAACTACTATGTCCATAACGATACTCTTTTTTGGGCACTGGAATAGAGTTACACATAGATCTTTTATCAGGCGAAGGCATTGGACTTGACTAGAATCAAAGGAGAACACGTCCTTGTAGGGTCTGGTGATGTCTATGTTTAATTTTTCCGTGAAGGATTTTGGCATTAAGCTATGAGATGCTCCTAAATCCAACATAGCATTATGTAAGATTTTATCATCAATTTTTAGGCTAATATAGAATGGAGGGACGCCCCCTTGTTGATTTTTTCCATTTACTTCAGGAACAAATAATAACCCAGGTTGATCATAATTGAGGACCGAGGTTGATAACATATTCACCTTCTCCTATGTCTAATGTTTCAGTAATTTGTGCCTTGTATGAGTCATTTTTCACCAGTACTGTTAAAGGAATTGGTATTTTTAATTTGGCTATCTCAATTTTGATATTGAATGGAATTTGAGTTTTTCCTAATTTAATTATTTCATCTTTACCAATTGTGGTGTTAACACCAAAATAGGACCCTGATAGGCTGCTCATCAAGTCAATCTCAGTGTAACTATTTCAAACCAATCTTTTAGCTGAGGCTTAGCCTCCTCAGACTGAGAGGGTTCTCTAAAGGGTTAATGATTTTGAATTAAGGATCATATAGATGGCTAACTATATGGTTCATGATTTTGTAGGTTTTTTGGTTGAAAGATGAAGACTAGCTACCATTGGGCTATTAGGTCAGTGACAGGGATAAAGATAAAAAAATAACTCATCTTATAAAACTGATGCTTCTATATACTTCAATGAAAGAGTGAAACATTCAGGAAAGTATCAATATCTTAAAGTTCAAAGGAAGTCAGAGCATGAATGTATGAATTCTGAGTAATGATACCTCAAGATATTCAAAGGAAAGTATTTAACAGAGACTTATCAAAGCTTAATACTTAAAGGAATTCAAAGCATGAATGACCATGAATTCTAAGTAATAAGTATTAAACATTGAAAGAAACCATCCACAGATAGGACCTAAGAACTCAATTCACCATAATTTAAAACTTAAAGGAAGTCAGAGCATGTTCCCATGAATTCTGAGTAATAAGAATTAAAACTTGGAAGTAAAACATATGATAGAAGATAAAGCTCACTAAAGTACCCTAAGAATCTCAACCTTAGAAAAGTTAAAATTCTTCTGTATATATCAGTACATCCAGAGCATTTACAAAGTACACTGTTCTGATAACATTTTCCAACCCCCAATACATCGAAGTTTACACTATTTATAGGCACTTAGCCTTTAGAAAAAGTTTTCCAAGTGGCTAGACTATTTAAATTTCAACTAACACTTAAAACTAACCATAAACTAGATTCTAGAGACTAAGAGTGACACCTTTTCGAAATAAGAGTAGGAGTCCTACTAGGACTTAAACTCCTAATTATTACATTCAACAAAATTTATCCAAATATTCCTCGAAAGGAATCCAATATTTTTATCATGCTGATCATTAACAAAATATTAACACCATAACTGTCTTCGTGAAATAACTTTTCCCATCATTTAGGAGAAGTTAGTTTGATGACCTGGCACATGTAGACTAGTACCTTTCAAACTATTTCTTTAACTGAAAATCTCCACTTGGAAAATCTGATACTCTTTATCACACTGATACTCTTTGACATCCTGATACTCTTTGACACCCTAATGATGAAAAACTTTAAACATGCTTAACCTTCTTCCCCCTTTTCATCATTTATCATGAAAATTCAACTTGCTGTCCAAAAACTCTGTTTTGAGCTAAAAAATTAGCTTGTTTTACTATGATATGTGGTACCCTTCTGCTGCTCTTTACCATTAGAGGATATTCAATGATAAAAAAAAAACTAGATATATCCTTCAAAAATTTTCATTTCCATCAGTTTAGGTCTCTCAAAACCAAAAATAAATCTTCAGAAATTCCACAGCAAAAACTGGGCTTCAAGCATGACACTTGTTGTGGAATTTCCTAATACTTTGGAGATTTGAAAAAACTTAGATCTGAACTTTAGAAAAGCATATGAACATGCCTTCATGTATTTTATTGATAATATAAGACAAAAAGATCATAATCTAATTGTTACCTCCTTATCTATCAGCAGTTTCAAATAGCTTTCTTCATGATTCCTCTTTCCAAGTCTCCTTTCTTTGATTCTGCCTTCATCAACTCCATCTCTTCTTTTACCTCTTTCACTTGTCTTTGAAGGCTTCTTCTCTCTGCTTGTAAACATAATTTCCTCTTTCTTGTATGTGACACTATTATGTGTAAAGGATGTGTCCTCTTCAACATATTTTTGGCTTTGGCAATGGAAGTCTCAAAATGAGTAACTTGTTCATTTACTTTCTTCTCTACCTCATCTATCATCGCTATATCTTTCTTATATCCTTCCAAATCTTTCTTTGTCTCAGAAAATTCATCCTTAACAGCTTTCAATTGTTCTTCCAAAATCTCCTTTTCAGTTTTCTCTATGACCTTGTCTTTTCCCTTTGTTTGTTTGATTGATTCTTCTTTGTCTTTGCTCTCCATTCTAGAAGAATCTATCTCAGGTTTCCTTTAAAAATTTCTTTTAGATTTATCTATCTTCTTATCCTTGATAACCTCTGTCTCACTTGGTGATATCACAATAACTTCTTGTGCCATTTCTCCCTTTCATTTATCTTCCTTCTGTTTAGTATCACCTATAGTAATAGTTTCTGATATTTGTGACCTAGTGAGAGGTTTTGGAGGTTTGAAAAGAAAGGTTGAATATTCTGAAGAGTAGTCTAATTTCTTGACTATGAGTCCCTTACCTTTGACTTCAGATGTTTTAGCTTTAGCTGCTTTCACCACAGGAGTTTCTGCAATGTCTATATCCTATAGAAGGTCTTCAAGTCTGCCTTTACCTTTAACATCTTCTTCAGTATTTCCTTTAGATCTCTTGGCTTCAGATTCGATCTTGATGTCTGTAACATGTTTTTTAGTTTTCTTTCTAGTTCTAGTTGCTAGATGTGATGATGTATTTTGGACTAAATCAATTTTCTCTACCCAGTCTTTATCTTTAACCTTTAAACCTTCATGCTTATTTCCCTCTAATTCTGCAGTAGCATTGGCATCCATTTCTTTCTTGGAAGAAGAAGTTTTAAGCTTGGAGGCTTCTCTTGGAGATAAGACATCTAACTCATATCAATTCATGAACAGGAACAATGCCCAATCTCTGTTTAGTTTATTTAACTCCTCCAGGACTAGCAATTTCATTAATCCATGGTGAAAAATGGAGGTTTCATTCCTATTAGGTTTTCCTTGTACCTTGTCTGCCATTTTACTCAGACTTCTAAAGAGATAGAATGGAATATCTATCAACTTCTTCCCTGTGAAGTGAAGCAATAATTTGAAATGATACATATAAATTGTCTGAAAACGACCTTCACAGGTAAAAAAATTTTGTATGAATGTTAAAAACTTGGAAAATTAATCTTTAAGACAGGTTCTAGGAATTCCTCGAGTCATTTTAATCCCTACATGCTTCGGCTTTAAGTAGTCATCACAAATTTTCAAATCAAAATTGGTAGCTTTAAACCATTCCTCTCCAGTTCTTTGGATCCCTATTTCTGTAGAGATACTATCAGGTGAAATTGGAATATGAAGACAACCTACCTTTGTAAATGTACCTCTGAAATTAGCCATGAAGTCTCATGATACCTGTTGATGATGCCCTTGCAATTTCTCAAAGAATTCAATGCACCCTGCCTTTGTAAATAACTCTATGAAATATTGATCCTCCAAGGCTAAATCCGGAGATGTAGGTTCACATATAAATGGAAAACCTCCTTTATAAACCTTCCTTGGTGTAGCCATTTCCTATGTTATGCAATGATGGCCTTCCTTATAACTTAACACCTGTTTGGGAGAATACCCTTGATGACAGAGAGCAGTTAAAATGCAAAGAAAATTATATAACAACCAGGGTTTCTACTGGGGAGCTTATTAAGAGAGAGCTTCTTTGGTAGCAAATGATGAGTGCAGAAAAACAAAGTGAAAGAGATGAGAGATAATATTTCAAAAGCGGAATGAGAAGACATAAGACAAATGATGACTAATATGAGAAAGTGCATAACTTTCAAATGATGGATTTAGTGTAGCAGCAGGTCCTTGAAATTCTCAAACACTAACCATTCATCATTACTCTTTAAACCGTTAAAATATTGCAGAGTTTTTGTAGCACGTTTCATTTGATAGATGTCAGTTTCGCTACGGAACTACTAGGTGTTTCCATAGCGAATTCGTTCATTTCGTGCTATATTTTCTGCGGACTCAGACAATTTTCTGAAAAATGACCAGATTTTGGAATTATGATCATTTCAAAGTATCTATTCAGAACACACTCCTTCGATGTGACTTGGAATCATTTCTAAACCCTTATCCAAAGTTTTAAAAACTTAAATACAGCATAAAATTTATCATTTTATGATATCTTGCAACCTCACCAATTTGAAAGAGAATTATGACTGATTTTCAAGCATGAGATTTTGAAAATTTGAGGTGTGATAACAGTGGCTCCATTAGGGATAGTATGCCCCCTATGGTATACTAAGAACTAGTAGCTCCAGTGCTGCAATCCATTGCTTTAAAATAAAAACTCTAAAATTTTGCCCAATCTGCTTCAAATTATACCTACTAAAAATGCTCATTCAACCTTGAGCTTATTTGCATATTCCTACCTATCTACACTATCAACTTCAAATTTCTTTCAACTCAATCAATGTGAAATTTCCAATATAGCCAATTATTTGTTTTATCTAATATTTGAGTTTTTTTACTGTATTGGACTCCAAAGCAACTATGATATTGTGATGAACAATGCCACTGAAATTGTAACTGATCTTCATAGTAAAAATAAAACTGAAACACTGGAGGGTAGAACTCTTCCATTTATTTAGCTATAGGATCCCAGAAAACATGATCAGCTTGATGATCATCATAACATCCTGTAACTTCTAACAACTGATTTTTAGCCAGACAAAATTTATTTGATAAGCTATCCAACTGCCTTTCTAAATGATTCCCATAGACAATGTAATTTTCCTGATTATTATGATCATTATTTGAAGTAGGCTGCTGCAAAGTATGACATAAATAATCAACCTTTTTCTTCAAGTGAGGGTTATAAAAACAGTCTTCTAGTATTTCTCCTTGTTGTCTACAATTATTTTCATCTTCTTTATGATCAAAAGACTTGCAAGTCTACTGCATTTCTACATCAATCCATGAGGGTGTAACAAGGTTTTCATAATTAAACTCCTGTTGATTTCCATGTTGAATGTCATGGGATGTTATCCTTTCTTCTAGGTGTTGAAATGTATTGTTATGAAGAGCCTAAAAAATGTCTTCATCCATAAATTCATCATCATCATAACAATCCTCCAAAGACTGAATAAAACTCAGAGAATTTTTACAGCAATATTTGACCAGCAATAAGGAGGGATGACACTCTTTATACATCTCATAGAATTCATCATGAAAATTAGCAAGAGAATATAATGAACCATTTCCTAAACCTTTATACCAAGACCATGCTTTTCCTTCTAGAGTGGTCATGAACATCTTCATAAGACAGTATTCAGGGAACTGAACCTTAAGACTATGTACATGTAGATGAAACCTAACCAAATGAAGAGTAGCATTGTCTTTCTTTTCATCTTTGAATATTGGAAGATCATATAACCATTCAACCTTTGGCATAGGATTTGGAAAACCAGGTATATGAGACCAATTCATAGGAGCATACCTGCCATTTTTTCTTGCAATGGAACTCATCTTGAAACTTCATCTAGCAACTGATCTTCTACCAGTGGAGTCACCTTCCAATTTGATTATTTGATGTGTGGAGTCGCCAAGGTAGTTTTGCAGCCTCGAACAGATTTCTGAGCTCCTGCTACCTTCAAGAATTCAGCTTCATTATTTTTCGGGAGATGTATATCTTCAGACTCCCCACAAACGAACGAAAATGTTATCACCAAAATAGGACCCTGATAGGATGCTCATCAAGTAAATCTCTGTGTAACTATTTCAAAACAATATTTTAGCTGAGGCTTAGCCTCCTCAGCCTGAGAGGGCTCTCTCAAGGGTTAATTATTTTCAATTAAGGATCAGATAGATGGCTAACTATATGGTTTATGTTTTTGTAGTTTTTTTGGCTGAAAGATGAAGACTTTCTACCATTGGGCTATGGAGTCAGTGACAGGGATAAAGATAACAAAATAACTCATCTTATAAAACTGAGGCTTGTATATACTTCAATGAAAGAGTGAAACATTCAGGAAAGTCTCAATATCTTAAAGTTCAAAGAAAGTCAGAGCATGAGTGTATGAATTCTGAGTAATGATACCTCAAGATATTAAAAGGAAAGTATTTAACAGAGATTTATCAAAGCTTAATACTTAAAGGAATTTAGAGCATGAATGGCCATGAATTATGAGTAACAAGTATTAAACATTGAAAGAAACCATCCACAGGTAGGACCTAAGAACTCAATTCATTATAATTTAACAGTTAAAGGAAGTGAGAGCATGTTCCCATGAATTCTGAGTAATAAGCATTAAAACTATGGAAGTAAAACATATGATAGAAGATAAATCTCACTAAATTACACTAAGAATATCAACCTTAGAAAAGTTAGACTACTTCTATATATTTCAGTACATCCAAAGCATTTACAAAGTACACTGTTTTGATAACATTTTCCAACCCCCAATACATTGAATTTTACACTAATTATAGGTACTTAGCCTTTACAACAAGTCTGCCAAGTGGCTATATCATTTAAATTTCAAATGACACTTAAAAATAACCATAAACTAGATTCTAGAGACTAAGACTGACACCTTTTCGAATAAGAGTAGGAGTCCTACTAGGACTTAAACTCCTAATTATTACATTCAACAAATTTATCCAAATATTCCTTGAAAGGATTCAAATATTTTTATCATGCTGATCATTAAAAAAATATTAACACCATGACTGCCTTTGTGAAATAACTTTTCCCATCATTTAGGAGAAGTTGGTTTGATGACCTGGCACATGTAGACTAGTATCTTTCAAACTATTTCTTTAACTGAAAATCTCCACTTGGAAAATCTGATACTATTTGACATCCTGATACTCTTTGACACCCTAATGATGAACAAATTTAAACATGCTTAACCTTCTTCCCCATTTACATCATTTATCATGAAAATTCAACTTGTTGTCCAAAAACTCTATTTTGACCTATGAAATTAGCTTGTTTTAGCATCACACATAAAAGGATGATATGTGCTACCCTTCTGCTGCTCTTTACCATTAGAGGATATTTAATGATCAAAGACAACTAGATATATCCTTCAGAACTTTTCATTTCTGTCAGTTTAGGTCTCTCAAAATGAGAAAGAAATCTTCAGAAATTTCGCAGCAAAAACTGGGCTTCAAGCATGACACTTGCTGCGAAATTGCCTAATATTTTGGTGATTTGAAAAAACTTAGATCTGAACTTCAGAAAATTATATGAACATGCCTGCATGTATTTTATTGATAATATAAGACAAAAATATTAGAATCTAATTGTTACCTCCTTATCTATCAGCATTTTCAAATAGCTTTCTTCATGATTCGTCTTTCCAAGTCTCCTTTATTTGATTCTGTCTTCATCAACTCCATCTCTTCTTTTAGCTCTTTCACTTGTCTTTGAAGGCTTCTTCTCTCTGCTTGTAAACATAAGTTCCTCTTTCTTGTATGTGACACTATTATGCATAAAGGTTGTGTCCTCTTCAACAGATTTTTGGCCTTTGCAACGGAAGTCTCAAAATGAGTAACTTGTTCATTTACTTTCTTCTCTACCTCATCTATCATCTCTCTATATTTCCTATATCCTTCTAGATCTTTCTTTGTCTCAGACAGTTCATCCTTAACAACTTTCAATTTTTCTTCCAAAATCTCCTTTTCAGTTTTCTCTATGACCTTGTCTTTTCCCTTTGTCTGTTTGATTATTTCTTCTTTATCTTTGGTTGGTCTTTTAGAAGAATTTGTCTTAGGTTTCCTTTGAAACTTTCTTTTAGATTTATCTGTCTTCTTATCTTTGATAATATCTGTCTCACTTTGTGATATCACAATAAATTCTTGTGCCATTTCTCCCTTTCCTTTATCTTCCTTATGTTTACTATCACCTATAGTAATAGTTTATGATATTTGTGACCTAGTGAGAGGTTTTCTGGGTTTGAAAAGAAAGGTTGAATCTTCTGAAGAGAAGTCTAATTTCTTGACTATGAGTCCCTTACCTTTGGCTTTAGATGTTTTAACTTTAGCTGCTTTCACTATAGGAGTTTATGCAATGTCTATAGCCCGTAGAAGGTCTTCAAGTCTACCTTTACCTTTAAAATATTCTTTAGCATTTCCTTTAGATCTCTTGGCTTCAGATTTGATCTTACTGTCTGTAACATGTTTTTTAGTTTTCTTTCTAGTTCTAGTTGCCGGAGGTGATGATGTATCTTGGACTAAATCAGTTTCTCTACCAAGTATTTATCTGTAACCTTGAAACCTTCATGCTGATTTACCTCTAATTCTGCAGTAGCATTGACATCCATTTCTTTCTTGGAAGAAGAAGTTTTAAGCTTGGATGCTTTTCTTGCAGATAAGACATCTAGATCATATCCATTCATGAACAGGAACGACGCCTAGTCTCTGTTTAGTTTATTTAACTCCTCCAGGACTGTAAATTTCATCAATCCATGGTGAAAATTGGAGGTTTCATTTCTTTCAGGTTTTCCTTGTACCTTTCACTCCATTCCCAAGACTTATAAAGAGATAGAATGGAATATCTATCAACTTCTTCCCTGTGAAGTGAAGCAATAATTCGAAATTATACATATAAATTGTCTGAAAACGACCTTCACATGTAAAATATTTCTGTATGACTGTTAACAACTTGGAAAATTCATCTTTAAGACAGGTTCTAGGAATTCCTTCAGTCGTTTTAATCCCTACATGCTCCGGATTTAAGTAGTCATCACAAATTTTCAAATCAAACTTGGTAGCTTTAAACCATTCCTCTCTAGTTCTTGGGATCCCTGTTGCTTTAGAGATACTATCAGGTGAAATTAGAATATGAATACAACCTACCTTTGTAAATGTACCTCTAAAATTAGCCATGAAGTCTCGTGATACCTATTGATGATGCCCTTGCAATTTCTGAAAGAATTTATTGCACCCTGCCTTTGTAAATAACTCGGTGAAATATTGATCCTCCAAGACTAAATCCGGAGCTGTAGGTTCATATCTGAATGGAAAATATCCTTTATAAACCTTCTTTGGTGTAGCCATTTCCTATGTTATGCAACGATGGCCTTCCTTATAACTTAACACCTGTTTGGGAGAATACCCTTGATGACAGAGAGCAGTTAAAATGGAAATAAAATGATATAACAACCAGGGTTTCTACTGGGGAACTTATTAATAGAGAGCTTCTTTGGTAGAAAATGATGAGCGCAAAAAAACAAAGCGAAATATATGAGAGATAAGCTTTCAAAAGCGGAATGAGAAGACATAAGACAAATGATGATTGATATGAGAAAGTGAATAACTTTTAAATGATGGATTTAGTCTACCAGTAGGTCCTTGAAATTCTCAAACACTAAGAATTCATCATTACTCTTTAAACCGTTAAAATCTAGTAGAATTTTTGTAGCACATTTCATTTGACAAATGTCAGTTTCGCTACAAAACTACTAGGTGTTTCCATAGCAAATTCATTAATTCCGTGCCATATTTGTTGTAGACTCATATAGTTTTATGACAAATGACCAGATTTTGGACTTATGATCATTTCAAAGTATCTATTCAGAACACACTCCTTTTATGTGACTTGGAATCATTTCTAACCCCTTATCAAAAGTTTTAAAAACTTAAATACACCATAAAACTTATCATTTTATGATATCTTGCAACCTAACCAATTTGAAAGAGAATTATGACTGATTTTCAAGCATGATATTTTGAAAATTTGAGGTGTGATAACAGTGGCTCCATTAGGGATAGTATGCCCCTTGTGGTATACTAAGAACTGGTAGCTCCAGTGCTTCAATCCATTCCTTTAAAATAAAAACTCTGAAATTCTACCCAATCTGCTTCAAATTGTACCTACTAAAAATGCTCATTCAACCTTGAGCTTATTTGCATATTCCTACCTACCTACACAATCAACTGAAAATTTCTTTCTGCTCAATCAATGTGAAATTTCCAATATAGCCAATTATCTATTTTATCTGATATTTGATTGTTTTGACTATATTGGACTTCAAAGCAACTATGATATTGTGATGACCAATTCCACTGAAATTGTAACTGATCTTCATAGTAAAAATAAAATTGAAACACTGGAGGGTAGAACTCTTCCATGTATTTAGCTATAGGATCCCAAAAAACATGATCAGCTTGATGATCCTCATAACATCCTATAAATTCTAACAACTAGTTTTTAGCCACACAAAATTTATTTGATAAGCTATCCAACTACGTTTATGAATGATTCCCACAAACAATGTAATTTTCCTCATTATTATGATCATTATTTGAAGTAAGCTGCTGCAAATTATGACATAAATAATCAACATTTTTCTCTGCCTGAGGGTTATAAAAGCAGTCTTCTAATATTTCTCCTTGTTGTTTACAATGATTTTCATCTTCTTTATGATCAAAAGACTTGCAAGTCTGCTGCATTTTTACATCAATCTCTGAGAATGTAACAAGGTTTTCATAAGTAAACTCATGTTGATTTCCATGTTGGATGTCAAGGGATGTTATCCTTTCTTCTAGGTGTTGAAATGTATTGTTATGAAGAGCCTCAAAAATTTCTTCATCCATAAATTCATCATCATCATAACAATCCTCCAAATACTGAATAAAAATCACAGAATGTTTACAACAATCTTTGACCAGCAATAAGGAGGGATGACACTCTTTATACATCTCATAGAATTCATCATGAAAATTAGCAAGAGAATATAATGAACCATTTTCTAAATCATTATACCAAGACCATGCTTTTCCTTCTAGATTGGTAATAAACATCTTCATAAGACAGTCTTCAGGGAACTAAACCTTAAGACTATGTACATGTAGATATAACCTAACCAAATGAAGAGCAACATTGTCTTTATTTTCATATTTGAATATTGGAAGATCATATAACCATTAAAAATTTGGCATAGGATTTGGAAAACTAGGGATATGAGACCAATTCATAGGAGCATACCTGGCATTTTTTCTTGCAATGGAACTCATCTTGAAACGTCATCTAGCAACTGAACTCATACTAGTGGAGTCACCTTCCAATTTGATTATTTGATGTGTGGAGTCACCAAGGTAGTTTTGTAGCCTCGAACAGATTTTTGAGCTCCTGCTACCTTCAAGAGTTCAACTTCATGATTTTTCAGGACATGTATATCTTCAGACTCCTGATAGACGCACCAAAATTTTATCACCAAAATAGGACCCCGATAGGCTACTCATCAAGTCAATCTCAGTGTAACTATTTCAAATCAATATTTTAGCTGAGGCTTAGCCTCCTCAACCTGAGAGGGCTCTCTCAAGGGTTAATGAATTTGAATTAAGGATCAGATAGATGGCTAACTCTATGGTTTATGATTTTGTAGGTTTGTTGGTTGAAAGATGAAGACTAGCTACCATTGGGCTATGGAGTCAGTGACAGGGATAAAGATAACAAAATAAGTCTTCTTATAAAACTAAGGCTTTTATATACTTCAATGAAAGAGTGAAACATTAAGGAAAGTCTCAATATCTTAAAGTTCAAAGGAAGTCAGAGCATGAGTGTATGAATTCTGAGTAATGATACCTCAAGATATTAAAAGGAAAGTATTTAATAGAGATTCATCAAAGCTTAATACTTAAAGGAATTCAGAGCATGAATGACCATGAATTTTGAGTAATAAGTATTAAACATTGAAAGAAACCATCCACAGATAGGACCTAAGAACTCAATTCACCATAATTTAACACTTAAAGGAAGTCAGAGCATGTTCCCATGAATTCTAAGTAATAAGCATTAAAACTATGGAAGTAAAACATATGATAGAAGATAAAGCTCACTAAATTACACTAAGAATCTCAACCTTAGAAAAGTTAAACTGCTTCTGTATATATCAGTACATCCAAAACATTTATAAAGTACAATGTTCTGATAACATTTTCCAACCCCCAATACATCGAAGTTTACACTATTTATAGGCATTTAGCCTTTACAACAAGTCTGCCAAGTGGCTATACTATTCAACTTTGAACTGACACTTAAAACTAACCATAAACTAGATTCTAGAGACTAAGACTGACACCTTTTCAAAATAAGAGTAGGAGTCCTACTAGGACTTAAACTCCTAATTATTAAATTCAAAAAAATTTATCCAAATCTTCCTCGAAAGGAATCCAATATTTTTATCATGCCGATCATTAACAAAATATTAACACCATGACTGCCTTTGTGAAATAACTTTTCCCATCATTTAGGAGAAGTTAGTTTGATGACCTAGCTCAATAGACTAGTATCTTTCAAACTATTTCTTTAACTGAAAATCTCCACTTGGAAAATATGATACTCTTTATCACCCTCATACTCTTTGACATCCTGATACTCTTTGACACCCTGATGATGAACAACTTTAAACATGCTTAACCTTATTCCCCCTTTTCATCATTTATCATATAAATTTAACTTGCTGGCCAAAAACTCTGTTTTGAGCTACGAAATTAGCTTGTTTTAGTAGCGCACATAAAAGGATGATATGTGGTACCCTTATGCTACTCTTTACCATTAGAGGATATTTAATGATAAAAAAAACTAGATATATCCTTCAAAACTTTTCATTTCCCTTAGTTTAGGTCTCTCAAAACCAAAATTAAATATTCAGAAATTCTACAGCAAAAACTATGCTTCAAGCCTGACACTTGCTGCGGAATTGTCTAATACTTCGGAGATTTGACAAAACTTAGATCTAAACTTCAGAAAATTATATGAACATGCCTACATTTATTTTATTGATAATATAAGACAAAAATATCATAATCTAATTTCTACCTCCATATCTATCAACAGTTTCAAATAGCATTTTTCATGATTTCTCTTTCCAAGTCTCCTTTCTTTGATTCTGTCTTCATCAACTCCATCTCTTCTTTTACCTCTTTCACTTGTCTTTGAAGGCTTCTTCTCTCTGATTGTAAACATAAGTTCCTCTTTCTTGTATGTGACACTATTATGCGTAAAGGCCGTGTCCTCTTCAAGAGATTTTTGGATTTTGCAGCGGAAGTCTCAAAATGAGTAACTTGTTCATTTACTTTCTTCTCTACCTCATCTATCATCTCTCTATTTTTCTTATATCCTTCTAGCTCTTTCTTTGTCTCAGAAAATTCATCCTTAACAACTTTCAATTTTTCTTCCAAAATATCCTTTTCAGTTTTCTCCATGACCTTGTCTTTTCCCTTTGTCTATTTGATTGCTTCTTCTTTGTCTTTGCTCTGTCTTTTAAAAGAATTTGTCTCAAGTTTCCTTTGAAAATTTCTTTAGATTTATTTGTCTTCTTATCCTTGATAACCTCTATCTCACTTTCTGATATCACAATAAATTCTTGTGCCATTTATCCCTTTCCTTTATCTTCCTTCTGTTTACTATCACCTATAGTAATAGTTTCTGATATTCTTGACCTAGTGAGAGGTTTTTGAGGTTTGAAAAGAAAGGTTGAATCTTCTGAAGAGAAGTCTAATTTATTGACTATGAGTCACTTACCTTTGGCTTTAGATGTTTTAACTTTAGCTGCTTTCACCACGGGAGTTTCTGCAATGTCTATAGCCTGTAGAAGGTCTTCAAGTCTGCCTTTACCTTTAACATCTTCTTCAGCATTTCCTTTAGATCTCTTAGCTTTAGATTTGATCTTGATGTTTGTAACATGTTTGTTAGCTTACTTTCTAGTTATAGTTGCTGGAGGTGATGATATATCTTGGACTAAATTAGTTTTCTCTACCAAGTCTTTATCTATAACCTTTAAACCTTCATGCTGATTTCCCTCTAATTTTGCAGTAGCATTGACATCCATTTATTTCTTGGAAGAAGAAGTTTTAATCTTGGAGGTTTTTCTTGGAGATAAGACATCTAGCTCATATCCATTCATGAACAGGAATGACGCCGAGTCTATGTTTTGTTTATTTAACTCCTCCAAGACTAGAAATTTCATCAATCCATGGTGAAAAATGGAGTTTTCATTCCTTTCAGGTTCTCCTTGTACCTTGCCTACCATTTTCCCGAGACATCTAAAGAGATATAATGGAATGTATATCAATTTCTTCCCTGTGAAGTGAAGAAATAATTTGACATGATACATATAAATTGTCTGAAAACGACCTTCACATGTAAAATATTTTTGTATGACTGTTAATAACTTGGAAAATTCATCTTTAAGACAGGTTCTATAAATTCCTTCAGTAATTTTAATCCCTACATACTCCAGCTTTAAGTAGTCATCACAAATTTTCAAATCAAACTTGGTAGCTTTAAACCATTCCTCTCCAGTTCTTGGGATCCATGTTGCTTTAGAGATACTATCAGGTGAAATTGGAATATGAAGACAACATACCTTTGTAAATGTACCTCTGAAATTAGCCACGAAGTCTTGTGATACTTGTTGATGATGCCCTTGCAATTTCTGAAAGAATTCAATGCACCATGCCTTTGTAAATAACTCTGTGAAATATCGATCCTCCAAGACTAAATCCAGAGTTGTAGGTTCATATCTGAATGGAAAATATCCTTTATAAACCTTCTTTGGTGTAGCCATTTCCTATGTTATGCAACAGTGGCCTTCCTTATAACTTAACACCTGTTTGGGAGAATACCCTTGATGACAGAGAGTAGTTAAAATGGAAAGAAAGTGATATACAACTAGGGTTTCTATCGGGGAGCTTATTGACAGAGAGCTGCTTTGGTAGCAAATGATGAACATGGAAAAACAAAGTGAAAGAGATGAGAGATAAGCTTTCAAAAGCGGAATGAGAAGACATAAGAAAAATGATGACTGATATGAGAAAGTGCATAACTTTCAAATGATGGGTTTAGTGTAGCAGCAGGTCCTTGAAACTCTCAAACACTAAACATTCATCATTACTCTTTAAATTGTTAAAATATTGCAGAGTTTTCATAGCACGTTTCATTTGACAGATGTCTGTTTCGCTACAGAACTACTAGGTGTTTCCATAGCAAATTTGTTAATTTCATGCTATATTTGCTGCAGACTCAGACAGTTTTCTAAAAAATGACCAGAATTTGGACTTACGATCATTTCAAAGTATCTATTCAGAACAAACTCCTTCGATGTGACTTGGAATCATTTCTAACCCCTTATCCAAAGTTTTAAAAACTTAAATACAGCATAAAATTTATCATTTTATGATATCTTGCAACTTAACCAATTTGAAAGAAAATTATGACTAATTTTCAAGCATGAGATTTTTAAAATTGTAGGTGTGATAATAGTGGCTCCATTAGGGATAGTATGCCCCCTGTGGTATACTAAGAAATAGTAGCTCTAGTGCTGCAATCCATTCCTTTAAAATAAAAACTCTGAAATTCTGCCCAATCTGCTTCAAATTGTACCTACTAAAAATGCTCATTCAACCTTGAGCTTATTTTCATATTCCTACCTACCTACAATATCAATTGCAAATTTCTTTCAGCTCAATCAATGTGAAATTTCCAATAAAGCCAATTATCTGTTTTATCTGATATTTGAGTTTTTTACTGTAGTTTACTTTAAATAAACTATGATATTGTAATGACCAATGCCACTAAAATTGTAACTGATCTTCATAGTAAAAATAAAACTGAAACACTGGAGGGTAGAACTCTTCCATGTATTTAGCTATAGGATCCCAGAAAACATGATCAGCTTGATGATCCTCATAACATCTTGTAACTTCTAACAACTTATTTTTAGCCAGACAAAATTTATTTGATAAGCTATCCAACTGCCTTTCTGAATGATTCCCACAGAAAATGTAATTTTCCTCATTCTTATGATCATTCTTTGAAGTAGGCTGCTACAAAGTATGACATAAATAATCAACCTTTTTCTCTGCCCGAGGGTTATAAAAATATTCTTCTAGTATTTCTCCTTGTTGTTTACAATGATTTTCATCTTCTTTATGATCAAAAGACTTGCAAGTTTGCTGCATTTTTACATCAATATCTGAGGATATAACAAGGTTTTCATATGTAAACTCCTGTTGATTTCCATGTTGGATGTCATGGGATGTTATCCTTTCTTATAGGTCTTGAAATGTATTGTTATAAAGAGCCTCAAAAAAATTTTCATCCATAAATTCATCATCATCATAACAATCCTCCAAATACTGAATAAAACTCATAGAATGTTTACAGCAATCTTTGACCAGCAATAAGGAGGGATGACACTCTTTATACATCTCATAGAATTCATCATGAAAATTAGAAAGAGAATATAATGAACCATTGGCTAAACCTTTATACCAAGACCATGCTGTTGGAAATGTTGTCATTGATGGAAAAGGAGATGGAAAAGGAGGAGCATATGAAACAACAACAAGGCAAAGAGAGAAGCAAAATAGCAGAAAGGAAGAGGCAGCAAAGAAGTAGTAGAGGTAGCAAAAGAAGCAGAGAGGTAGCAGAGGCAACATAAAAGAGCAGTAGAGTTAGCAAAGAAGCAGAGAGAGCTAGAAACACAGTAGGTAGTCGAGAGGGCCATCAAAAAGAAGATCTGGCTAGAATCAAGAAATGTTCTGTATTTGATTTCATATTTATCTATAAGGGGACTTATTTTGAATTATGTGTATGATGAAATCCTGTGTCCATTATTGAAATAGAAGATCTGTGTGAATCATATATGTACTCCTCGATTAAATAACTGTGTGAAGATGGCCTTGATTCTTCATGAGATGGGCCTATATTCTGTGATGAGGGCGTGTGAAAACCAGTGGGATAAGAACCCTGCATTAAGAATTAATGTTGGCTTGTTGATTCGCTTCAAGAAGTAATTATATGACAATGCATTTCAAGCACCTCTGTGTGAAAATATTAGATAGTAACCCTGCACATGATTGGGATAATGGCATTGTTGCACGCCTTTGATAGGCAAAGAAAAACTGCGGTAAAGTAAAGTGAATTTGGGCCTGTGTGGCCAATTTTCAAATAGATAGAGGACCCCTACCACACCTAGGAAGAACCTCTATAACAGGGCTCTGAGACTTTTAACTCGATAGAAGACTCGAAGTCATACTATCGACGTTGTGGTTTGGGTTCGAAGCGTGGAGGTGGAAATTGGGGGACGTTTAATCCCTAATTCGCAATTACAGAAGTGATGGCAAGGTTCTACAATGGAGCCTTATAAATATGCGTCGGAGTGTTTTAACCTTGAAAGGCCTCGAATCGAATGAAACAAAGTCACAACACAAAGAAAATTAAGTGTTGATAGTGCACAACCGGAACCTTGATCCAGGAAGAATCGAAACCACGAGGAGAGAAAATAGTGACAGTGGGTTGGAGGTAGAAACCAGTGGTTTTCGTGCAAGCTCACAAGTGGTAAGCTGTATTTTAATTTCGAATGCGATATATGTAGTTGGCTGACATGTGGAGGAGAGTGATTTTGTAATACTATTTCAGTCGTGCAATTTTTGTGAATTATCGCTCGTGCATTTAAATCATGCGATATGCATTTGGGTGCGTTCGATCATCAGAGCTGAAGCGACAAGCCAACAACTGTTGGATGTGAAGGGTGCATTAATGTTGGGGCCCAGTCAATTTATCGCATAATTTTTTGTTTATCAACCATGTTTAAATAAATGTTAATACGGTTGCGAAGTTTTTGTTTAATATATGGTGCATGGTTCAATTACAATATAGAACGTTAATATTATGGGTTGGTGTTGGTCCTTTATTAAGGTCAGATGGATATGTATATGCCTTGGTATCTAATTAACTAGGTTTGAATGTTCAATTAAATGATAGCACAATAATCCTTAGGGTTAACTGTATAGTTTGGGTTTATAATAAGGTTTTCTTCCGCATAGAATGTGAGGGATTTATTGCATGGCTTCTGCATATGAAGACTTAGTGTTGGGATTCTGACCACTGTAATTGGGTGTATAAGGCGCGGTTGAAACGTTGATTAATATGATGGGGTTATAGACATAAGATAAGAGGATTAAATTAATATCTCAATTCTCCAAATTGAGATATTAAAGCTTTGGCTTTTATTAGTTAAATTTCTAGCCAAGAACATAGATATTAAAAGCCATAAATAAATGTGGGTTTGGTTTATAAAAGGTGAACGTTGATTCGAAAGGGAGGTCAAGCCGAAGTATAAAATTTCAATAGGTACTTATATGACAATAAAGTAATGAAATGACTTCCGTTCATAAATTTATAGAGTGGGGTCTTCTTATATGGTTTTAACCACCAGCCTAATTAATGAAAAGCTTCCACATGTGAAGTTTTGGTGCTGGTTTTGAACCATTGGAAAACACATATATTATAATGAATCGAAGTTTATATTCCAAGATGTGGACCATTATAATGAATCGGAGTTTTATATGAATTGCCTAGATTTAAATTCAGCAGTTATATATATTGTAACACAGCTATATATATACAGTAGACAAATAATTGCAGTGAACAGGTGAATATGCATAGGAATGAGAATGTGGTCTTGACAGGTGTACAAGCATAGAAAGTAGGAGAATATGAAAAACTGAAAAATACAGTGAACAGAGTATGTAGAACAGTTACATGACAGCTGCAGATACACAATTGCAGTGAACAACAAAGGTATGCCGAACAGTTTCTTAACAACAGCAGAAAAGACAAAACCAGCAAAGCCAAAGGCCAGAAAATGGGCTAAGTGAAACTGTTTTTATGTAACTGAAAATGTGAATGTAAATGTTGTAATTGATTTTACTGTTTGTGATGCATTGGAAAGTCTCCTAAGGAAAACAAAAATCCCACTGTAATATTGAAAGTAGTACATATTGTTATATTTTTCTGAATGAGCTGGTAAAAGAAATGAGAAGGTAGAAGGCAAAGAGGCATGGTTGTCCATTTCAAATTCCCTGAGGAATGCTAACAGTCATAAGGAAATCTCTATAAATGATATCACCTTGATATGCATACAGAGGTTAGACAGGTTGGAGAATTCGGAATTGAGGCAGAGAAGATAAGAAGAAGGAGGAGCAGAACGAGATGCTGTGAAAAGTTAGAGAATGCAGAAATGAAGCTGGGATGTAGAGAAAAAGGAGGAGATTATAGTGAATCTGAGAAGATGTAGAAATGATATAAGGTAGATATGAATACTGATGCACACCAGTCAAGATGGTACAGAATAGAGCTGATATCCAAGGTAAATCAGCAAGTGTTTTTCTTTTGAAAGAGTAAGGAATTTGGAGCTTCCCTATCAAGTTGTAGCTTGATAGATGTCAGTTGTATCTAACTGAGGTAGGAGCCTCCTGTAGTTTGTAGCCTGTAGAAAACAGATGGGAGTTGGTGCTTCCACATCAAGTTGTAGCTTGATAAAATGTCAGTTGTAGCTGATTGAGGTTGGAGCCTCCTGTAGGTCGGTGCCTGCAGAAAATTGATGGGAGTTGGAGCTTCCTTGTGCCGGTGCCTTGCGCAACTGAGAGAGCCCTCCCCGTAGGTTGGTGCCTACAGAAAATCAGTGGTGAGAGGGAGTTGGAGCTTGCCTTTGCATCACAACAATAATAAGATGTGGTTTTCTCCTTTCATGGGTTTCCACTTATATCTGGTGTCTCTGTGCATGATGTCTATGTGTTGATGTGGTTTATCTAATCTGCTTAATACTTGTTGCTCACATATTAAGACTACTGTTACATTAACAAATCTGTTTGATACTTGCTTCTCTCTAATAAATATTGCTCACATATTAAGTTGATCATGAAGTGAAAATGTAAATAAGTTTTAAAAGTCCATGAGAATGCTAAATGATTCACCCCCCCCAAATAAACTAAGGGTTCAATTAAATTAAAGAAGGTTCTGTATGCTCAATAAAGCTTGAAGGAGATCTGGTTGAGTCATGGAATATCAAAATGTACCTGTGTTAAGTACAACAAACTTTCCTGAATAGAGATATAAGGTTAAAACAGAGTTAATGGCTAATGCACCTAAGGTATGGAAACTCGTATGTGATGGTTACTGCACAAACTCTCCCTCGGTGCAAGAACAACATAGGAATGCCAAGGAAAAATGTGTGATATACAACAGCCTACATAACAAGGATCTTGAGTTAATAATGGATTTAACCTCTGCAAAATCAATCTGAGATAGATTGCATTTCATGCATGGAGTAGACACTAAGGACTGCATTCTCAAGAAGGAGAAGAGAATTAAGAAGAAGAAAAATTCATGTCACCAAGAAAATGTTCAATAAAATGAGGTACCTGCTAGTGTGAATGGAGATAAGAACCATGAAGAAATTACAGCTAAAGAAGAAGCCAAACTTGACACTTCTTTGATTGAAATAGAAAGATTGAAGAATGAAAACAAAGACCTGAAGACATTGGTGAAAATATGTGATGAGAAAGAATATGAAGATAAGAAAGAAATTATTGGCCTGAAGACACAGATTGAAGAAGTAAAGAAAGTAGAAGACACTCTATTGGAACAAATGAGAGAGAAAAGTCTGGAATGTGAGAGATTGGAAGAAGAATTAGTGAGCCTAAGGAAGAAATTAGAAAAAGCCCAAAGAGAATTATTAAAGAATACTCCTCAAGGTACAAGTAGCATGCCTATCAGCAAAATATCAAGTGTTATCATGGAGCAGCAGTAGTATAAGGATTATGGCAAAAGTGCATCAAGGTAAAATTCCCAGAGTTATCTGCATTGAGCATGAAAAGGTCAATAACAGAGCTAAAGGATCAGTAGTCTGTTTACATTTGAAACATTATATTAAACATTGAATCAGTATCTATTTATATATTTAATTGCATGCCTTTCTGAAGTTAGTACATGTATATCTTCAAGGCCTCTTTTTTAAGATCATTCATAAATCTGGGTGAAGTCTGTTTGTTGAGATTTCAATCAAAAAACTTTAAGTTGTGTTGAAGATCGTCATGATAGAACAATTGAAACATCTGAAGTATGAAGTAATAGTTGATCAGTAAAGATAGATTGATCATTGACATACATACCTCCTCATGTCATGAAGAAAATTGCATGATTGATAAGTGAGTTTGATTAATTTATTGAATGTATCTAGCCTCAAGGGTTTGTTTTTGAAAGTGCAGTGTGCAAGCAGTAAAGTCATTTGGTCTCTTATATTGAAAGATATCATCTAATCTCACAATAAGTTGTAAACTTTGGCTTAATTCATTGATCACATCAGTAACAAGGACCTTTTAGCTATTAACTGTAATATCACTATCAGCATCCTAGCTCATATCACCACCAACAAGAAGGAAAGGTGAACCTCAGCTATAAAAATATATATTGGCATCATCATCATAATTGAAGAGGTGTGGTATTGCATATGAGTATTGTAGAAGAAGAAATATTTCAACTACAAGGGTTATGGGCCTACAACTTCCTCAACAGATATAGATTTTTGATGAAAATCATACTAGAGAGAAGTATATTTTGAAGCATTCTCAGTATTTTATTTTTTTTTGTCCAAGAAAGCATCTCAGATTATATAAGTCTGATTATATAGAATTGTTTTATCATCACCTGCACTCCATACAAGTGCAAGGAGTCTATGCTTTAGATTGTATCAACATATTGTGTATATACAAGTTCAATAAGTCTCAAAAGTGTTCTCTCAACACCAGTTTGGAGCAGTAGGGTACAAAGTCAGAAGAAGAGGGCATAAACACATCTTAGAAAGAGGAAATGAAGAGATAGAAATCACACTAGGATATGTGCAACCCTTTGCCCCTGATGTCAAAGGGGGAGCAAAATAAAGCAAAACAAGGAGCAGAGGATATGTTCCCATCAATGCCAATGGGGGGGACTGTTGGAAATGTTGTCATTGATGGCAAAGGATATGGCAAAGGAGGAGCACTTGAAACAACAACAATGCAAAGAGAGAAGCAAAAGAGCAGAAAGGCAAAGGAAGCAAAGAAGTAGCAGAGGCAACAAAAGAAGCAGAGAGGTAGCAAAGGCAGCAAAAGAGAGCAGCAGAGTTAGCAAAGAAGCAGAGAGAGCTAGAAACATAGTAGGTAGTCGAGAGGGCCATCGAAAAGAAGATCTGGCTAGAATCAAGAAATGTTCTTTATTTGATTTCACATTGATCTATAAGGGGACTTATTCTGAATTATGTGTATGATGAAATCATGTGTCCAGTATTGAAATATCGGATCTATGTGAATCATATATGTTGTAGTGTACCTAGAGGGGATAATATAGGGTACAGAGGGAGGTACTAAGGGAATAATATTATGTAATAATATAAGAATGATAAATAAATGAGCCATAGTTAATAAATAAAGTGGTTAACCCACATTATGTAAGGGACCACATGTAGCTAGGGAATAAAGTGATATGCCCATTGTATTGGATGTATGGTATTGAGAGACCCATGGTAACTACCCATGGTATTGCATGTATGAAACCTATATAGAGGCTAGAGACTCTCCATTGAGAGATGTCAAGGATTATTTTATTGAAAAGCATATGGCTTGTGGAGTGATATCCTTCCTTAAGGAGTGAATGTATGGTGTTTCCCTACCTTAAGGGTTTTGATATTAATGAAGATCTGAAGTTTTATCTTCTATGGTGTTATTTCTTGGGCATATTTTCCATTTCTATACATTTTATTTTCAGATCTATTACATATGTACTCCTTGATTAAATAAATGTGTGAAGAAGGCCTTGATTCTTCATGTGCTGGGTAGGAGTAGACTCTATAAATTGTATTAAGAGCCTGCATATATATATTCTGTGATGAGGGTGTGCGAAAACCGGTGGGATAAGAACCCTGCATTAAGAATTAATTTCGGCCTGTTTATTCGCTTCAAGAAGTAATTATATGACAATGCATTTCAAGCGCCTCTGTGTAAAAATATTAGATAGTACCCCTGCACATGATTGGGATAATGGCGTTGTTGCATGCCTTTGATAGGCAAAGGGAAACTGCGGTCAAGTAAAGTAAATTTGGGCCTGTGTGGCCAATTTCAAAATAGACAGAGGACCCCTATCGTGCATGGGAATAACCTCTATAACAGGGCTCTGAGACTTTGAACTCGATAGAAGACTCGAAGTCATACTATCGAGGTTGTGGTTTGGGTTAGAAGCGTCGAGGTGGAAATTGGGGGACGTTTAATCCCTGATTCGCAATTACGGAAGTGATGGCGAGGTTCTACAATGGAGCCTTATAAATATGCGTCAGAGTGTTTTAACCTTGCAGGGCCCCGAAACGAATGAAACAAAGTCACAACACAAACGAAATGAAGTGTTGATAGTGCACAACTGGAACCTTGATCCAGGAAGAATCAGAACCACAAGGAGAGAAAACAGTGACAGTGGGTTGGAGGTAGAAACCAGTGGTTTTTGCACAAGCTCACAATTGGTAAGTTTTATTTGAATTTTGAATGCGATATATGTAGTTGGCTGACACGTGGAGGAGAGTGGTTTTGTAATACCATTTCCATCGCGCAATTTTTGTGAATGATCGCTCGTGCATTTAAATCACACGATATGTGTTTGGGTGCGTTGGATCATTAGAGCTGAAGCAACAAGCCAAAAGCCATTGGCTGTGAAGGGTGCATTAACGCTGGGGCCCAGTCGATTTATCGCATAATTGTTTGGTTATCAACCATGTTTAAATAAATGTTAATATGGTTGCGAATTTTTGGTTTAATATATGGTGCATGGTTCAATTACAATATAGAGCGTTAATATTATGGGTTGGTGTTGGTCCTTTATTAAGGTCGGACAGATATGTATATGCCTTGGTATCTAATTAACCAGGTCCAAATGTTCAATTAAACAATATCACGATAAGCCTTGGGGTTAACTGTAAATTCTAGGTTTATAATAAGGTTTTCTTCTGCATAGAATGTGATGGATTTATTGCATGGCTTCTACATATGAAGACTTAGTGTTGGGATTCTGACCACTCTAATTGGGTGTATAAGGCTCAGTTGAAACATTGATTAATATGATGGGGTTATAGACATAAGAGAAGAGGATTAAATTACTATCTCAATTCTCTGAATTGAGATATTAAAGCTTCAGCTTTTATTATTTAAATTTCCAGCCAAGAACATAGATATTAAAATCCATAAATAAATGTGGGTTTGGTTTATAAAAGGTGAACGTTGATTCGAAAGGGAGGTCAAGCCGAAGTATGAAATGTCAATAGGTACTTATATGACAATCAAGTAATGAAATGACTTCCGTTAATAAATTTATAGAGTGGGGTCTTCTTATATGGTTTTAACCACCGGCCTAATTAATGAAAAGCTTCCACATGTGAAGTTTTGGTGTTGGTTTTGAACCATTGGAAAACACATATATTATAATGAATCGAAGTTTATATTCCAAGATGTGGACCATTATAATGAATCAGAGTTTTATATGAATTGCCTAGATTTAAAGTCAGCAGTTATATATATTGTAACGCAACTATATATATACAACAGACAAACAATTATAGTGAACAGGTGAATATGCACAAGAATGAGAATGTGGTCTTGACAGGTGTACAAGCACAGAAAGCAGGAGAATATGCAAAACTGAAAAAGACAATGAACAGAGTATGCAAAATAGTTACATGACCGCTGCAGATACACCATTGCAGTGAACAATAGAGGTATGCAGAAAAAATTCTTAACAGCAGCAAAAAAGACAAAACCAGCAAAGCCAAAGGCTAGAAAATGGGCTGAGTGAAATTGTTTTTATGTAACTAAAAATGTGAATGTAAATGTTGTAATTGATTTTATATTTTGTGATGCATTGGCAAGTCTCCTGAGGAAAACAAAAATCCCACTGTAATATTGAAAGTAGTACATATTGTTATATTTTTCTGAATGAGCTGGTAAAAGAAATGAGAAGGAAAAAGGTAAAGAGGCATGGCTGTCCATTTCAAATTCCCTGAGGAATGCTAATAGTCATAAGGAAATCTCTATAAATGATATCACCTTGATATGCATATAGAGGTTAGATAGGTTGGAGAATTCAGAATTGAGGAAGAGAAGATAAGAAGAAGGAGAAGAAGAACGAGATGCTATGAAAAGTTAGAGAATGCAGAAATGAAGCAGTGAGGCAGAGAAGAAGGAGGATCTGAGCAGAGAAGAAGGAGGAGCTGATAGTGAATCTGAGAAGATGCAGAAATGATATAAGGAAGATATGAAGATT
This sequence comes from Pinus albicaulis, assembly GCA_034641835.2. NCBI lineage: Eukaryota > Viridiplantae > Streptophyta > Pinopsida > Pinales > Pinaceae > Pinus > Pinus albicaulis. Next base: position 1,372,471,707 of record CM076581.1, read on the forward strand.
GATGCACAACAGTGAAGATGGTACAAAACAGCGCTGATATCCAAGGTAAATTAGCAAGTGTTTTTCTTTTGAAAGAGTAAGGAAGTTGGAGCTTCCCTATCAAGTTGTAGCTTGATAGATGTCAGTTGTAGCTGATTGAGGTAGGAGCCTGCTGTAGGTTGTAGCCTACAGAAAATAGATGGGAGTTGGTGCTTCCACATCGAGTTGTAGCTTGATAAAATGTCAGTTGTAGCTGACTGAGGTTGGAGCCTCCTGTAGGTCGGTGCCTGCAGAAAATTGATGGGAGTTGGAGCTTCCTTGCAAGTTGCAGCTTGCAGAATTGAGGTAGGAGCCTCCTGTAGGTTGGCGCCTACAGAAAATCAATGGTGAGAGGGAGTTAGAGCTTGCCTTTTCATCACAACAATAATAAGATGTGGCTTTCTCCCTTTATGGGTTTCCACTTATATCTGGTGTCTCTATGCATGATGTTTATGTGTTGATATGGTTTATCTCATCTGCTTAATACTTGCTACTCTCATATTAAGTCTGTTGTTACATTATATAATACTTGCTGCTCACATTCTAAGATTACTCACATATTAAGTTGAACATGAAATGAAGGTGTAAATTTGTTTTAAAAGTCCATGAATGTGTTAAACTGATTCACCCCCCCCTCTCAATTTAACTAAGGGTTCAACACATGCTTTTCCTTCTAGAGTGGTCATAAACATCTTCAAAAGACAGTCTTTAGGGAACTCAACCTTAAGACTATGTACATGTAGATGAAACCTAACCAAATGAAGAGAAACATTGTCTTTCTTTTCATCTTTGAATATTGGAAGATCATATAACCATTCAACCTTTGGCATAGGATTTGGAAAACCAGGGATATGAGACCAATTCATAGGAGCATACCTGGAATTTTTTCTTGCAGTGGAACTCATATTGAAACTTCATCTAGCAACTGATCTTCTACCAATGGAGTCACCTTCCAATTTCATTATTTGATGTGTGGAGTTACCAAGGTAGTTTTTCAACCTCGAACAGATTTCTGATCTCCTGCTACCTTCAAGAGTTCAACTTCATGATTTTTTCGGGAGATGTGTATCTTCAGACTCTCGGTAGACGCAGCAAAATTTTATTACCAAAATAGAACCCTGATAGGCTGCTCATCAAGTCAATCTCAGTGTAACTATTCCAAACCAATATTTTAGCTGAGGCTTAGCCTCCTCAGCCTGAGAGGGCTCTATCAAGGGTTAATTATTTTGAATTAAGGATTAGATAGATGGCTAACTCTATGGATTATGATTCTGTAGGTTTGTTGGTTGAAATATGAAGACTAGCTACCATTGGGCTATGGATTCAGTGACAGGGATAAAGATAACAAAATAACTCATCTTATAAAACTGAGCCTTGTATATACTTCAATGAAAGAGTGAAACATTCAAGAAAGTCTCAATATCTTAAAGTTCAAAGGAAGTCAGAGCAGGAGTGTATGAATTCTGAGTAATAAACATTAAAACTATGGAAGTAAAAAATATGATAGAAGATAAAGCTCACTAAAGTACACTAAGAATCTCAACCTTAGAAAATCTAAACTTCTTCTGTATATATCAGTACGTCCAAAGCATTTACAAAGTACACTGTTCTGATAAAATTTTCCAACCACCAATACATCAAAGTTTACACTATTTATAGGCACTTAGCCTTTACAAAAAGTCTGCCAAGTGGCTAGACAATTTAAATTTCAACTGACACTTAAAACTAACCATAAACTAGATTCTAGAGACTAAGACTGACACCTTTTCGAAATAAGAGTAGGAGTCCTACTAGGACTTAAACTCCTAATAATTACATTCAACAAAATTTATCCAAATCTTCCTCGAAAGTAATCCAATATTTTTATCATGTTTATCATTAACAAAATATTAAAACCATGACTACCTTCGTGAAATAACTTTGCCCATCATTTATGAGAAGTTAGTTTGATGACCTAACACATGTAGACTAGTATCTTTCAAACTATTTCTTTAACTGAAAATCTCCACTTGGAAAATATGATACTCTTTATCACCCTGATACTCTTTGACATCCTGATACTCTTTGACACCCTGATGATGAATAGCTTTAAACATGCTTAACCTTCTTCCCCCTTTTCATCATTTATTATGAAAATTAAACTTGCTGTCCAAAAGCTCTGTTTTGAGCTACGAAATTAGCTTGTTTTAGTAGCGCACATAAAAGGATGATATGTGGTACCCTTCTGCTACTCTTTACCATTAGAGGATATTTAATGACAAAAAAAAACTAGATATATTCTTCAAAACTTTTCATTTCCGTCAGTTTAGGCCTCTCAAAACCAAAAAGAAATCTTCAGGAATTCCGCAGTAAAAACTAGGCTTCAAGCCTGACACTTGCTGCAGAATTGCCTAATACTTTAGAGATTTGAAAAAAATTAGATCTGAACTTCAGAAAAGTATATGAACATGCCTGCATGTATTTACTGATAATATAAGAAAAAAATATCATAATCTAATTGTTACCTCCTTATCTATCAGCAGTTTCAAATAACGTAAAGGTTGTGTCCTCTTCAATAGATTTTTGGCTTTTGCAACGGAAGTCTCAAAATGATTAACTTTTTCATTTACTTTCTTCTCTACCTCATCTATCATATATCTATATTTCTTATATCATTCTAGCTCTTTCTTTGTCTTAGACAATTCATCCTTAAGAGCTTTCAATTGTTCTTCCAAAATCTCCTTTTCAGTTTTCTCTATGACCTTGTCTTTTCCCTTTGTATGTTTGATTGTTTCTTCTTTGTCTTTGCTCTGTCTTTTAAAATAATTTGTCTTAGGTTTCCTTTGAAACTTTATTTTAGATTTATCTGTCTTCTTATCCTTGATAACCTCTGTCTCACTTGGTGATATCACAATATCTTCTTGTGCCATTTCTCCCTTTCCTTTATCTTCCTTCTGTTTACTATCACCTATAGTAATAGTTTCTGATATTTGTGACCTAGTGAGAGGTTTTCAAGGTTTGAAAAGAAAGGATGAATCTTCTTAAGAGAAGTCTAATTTCTTGACTAAGTCCCTTACCTTTGGCTTTAGATGTTTTAACTTTAGCTTCTTTCACCACAGGAGTTTCTGCAATGTTTATAGCCTGTAGAAGGTCTTCAAGTCTTCTTTTACCTTTAACATCTTCTTCAGCATTTCCTTTAGATCTCTTGGCTTCAGATTCGATCTTGCTATCTGTAACATGTTTTTTAGTTTTATTTCCAGTTCTAGTTGCTGGAGGTGGCGATGTATCTTGGACTAAATCAGTTTTCTCTACAAAGTCTTTATCTATAACCTTTAAACATTCATGGTGATTTCCCTCTAATTCTGTAGTAGCATTGACTTCCATTTCTTGCTTGGAAGAAGAAGTCTTAATCTTGGAGGCTTTTCTTGGAGATAAGACATCTAGCTCATATCCATTCATGAACAAGAATGATGCCCAGTCTCTGTTTAGTTTATTTAAGTCCTCCAGGACTAGCAATTTCATCAATCCATGGTGAAAAATGGAGGTTTCATTTTCTACGGAACTACTAGGTGTTTCCGTAAAAAATTCATTAATTTCATGCTATATTTGCTACGAACTCAGACAGTTTTCTGACAAATGACCAGATTTTGGACTTATGATCATTTCAAAGTATCTATTCAGAACACACTCCTTTGATGTGACTTGGAATCATTTCTAACCCCTTATCCAATGTTTTAGAAACTTAAATACACCATAAAATTTATCATTTTATGATATCTTGCAACCTAACCAATTTGAAAGAGAATTAAGATTGATCTTCAAACATGAGATTTTGAAAATTTGAGGTGTGATAACATGTGGTTTGTGTGGTTTTGGCTTATTTATTAACATATGGTAATTCAGTTTGTGTGTCAACTGTCTTGTTTTAAACTTCTTTGTCAGGAGAGGTTTGAGTAGCAGTTGATGGGACTTCTACAATCTTTGGGGTGGAAGTATTTTGTGTTTCTCTAGGGATAATTTGTAGAATTTTGGTCACAAGAGCTTCTATTGTTTTCTTAGTTTGGGTCTGGACTGATTTCTTAATAGGAACCTCTGTGTTCTTTTCGCTTCTAAGGCTATACTTTTTATGAACTTCGTAGATAGTAGATTCATAGATTTTTTTGTAGTCAAAGGACTCTCCAGATTTTAATTGTAATTGTTGTAACATGTACAACTCTTGTTCTTCTTGGGTAAGAAAAATGGCATATTCATTGTTTACTCCCATCAAATTTATCTGGGTGTCCTGGTATTCTTCATGCAATTGTGAACTTTCAGCATAATTTTCCTGGAAAGGTGGTATAATCTGTTGATCGGGTACAACTTCTCTTGATTTACCAGTATTATAATTTTTCCTAAAGTTGGGGTTTCTAATTTGGGGACCTTGTTGATTTTCCCACTTAGGTTTGGTTTCCATGTTCTCTATTCTATACATTATTCTTTATACATTCTTAGATAAACTATCTATCTCAACATCTGAAGTGGAAGCTTATTCCTTAATTGTCACTCTCCTCTCATTCCTCATCCTAGCTCTTTTAGCTAGTAAGTTATATTCTACACTAACTGCGTCACTCTGCAACTATTCTAAAGTTGCAGGGTTTCTTTCTCTTAACTGATGGACATGACAGCATCAAAACCATCTAGAAATTTACTTAGGGCCAAGCCTGGTGGATGTTTGATATTCACTGGAATTGCATTGTAAATGCTGTTAAACCTAGTACAGTAATCCAGAACAGATTCATTATGATATCTCTTAACGTTCTCATATTCAAATAATATCTGGAGAGGCTTTTTCTTTCTTTGCCATCTATTTATAAAGAATTGGTGGAAAGCAGCTAAATCAACAATATGGATAGTAGGTAAAGATTTACATCATTTTTTAACATCTCCTACTAGTGTTTGTGCAAATAATCTCATTTGTACATCTGCCTCATCAACTTCATGTAACTAAAAATAATCTGTCATTTTATCTACATGTTGTTGAGTAGTATACTGACCAGTACCATCAAACTAAAAATTTTTACTCTAGTAATCTTGTGGTAGGGCATGTAAAGGGGTTTGTAAGACCAAAGGGGTAAATCTGGCTGCCATTGCTAAGATTTTAGCTCCACTGGGAGGTAAAGAAATGCTACTTGAAGATGGACTCAAAACTTTAGGTTGGAGAGGAAGTTTAGGTATGAATGGCTTTGTGGAATGAACTATGACGGATATTATAGGTGAGGTGGAACTGAATGAGGCTGTATTTACAATTTCTGAAGATACTATAGAGAGCGTAGGGGTAGCAGCAGTTAGGGTAGCTAGTTCAAATGAAAATTGAAAATAGGCTTTGTATATGTATTTTATCATATTTCAAATTAAAGCATCAAGTTTGTTAAAAGTATCTAAAACTAGTTGATGTAAATCAGGTTGTATAGTATCCTTCTTTGATTCAATAAATTGAATAAAATTGGGGTCTATCACAGTATTATGGACCGAGTTTTTAGATTTCGTACGAAATAAAGAATTCTCAAATGATAAATCAAATTGAATATCCTCTATGCTTGATAACTCCTTAGGAAGTGAATTTTCTTTGATTAACTCACTACTACTTCCTTGACTCTCTACCTTTTTAGGTTTGCTTAAAATTATGTCAGGATCATCAAAAATTGTAGCAGGTTGTGGATCAGGATGAGCCCTTGTATAATATGTTCTTTTGGAAGCCAAAATTTTAACTTTCTATGATAAATTTGAACAACCTTTTTAAAACATTAATGTGAAAAATGAGGAAAATTGTTTCTTTTAAGATTTATTTTAACTAGGGACTGATTCTCCTCGGTATGGTTGCCACTATGTTATCAGTCCAAAATTTCCAAAGGTTGTTTTAGGCGTTAAAAAGAAATATTAGAGGTAACTACTAACCTACTTTGGAGGTTAGGATCTAGCCCTCCTAAACTCAGAGAGGGCTCTCTCTATATGATTTAACTTTGCTTAATCAATGGATATTAGGCTAGTTATGTATTCTTGGCTAGGTTGGTTTTTGATTGGTTTTGGTTGGTTGGTGGAATTAATGATTTAGATGAATAGGTGCTTATCAAATTTCCATTGGGCTATGGAGTCAATGTGCTTGAAATAGAAATGAATCAAATTATAAGGAAAGTGTTACAGGGAAATATAGGTGAGCAATATCAGATCCAAAGGCTGAATGGGGAAGTGATTTTTCAATTGCGATCAAGGAGAAATTAAGAATTCCTTAAACCAGTAATGAAGAAAGGTGGAGAGGTCAATCGAGATCAGAGGGAAATTATGAATTCTCTAAACCGGATATTAGAAGAAAAAACATAAATGTATAACAGTTAAAAGAAGAGTGTAATATTTAAGAGAATTCTGCAGTAATATTCCTGTTATAACATTCAAATTTAGAACACATAAATGTTTATGGAATACTTAGAAAAATAACATGAAAAATTTAAATTTTATAATTCACTGAGATAGCTCAACACATGAATTCTGTAAAGAATTTTTTTTATAACTTGTTCAGTCTAGCGACTGGAAATTGGTACAATAACCCTTTGACAAAATATTAGTCAACTAACCAAATATTCTGAAATCCACACTTGACCGACCCTTGATACTTCAAATGATGAAGTATTTATACAATATATTACAAGAATATCCTATCCACTCACTAGGATTTATTCTAGTAAAATAAAATATCTTTATTCAAAAATATAGTGACACCTTTCAACTGACTGAAATATGGCCCTGATTCTTCGCTTGATGTTATCTTTATGTTCTTTCATCTGTCTTTTATTTCACCCTTTATAAAAAATCACATCACTTCTCCCAAATTTATTCATCTGGGATTTTAATTTTCATCATCCTGCAGTAAATCTCATCTGCCTCTGAATATCTAGCAAATGTAGGCTTATTTACAAAAAGGTGATTTACCTCATGTTGGAAGTAAAAGAAGTTGTCTAGACTTTGTACGAGTACCTTGCCTGTGGGAATGAATTTCATTGAGGAAATGTGGGATGTTTATTTGGCCATTTCCCTTAAATTCTTGACATAATCCTCATGTTGCATGATTTTTTCATTTATCACTAGAGGACTAGGTAGACCCTTCTGTCTCAATATATCAAATTTGCTAAAAAACCTACTTATTGCGAGTTCCATTGTTTGACATTTCTCCTCAATATGTAGCATTAGATTTCTTCCGGAAATAAATTTTTTCACTTCTAGGATAGTCTCTATTTTGTCAGCTGTCCTGAGCTCTTCCAATTCATACTTATTTTTAGAATTCAGGAATTTGATTATTTCATGGCTACCTCTAGTTTCTTTCCAAGGTTGGCTCATATTTTCTGAGTTGCCTCGAAAAATTCCTTCAAAAAGTTATTCTGCTCAAATATAATCTATATAGAAGGCCAAATATCATTAATTGAGTTAATGATATTGGCCCACAATTGTTTTTTTGCTTGGACTAAAGGCTTTGTTAATGTCAACTCCTTTTGTAGCTTATGGATTCTCTCAGTCAGTCTATTGGCTTTCTATACTTCAACTTGATACCTTACTTTTGCCAATTTATTTTCATCCTCTAAGTTATTTATCTGTTCTGAGTTTATTAATATATGTATTCTGAATAGACATATATTCCATTTATTTGATTAATTTTCTAGCCTCATGAGTGGGATGGGTTGTTCGTATTGTTGATGTTGGTGCTGATGTAGATACTATGGGAATAGAAGTAATGGGAACTGCTTCCATGCTAGCTTGTTTTTACCGTACAAGCTTATCCATCTTTGTCTCCATTTCCTTTAGTTGAGTTTTCAACTGGATGATTAAATTCATCATCTCATCCTTTTGATTGTTTGTCTCCAAAACCTCCTTGGTTTGTGGATGTTCAGTAGTTGGTATTTTTAACTGTTTCTTCAGTGTAGCTATGTCTGCATTTTTCTTTTTTTATAAGTTCTTTTGTTGCCTTGATGTCAGTTGGATTATAGCTAATTTCAATTACCAGCTTTTCCAGTGACTTAATTATGTTGTCTTTTGTCTGTGAATAGGCTCTCTCTAGCTGTAACTGTGACTGTACATTTTCTAGGGAGTTCTACAACTTCTAGACACTTAGAGATTTATGTGTCATGGTTGAATATATCATCTCTCCTGCCTGCTTTTAGAATTCAATTTGGTCAATTGGATGCATGTCCTTGGAAGGAACTTCAAAGATTTTCTTTTTATAGTCTTATGATGTTTTGGGCGCCTGTACTTTTGGCTGCAGGAATGTCATCTGCATTGTCTTTGTCCTGAGGTGAATAGAAACCTACTATGATCACTGGGAATTTGCTTTCCATATTGTGCATATGTAACCGCCTTCAGTACTTCATTTTTAATTTTAATATCTTTATATTTCTCCATGATATATTTTTCCTTCTCAACTGGCTTACTGGGTGTTGAAATATCTACACTATTTTGATTTTGAATGATTTCTTCCATGGAAGATGATGGCAGAGATATTTCTTCTGTATGTGTTATAGGTGTATCATTCCTGATAAAAATCTCTGTTTTTGATTCAATTGTTTCATTCTACTCTATAACTGGGTTTAAATCTGTTTTCTTTATGTACATAAGCTTAAATTTATTATCATATGTAGCTTCTATTGAGTATGAGCCTTCTTCTCTAGACCTTTTTGAGTTTTCTATCCTGTGGGTCTAGAGTAAGTTGGATGGAACTAGTATCAAGATGCTCCTCCATCTCCTGTAGAGTGTTTTCCAACCACTCTAAATGATTGGAATATTTCTCAATATCAAGTTTAGATTCATGGATGAACGGGGTGAGTTTAGAATTAATTCTTAATTTTCTTATGATACCCAAGGGATAATATGACCATTTGAAACTACTGTTGAAATTTAACTCTTGTAGGCATCTGTCTTCTTCCTTTCCAGCATTCCTATTGTTGCATACAAAGGGCCCTAATTGGTATTTTATGTTGAAATGATTTTTTTTTTGGGCTGAAAGGAATTTTATCTCAACGGAATTCAAGATCTGTCTAATATACTCTAAGGAAAATATCCTCATTGGGAGGTATTTGGGGAGATTATAAGGGACTAGTTGGCTTCCATACACTCCGATCTCTGTGTGATTCTGGTATAAATACTAGTATCCTGTCTTGCTTTGGTCAGATAACTGTAGAAATTTTCTGATTTCATTATTGATTCTAGGTTGAATGTTTCTGCTGAGCATATTAACCACTCGATATAAAAAATAATCAATAAAGTATTTGAAATTAAATTCATCGGAATCATTTCTGATCAAGGATGTCCAAAATATTACAGAATGAGGATTACCCTTTGTGTCTATTTTTTGTTGGTTGACTGCAAACCTTTCTGACTGAAAATATATGAAAAAATGGAATAATACTGAGGAGTATTTGAACACTCATTCTTCTCACAGTTTGATCAGTTGATCATGCATAATGTCTGCCAGGAATTGGGAAAAGTTGAAAAGTATGGATGGAGGCTGGCCTGGACAAAAGGTAGAGAGGAAACCAATGATGCATTCATCTACCCACTCATCAGTAAAATATCCTAGGATATAGGACAACATGGTCAGAATTTTTCTGGTTCATTCTAAAAACATGGTAGCAGAGTATAATTGGTTTTTTTTAGGATTTTGTACTGATTGAGGGAGGAAAGTCTAAAATATTTGAAACCTCTTAGGAAAATCTTGATTTATGTAAATCTCAGTGAGGGTTTCAATGGAGAAAGGAACTCCCTCTCTTTGTAATAGAATCTGCAGCATTTGGTTAATGGATTGAGCATTGATTGTAATTAGGATTTCTTGGTCAGGGGTGACTATGGCTCTTTCATTTGGAAAATATCTGAGTTGGCAAATTTTGATGACTTCAGGGAACTGGTGAGTCTGTGGAAATGTGCATTTTGGAAGGTTAGAGTCCCACAGATGTATATCGTATGCCTGATCAGCACATTTGCCATGCCTCCAACAATGGGGCTCAAAAAGATTGCTATCAGTCACAGTGTCTACTATTTTAAAGTGCTTATCGGCCAAAGGAGTGTGTTCGACATCTAACAGGGGTGGTTGCAGAGGGTTTACAATTTGGTCACTTTGGGAAGCCATCAATTTGATTCAATTTATTAATTAATTAGCTTAATTGATGGTGTCAGGTATTTTGGATTACCTAAATATTGAGAATCTGGTTGTGGAAGGGGTCTAGGTAGCAGCTGAGGCTTCAATCTTGATTGGAAATTATGCTTTTGGTCTCTTTTGCAAATCGACAGAGATAGGGAAATAACAGAATTGCGGGGTTTTATCATTTGAAAATTAGGGGTTTATCCCATTGCATGGGGGTTTTATTATTTTTTAAAAGGGGTGGTTTATCGCACAACAATAGTGTGGTCTAGTGGTTTGGGAATGGGGGTGAGATAAAACATGGAGGTGCCGCGTGGAAGGGGAGAGGGTGGAGAAAACCACTTATTTCGCACCCCCCGCTTGGTTTTAAACATCGAACGTCGAGGAGTGTAAAATGAATCATGGGCAGTCAGATGTGATTAGTGATGATTGAATGACTTTCGGAGTTGTAAATTTTCCAATGAGGTCGGGTCGAGAAATAGATCTGCGGAGGGTTAAAATGATAGTGGGGTTGAGTACAATATTAAGCAGGGGAGTCAAATGAAAGTGGGACCATTGAAATATATTAAGTGGGGAGTTTAAATCAAAAGGGGGTCCGATTAATATTTTGTGCTTTTAGACTATTTAAAGTGGGTATTTGTGTTTGTTTTTTATGAAAAGGAAGAGTCTTTAAAGGGGTAAAGAGGTTTTATAAAGGGAAAGGGATTTTAAAGGGGTAAGGGGGTTAGAAAAGATGTTTTTTGAGTTTTTTAGGAAGGGAAAAGGTTAAGGGATGTGGCATTTTTAGAACTGGGAAAGGGAAATTGGTTTCCAAGAAGGGAAAAGGATTAGGATAGGTTAAGATAAGGGGGAATGAAGAGGGAAAAGGGTTTCTAGCAAGAGGAAGGGTTAGAAAGATATATTTCATAATGAATAAGCATAATGATGCTTATATCACTTTGAAAAGTATTCTACCTACCCTTTAATTCATGCTAACATTTTTCCTTTCCTTTATTGGCTGCATTTGAGCTTTCTGACCCTTTTAATTTCTTTTGATAAGAAAAATAACTTACTTCTAACCTTATATCTTCCAATGGATTAGATTAAACTTATGAGCTCATTTTTATTATCTACCTAACTACTCATCTGCCAAGATTAAATGGTTTGGTCATATCTTTATTCCCTAACTATCATAACATAAAATTTAAAGGCATGAATGATCAAAATTAGACTACATGATCATCATGAATTGCGGTATTCTGAACAATTTGCACACAATTTATTTGCAGAAGGAAACTTAAACTAAGAGTAGTGGAATTTGAATGTGCAACACTTTCAGAATTTATTTTTTCTTCTTTTTATGGGGTTCACTTCTTATATATTTTTATTCTTTTGTTTCTTTTGGTTCTTTGATTACTCTTTTATGAATTACCTCTTTCCATTTTTATTTTTTAATATGGGAAAACATTTGCAGAAATGCAAAGGTATGTAGAATATTACAAGACTTAACATAGACAATTCAAAATTATGATCCCTATTATTATAGGACCCTAACAAAAACAACTGAATAATACAATTTTTATGCAACCATCTCATAAAGTAGAAAAAAATATAGATCAATGACTTAAAAATTAGCCTCTTCGAGGGGTAAACCTCCTTTAGATTATATCAATAAACAATTATTGGATGATACAAATGACAAGACCTTCTTTCTAAACATTGGAGTAAAAGGGCTCACAATATAATCACAACCTACATAACATAATAATGTAAGGGCACAACGATAACAATATTGGGATTCTATGGGGCACAATAATAACAATATGGGGATTACATGGGCACAAAAATAAAAAAATAGAGGGAGTTACACTAACAATGACAATTAGGGGATACACTAGTATTATAGGAACCTAACATGCCCCTCTCCTTCAAAAACGTGTTGTCTTCAATGCTTGAGTAGTTTTGTATGATTCTATATAAATTTCTCATCCTCCCATGTGGAATCTTCAGCGGGTAAGTTCTTCCATTTGATGAGATACTTTGAAATTGATCGATTTCGTAGTTGTTGGGTTATCTTTTTTGTAACTTCTTCATGTTACAATATGGTTTTTCCTTCCTTGTCAAGTTTTGGAAATATTGTTTGAACTGGGAGCTTGTCACCTATAACCTTCTTTCAGCATGAAACATGGAAAATTTAGTGCACTCGAGAAGATACAGGAAGCTCCAATTTGCATGTCATAGTACCAATATTTTGCAACACCTTGTAAGGACCATAGCACTTTGGTCATAATTTATTATCCTTCTTATCTTGCTCGAGATACATTTTTTTTATGGTTATAGCCATAAAAATAGTCAGTCACCTACATCAAAACTTATTTCGTTGTGATGTTGATCTCCCTATTGTTTCATTCTATTTTGCGCCAAAGTGAGGTTATCCTTTAAGATTTAGATAAATTTTTACTGATGTTAAATGTGATCTTCCACTGTGTGATCACATTGTTATTCTGAAAAGAAAAAGAAAAAAAAATGCTGACAACGTGAGTGTCAGTGCAAAAAATGGTTAGCTTAAAAATTAGTTTTTTCCTGTAAAGGTCAGTAAATTCAGTAGTGGTTTCCAAATACCTAGAAATACATTTCATAAATATGAAGGAGGTTTTTGTCCACAACAGTCCTATTTAAAAAATGTCTCTCAGTTTTCTAATAGATATTACAATTTTGGAGTTTCGAGTGGATCACTAGACCTAATTTTTCAAGCATTCATGAGGTAAAAGCTCATGGACAATTGGTGACTTGGATACCACCTAATCAAACTTGACTTGTTGTTCCTTATCTCCATCAATGAATCCAACAAAAATATTACCTTAGATGAATATAGGCTTGGAAAGTCTTACATACAAGAACTTGAAGATATTTTAGATATCTCAGATTACTGTAATTAAAATGTAGACTATTATTTTGAAAATAGTTTATGTAAGTTCTATAAAACAGTTTTTGAAGAATGAAGAAGGGTTGGATTTTATTTGAAAATAGTTGCATTCTAGTGTAATTGAGTAGTATTGAATATATTAAAGTTTTTAATAAGAATATTATGAGAAACTCATGTGTCGTAACTCCCTGCCAATTTCTTGTATCTTATAAATTTTTTTCTTTCATGACTGAAAATATTAGTATCCAAGATAAAGATTCATTGTTGCTCATTTCTTGTATTTATCAGCCATTAGAATTTTTTTTCCTCAATCATTTATATACTTTGTCTCATTTTAGACTTTTTCTTCCAATCTCTACAATAGTCAAAGGATTTGTTGTTATCATGTCTTTTATAATCTTCTCATTATATACATAGCATTTTGATAGACTAAACTCCATGCCAAAAGGTACGTTTTGTAAAAAACCCAACCAATTTCATCCTATGAACTAAAGCCAGCCATAGATCTTGAAAGAAAAAAACTTATACTATAGTGACCTTTGCGTACTGGTTTTTTAGGGAGAGATCTATCTCTAGATTGAAGGGCTAGCTTTCATCCTAAAGGAGGTTCTAGTTTACCTTAGGGTTTTTCTTGCCACCAGGTTTCCCTCCAAGTGATAACACACTGCTTGAACCTTAGAATTTTCTCTTAAATATGATGTGTCAGATGGTGGATGATATCCATAAAGTGCCATAATTAGGGTCATTTTTGTTGTAGTATGGAAGGAATTTTTATACATGTTAGCCTCCACAATGTCTTAAAGCTGAGAAATAATATAGATGGAGGTAACCTCAAACCAAGCTTTTATTTTGGTATATAGCCCTAACAAACCAGGGAGGGACCTCTCTATGAAAATCATAGTCAAAGGGTTTGAATGGAGGAAGAATGGATTTAGGCTAGTTAGGTTAGTTATAGGGTTTTGAAATATCGATGGTTTTTCTGTTGGATTTGGGATGAAAACCAGGTAGCTAGGTCAAATTATCAAAGGGTTACAATTGAAAAAATATGTAGGAGCAAGATATAAATGGCTTTGTGATTGGCTTAGTATTTTCTCGGTGTAGTGTAGGGTTTTAAAATTGAAGAGGATATTAACGAGCATGTGTCATGAATTCATTAAAGAGGAAGTAAAATTACATAAAATGACATTCCAAACAAAACAAATATTTCATGAAATAATTCGGCTTATAAAACTCTTAGGAAAATCACTGAAGAAATCACATATGGAAAGGAGACATATTGTGAAACAAGCTCCAAAAATAGAAGAAAAGAGATATCGACGCCTTAGAAATAAGCCACTTCGAGGGGGAAACCTCCAATACATTACATGAATGAACAATTCTTGGATGAAACAAATTACAAAACCTCCTTTCTATATATAGGAGTCCATGGGGCCCAAAGTAATCCTAGTGGGGCCACAATGTAATCCTAGCTGACCTAAAAATAATAATTTAAGGGAACAATAATAACAATATGGGGGTTATAGGGGAAAAATAATAACAATAAGGGGGTTAAAATAACAACAATAAGGGACTATAATAGTAATATAGGGACCTAACATGCCCCTCTCCTTCAAAAACGTGTTGTCCTCAACGCTTGAGTAGCTCTAGGTGCTTCTGTATAAAATTTTCATCCTCCCATGTAGAATCTTTAGTGGGTAAGTTCTTCCACTTGATGAGATACTCTAAAATTGATCGATTCCATAGCTGTCGAGTTCTTGTTTCCGTGACCACTTCAGTTTCCAATATGATTTTTCCTTCGTCATCAAGTTCTGGAAATATTGTTTGAATTGGAATATTTTCACCTATAACCTTATTTAAGCATGAAACATGGAAAAATGGATGCACTCGTGAAGAAGTAGGAAGCTCCAATTTGTATGCCATAGTACCAATCTTTTGCAACACACTATAAGGAACATAATACTTTGGCGATAATTTATTATCCTTCCTAGCTTGCTTGAGGGACATTTGTTTGTATGGTTGTAGCTGTAAAAATACCCAGTCTCCTACATCAAAACTTCTCTCATTGTGATGTTGATCTGCCTGTTGTTTCATTTGATTTTGTGCCAAATTCAGGTTATCCTCTAAGACTTGGAGAACTTCTTGTTGATGCTCAATGTGATCTTCCGCTTCTTGAACCTTTAAATTTTCTCTTAAATATAATGTGATGGATGGTGGATGATATCCATTAAATGACATAAATGGGGTCATTTTTGTTGTAGTATGGAAGGAAGTGTTATACCACCATTCAGGGAGAGGTAACCACTTGACCCATTGTGTTTGTTTATCAGATACAAAACAACGAAGATATCCTTCCAAACATTTATTTACTATCTCAGTTTGACCATCAGTTTGAGGATGATAAGATGAGCTATGAGCTAATTGAGTACCCAAACAAGAAAATAACTCCGTTCAAAAATTTCCAGTAAAAATGGGATCTCTGTCACTCACAATAACCCTTGGGCTTCCATGTAGCTTTTGAATTCTGTCCATAAATGTAGTAGCAACTGTACTTGCTTTAAATGGATGAGATAATGCACAAAAGTGTGCATACTTGGTAAATCTATCAACTACCACCATGATGACACTCTTTCCTTCAGACTTAGGTAAACCTGTGATAAAATCCATTGAAATCTCCTCCCAACATTAACTTGGAATGGATAAAGGTTGTAGAAGACCCAGGGTCTTAATTGTCTCAACTTTATTCTGCTAGAAAACCAAACATTCTGCCACAAAATTTTGAATATCAGATCTAAGGCCATCCTAAAAAAATTATTTCTTCACCCTATGGTAAGTTTTTAAAAATCCTGAGTGTCCTCCTAAAGGAGAAGTGTCCAATTCCCAATTTTTTTTTTGTTTTAGTTGGGAATTCTTACAAAGATATAAGCGATATTTATACCATAAGGAATAATTTTTCCAACTAAATGTATCAGAGTTACTAGGATCTTGTTGCAACTTTTGAATGAGTGTCCACACTTATTCATCCTTCTGCCATTCATCTCTTGTTTTAGTTATCCAATCTGGTTGGATAATATAAATGGCACAAAGCAATGCTTCCACCTCTTCATTCTTTCTTGAGAGTGCATCTGCAACAATATTTAGCTTCCCCTTTTTGTATATTATTTCAAATTCATAACCCAATATCTTTGTGACCCATTTTTGTTGCTCTTATGAAGATAGTATTTGTTCCAAAAACTATTTAAGACTACCATGATCAGTTTTCACCTTTAAGTGTCTTCCCATTAGGTAAGTTCACCATTTCTTTAGTGCATGCAGTATTGCTAACATTTCCTTCTCATAAATAGGTTTTTGTAAATACTTTCCTTTGATTGGATGAATTTCAAAAGTAATGGGTCTTCCTTCTTGCATTAAAACAACACCAATTCCATTTCCTGAGGCATCACATTCCACAATAAAGGTTTTTGTGAAGTCTGGCGTAGCTAATACCGATGCTAGGCACATTGCCTCTTTAAGATTTTCAAAGGCCTTAGTTTCTTCAGGAGTCCATGAAAATGCATCTTTCTTCAATAATGTTGTTAGAGGTGCTGCTATTCTCCCATAATTATTAAAAAAATTGCAATAATACCATGTTAACCTGAGAAATCTTCACAACTGCTTTATGGTTGTGGGGACTCTCCATTCCGTGATGGCTTTAATTTTGTTAGGGTCTACCTTAACACCCTTGTGAGATACAATATGGCCTAGATATTCCACCTCTTGTACTCCAAAGAAACATTTGGATGTTTTTGCATATAATTGTTTCTCTTGCAATAGTTTGAGCACCTTGTCAACATGTTGAAAATGATCCTTCCAAGACCTGCTGTAGATTAGTATATAATCAACAAATACTAGCACAAATTTTCTAAGGAAGGGTTTGAAAATGGAATTCATCAACCCTTGAAATGTAGAGGGTGCATTGGTAAGGCAAAAAGGCATGACCAAAAATTCATAATGACCCTCATGAGTTTGAAATGCTATTTTCGGAATATCTTCAGTCTTCATTCTAATTTGATGATATCTAAACGAAGATCCAACCTGGTAAAATAAATTGCTCCATGTAATTCATCCAATAATTCATCAATTAGAGGAATGGGAAATCTATCTTTAATGGTGAGCTTATTGAGCTCCCTATAATCCGGACACATGCACCATGATCCATCCTTCTTGTGTACCAATACTACAAGAGCAAAGAAATAACTTTGACTAGGTTGAATTATACCCGCTTCTAACATTTCTGCAATCATACGTTCAATTTCAATCTTTTGGACATAAGCATATCTATAAGGCCTGATGTTTGGAGGAACACTTCCTGGAATAAAATGAATAGCATGATCATGATCATGAATAGGTGGGAGCCCTTTGGGAGTTTCGAACACCTTGGAATGATTGTCCAAGACTTTTTGGAGATCTGCAGAAATAGATGATTTTGATGTTGGAACTTTTAGTGAGCATAATTGTGCAATTACACCTCGTTTTTCTTTCTTTAGAAGCTTTTTCATGACATTAGAGCTTATTATCTTTCTCGGCTTCCCTGCAATACCTCGTAATTTGACTTCCTTTCCTTCTGAAATTAAATTCAAGAAAAGTTCTTAAAAATTAAAAGCCACTGTCCCCAAAGATTGTAACCATTGTACTCCTAGTACAACATCAACACCTCTCATAGGAATGGAAAGAATTGGACTATTCAATACATATTCCCCCATGGTTAGCTTAATATTATGGCATTTTCCATAGAAATTTATAATTCCTCCATTTGCAACTATCACTTGACATTCTGGTGCTAGATATAGGAAACAATTCAATTCCTTGGCTACCTTACAATGAATAAGATTATGGTTTCTACCTGAATCAATCAACACTATTACCTTTTTCTTCTTGATATGTCCTTCTATATTGAGAGTTTGAGGAGTGGTAATTCCTGCCAATGCATTACACGATATGGTTAGACTCATTTCTTCCTCTTCTAGGGTTGGTCCCTGGTGTATATCCTCTTCTTGTTCATTTTCTTCTTCCTCTTCACAATCTATGTAAAATAATTTCTTCTCAGAACACTTATGACCTTAAGTGTATTTTCTATCACAACTGTAGCAAAACCCTTTTTCTCTTTTTTCTTCCAATTTTTGTGGTGTCAACCTTGTAGGTTGTGGAACTCTAGGACTAGCAACACTTCCATCTTTATAGAAGTGAGTGGTAGGCTTCCTTTTCGTCGTAATTTTACATTCAATTTTTCTTGCCAACCTGAATTCCTTCTCCAATGAATCAGGTTCCAAAACGCGAACTTCATGTTGGATGTTATCATTTAGAGTACCTATGAAGATATCAATTATGTGTTCCTCTAAAATATTAGTTACCCTTATATTCAATTTTTGGAAGTCCTCAATATAATTCGCCACTAAACCCTTTTGTTTGAGATTTATCATTTGGCTAAACAAGGTGTTGCTTTTTGTATCCTCATAATGTGCTATGATTTCCTCTATAAAATTAACCAAGTGACAATTTTTTTATGGGAGAAAAGCCATCGATACCATACAAATGTATTTTTTTCTAAATGTAAAGTTGCAATGCGTACCTTTTGTGTGTTTTTCACATTATTGAGATCAAAATATTTCTCCATCTGTAGTATCCATGTTACGTGATCCTTGCCATAAAAATTCCTCATATCCATATTTTGAATATGGTGGTTATTTAATCCAACATTAGAGTTTATGAAATCACGATTAGCATTTATTTTTTTCAGATCATGATTTTCATCTACTATCTTTTCGCGATTAGGAATCATTTCTTGTATCAACTTTGACAAACCTTCCTTCAAACCTTCCATGTCTTCCTTCAAACCTTCCATTTTTTCTTCCATACCATTCTTCAAACCATCCATCGTAGCTTCCATGCCTTTATTCAAACCATCCATCTTATCTTCTGTGATTTCCTTCAAAACATCCATTTCATTTTTTGTTGCTCTTTGGGAGAGTGAATTTTGGTGCAGTTGCTCTTGTAATTTTGATAGATCATGTTGCAATTATTCATCTTCATGAGTCACAGTAGAGTAGAATGAGGGATTAATGGGTGTTGAATTATTTTTAGGAGTCATTTTAGAACCCAATACAGGTATCCATGCTCAATAGGCCCTTGGAATCACTTAAAACTGATTTTTCAAACAAGATTTATGCAATTTGAAAAAAAAATACACACCTTTTTCTTCATTTTTAGGAGCTCGATATTGAAACTAAATTATCTCTGTGATTTCATATCTTCAATATCTAAAATTTGGCCCTGACTTATCCCCCTGAATCTTCTTCCAATTCCCATAGGTCTAACTTGATTTTGATTCTTCAAAACAAATTTATTTCCAATATCCCACAATGACCTAATTATGGACTGGTTCAGTAGAGCACACTTGTATGGCTTGTCACATGTCATTGTTTGCTCCTTTGGCTCTAAAATTTATAGATAGGAAACTAAATTCCATGTACTTCTAGTCACTTTTTATAGAATTTCAATCTGATGCTCAAAGAGAGAGTTATGAATATTTTCCCACGATCACCTCTTTGAGATGAAATTCAGGATCCTGAAAAAGACCTAACTTCCATAGATCATATCTCCAAAAATGTTGCGAACCAAGCTCTGAAATTTTGTGAAGATGTTCCTCAGGATTTCAGTTTTTCACTCTAAATATTTTAGCTTTTGAACCTTCGTGGAAAAAAATTTATAGCACAAATTCTGTGATGACCTTTTTAAGTGAAATTCAGGAGCCTGCAAAAATACCTAACTTCCATAGATCATATCTCCGAAAATATTGTGAAACGAGCTCTAAAATTTTGCAACGATGTTCCTTAGGATTTCAGCTTTGCAATGTAAACATTTTAGCTTCTGAACCTTCATAGAAAAGAATTTATATCAAAAATTCTACGATGACCTGTTTGGAGCAGCGAAACCCTAGAATCCAAAGCTTTGATACCAAATATTGTGAAACAAGCTCCAAAAATAGAAGAAAAGAGATATCAACACCTTAGAAATAAGCCACTTCAAGGGGGAAACCTCCAATACATTACATGAATGGACAATTCTTGGATGATACAAATTGCAAAACCTCCTTTCTATATATAGGAGTCCATGGGGCCCAATGTAATCCTAGTTGGGCCACAATGTAATCCTAGCCGACCTAACAATAATAATTTAAGGGCACAATAATAACAATATGGGGGTTACAGCGGTACAATAATAACAATAAGGGGGTTACAATAACAAAAATAAGGGACTATAATAGTAATATAGGGACCTAACAATGCAGAGCAAGATAGAAATGCCTTTGTGATGGGCTTAGTATTTTCTCAGTGTAGTGTAGGGTTTGAAAATGGAAGAGGTTATTAACAAGAATGTGTCATGAATTCATTAAAGAGGAATTAAAATTACATAAAATGACATTCCCAAAAAAAATATAGCTTTCATGAAAGAATTCGGCTTATAAAACTCTTAGGAAAATCATTGAAGAAAGAACATATGGAAAGGAGACATGTATATCATCTATATAAAGCTATAACAAAGAAAAGAGAACATGAAAAAATCATTGCACATGAATTCGTAGATAATAGCTCCAACTAGTCCTTTTATTTCGTGAATAAAAATTTAAGTACAAGCTACAATAGTTTCACCCTCTGATGTCCAACCATCAAAATGACTAAGAAATCCATAAATATAGTAAAAAAACATTTCCCCTCTCTCAGGGGTAGAATCCTAGAGTGGATGAACATTTCACATGATTCCTTCACCTAAAACCTAAAGAGTAGGGAGGTTAACAAAACTCTCCTCAAGATAGAAAAACTAATACATTTGACCATGAAAGGTATTTACAAGCATGAATGCACCTATTTTTCACTTTAACCAGCCTATTTACACCTAAATGCATCATTACAACATCATAAATGACAAATTACATAAGTAGAAGTCAAACTAGATTGAGTCAACTGAGAAAACAAGATTCCACGCAAACTTGCAGTGAAATATCAGAAAAGTGTAGCGTGCGAGGAGAAAGCGCAATGTGTTGGGTGTAAATGGCTTTTGGAGGCCTTCCTGAGGTCCAAATCAGGATCTAAAATATGTTGGAGAAATATCTGCATGTCTCCTACATCATAGAACCTTCAAGGACTGCAAATGACTTCCTCTAGCCCTCCAAAAATCAATTCTCCAAAAGCGCAGTGAGCTTCTGAAAAACATGGCAGAAAGGTGTTTTTTAGGTGGTTTTTGACCTTTTCATCCACCATAATCTACTGACATGGCTCTCCAAATTGGCTTAAGTTGATCTATAGGTCAAGAGAAATCCAAATATGTAAAAATTTTGGCATTTGGATTCCCCCAACAAAAGCACAACGTTAGGCTCGATGTGTTTTTGGACCAAGCAATGTGCGAAAATTGTCAAAATGCCCAAAAACATCAAAATTTGCCAAATTTTTTCCAAATTTGCTAAAATTTTTTCCTTAATTTCTCCATGGATACCTGTGATGGTAAGTTATGCTATGGGTGAAGAATAAATAAGTAAATCCAACTTACCCTTCTCATTTTCCTTCATTAGTGTTTCCTTGAGTTTTGCCTTCAATTGCTTGATCCTTACCTTGGAGACCTAATTTATGGTGTAGTAATGCATGGCCATGTGCCTCTGTTTGCTTTTGTTCTTATTTTCCCACTTCAGGAGTTTCTCTAAGTGACAATTGAATCTACCAATCCAATATTCCCTATCATTGTCAAATTATGCCAATATGAGCTCATTGACTGTCATTTGGGTCCTTAGTGGAGTTTCTTCCCTCTATTGCAGAAGTTACTTTTTGAGGCATATAATCCTTGGCCTATTCCTTCTTACATGCACTTCCGTACCATCTGACTCATCTATCTCAACTATTGTTTTTCCCTTTCCATATTCTTTTCTCAAATAAACTCTAGGCCTATTCAAGAGTAGTTCAGTTACCTTTAATTGGATATTTTCTTGTTCCAGGAATGAAATCAAGAATTTTGACTCTGATAAGTTGTCCTTGAGTTCTCTAATATCAACATATTTCTCCATGATGACCTTATCTATTGTTTTTTTCTCTTCATTCACCTCCAAGTCTGCCATGTCAGTTTCAATATGGAATGGCTCCCCATCTTGCAAAGGTGTCTCATGTTGTGATGATGATACATGTTTAGTTGATGTGGGCTTGGCCCTTTCAAGAATTCTTGGAGAAAAAACAAGCCTCCTTCCTCTATGATATATTTTAGTCACCTCAGCCCTATGTGTCCTCTTGACTGAAATTATGTTATATAAGCCAATCTCCGTTTTCATGGATGGTGTTGATGGTGTTGCTGATGGTGTACTATGGCTAGTAGCTTAACTAGCAAGGGGAAACAACGTAGTGGACCGAATGAATGTCTCCGAAGAGATGTTCATCTGTCTAAGCTAGTGTAAGACAATCATTTTTATGAGGGTATGGTGAAAAATACTAGCTTGGTGATCACTCTCTTTGTGCTGCACTTTCTCTGCCATTTTAGCCAAGTTTTTGTAGAGATAGTAGGGTAGGTTGAGAGTTTTCACCCCTGTGAAGTGCATTAGAAATCTGACATGATATTTGTAAAACCTTTAAAATCCAACCTCACATTTAAAATACCTCATAACATCCTTAATCGATGGCGAAAACATATCAAGCAATTGTCCAAAAGGAAAAATATTCCCGATGGCATCTTCGTAGTGACTTTTAATGAAAGATTTGTAATTTTGAACATCCAAAACTGAGTTTTTGAACCACTTTTCCCCACTATTTGGTATCCCTATAGTTTTATCTATCACCTCAATCTAAATTTTGAACCTCACTCCTACAATTGTGGCCTTATGTCTCCTAATGTTTGTGGCAAACAAAGTTCTTAATTTGGTTTGATATCTCACTTGCTGGATTTTCTCACAAAACCCTAAACAACCTACATTCTAAAAACATTGTTTGGCCAATGAGGGTGACATCAACTCCTGAGTGTTAAGTGGCTCAAACCTTCATATATGTCCTTATTTTTTGTAAGGCTTCTTTTCTCCCCCCATGTTTGAGATTTCACAACAAAACCCTTGTGGAAAACAAGGGAAGTAGGTGAGGGGAGGGGATGAAGAGATTAGGGAGGAGATATGAGGGTAAGAAAATTTAGGGAGGTAGATAGGGGTGTTAGGGAGCTTAGGGAATTAGAGGATGGAAAAAAGGGGGAAGGGATTGGTGAGGGAATTTAAACATAGTCCTAACACTAAAATTGCCAAAAACGTAGCGTAGGAGCTAGGATTAGGTATAGTGGTAAGGAAAACGAGGGAGCAGGGATAGGGAAAGCTTTGGGGAGGTTTGTATGGTGTAGGTAAGGGTAATATGAGTAAGGAAACTATATTTTTCTATTGGAATTCAACCAAAAGTTCCAAACCACGGAAACATAGCGTGGGAGCTAGGAGAGACTTCACCACTACAATGCTGAAGAAACTAAGGAAAATAAGAGTTTGTAGGGTATTAATTACCTGAAAAGAAGATTCTATAACCATTGGTTACTAAATGAAACACTTTAAAATGATCCTTTTCACTCAAATAGTGAAAGCACATCATGGCCAATGAAAACACAATATGCT
Source organism: Pinus albicaulis (assembly GCA_034641835.2). Lineage (NCBI taxonomy): Eukaryota > Viridiplantae > Streptophyta > Pinopsida > Pinales > Pinaceae > Pinus > Pinus albicaulis. Next base: position 1,372,495,416 of record CM076581.1, read on the forward strand.
CATGAAAAATGGAGCATGAGAGAGGAAAAATGCTTTTGAGAGTGAAATTTCAATGATGAGTGTGCTTGGATGGCTCTCACTGATAGTTTGGAGCTCAATATGAATGAAAATAGTGATTGGAGTGTTTTAAAGGTTTTTTGTAGCTTGTGGAAATCAAATTCTTTACATAGTGGTATGGTGGCCCACCATGTGCTTTTTCACATTTCACTTGAAAACTTTACTCCATTTTCGGATTTATTGATGAAATGAATGATTTTTTTATGGATTTGACCCTAAGACCTAATCGTGACATTTCATGAAATGAGATGAATGATGACCATGATGGTATGAATGAGATGATAATGAATAATTTGCAGTGATGACTCATGCAAATAAAATATGTTAATGACCAACACATGAAATTTTTTTAAAGGAGTAGTAATAGACCTAGACACACTAGCCAGTGACCAAATTTTTATTTGAAGACCTATTTAAACCATAAAAATTTCACTTGAGACCCTAACAAAAACCTTCTAAGAGAAAATTTGATCACTGGTGACAGGAAAAATTTACTAACACTAACATTGGCTCCAACTGGGGATGGAAACTCCTTCAAGGTGTCAAGAACACCGTAGACCAAGTAGCCTTATCCATTGGGTGTGGAGTCAAAAATAAAAACACTAAGCTGAAGATTGAAAACCCACTGACAAACTAAGCTGACTTTGACTGAAACAAAAACTTACTGTACTTACAAATCAGGAAAGGAAACCTTAAGGCCTTAACCTTAGGATGCAAGCTTCGATTATTAACTCCTTCACACTTCAATAGAAAAAGTAGAATGATATGTACAATGATGCTGAGAAGCTTCAGAAATTCGATCAAAACAGGTAGTTCTTGAGAATCCTACCATTGACTGGTCCTCCTCCGCAGTCTTGCCCATTTATTTCCTCCATCAAGTAAGCATGCTTCCCTCTTGAAGTTGAAATCTTGTATGGTCCCTTCCATAAATTCTCAAACTTACTGTGCTTTCTTTTATCTTCATTTCAAGCATCCCAATGGGGGACCACTTCACTAATAATGATGTCGTATGCCTTTGTTTTGCAGTCATACACTTTCTTCATTCTTTCTTGAAGCTTAGAAGTGTTTTGAAACACTTCCTCCCTGGTTGTTTTCAAATGAATCATTTGGTTTATCCATTGTTGAACATAATTTGGTTCACTACCAATTTCTTGCAATATATTCATGACTCGAAAAGAAAGAGAAGTAGGAAATACTATATAAACTCAATACACCAACTCAAAGGGCGAGATGCCTATGGAATTCTTATTAATTACTTTGTCTGCCCACAAGGCATTGATGAGTTTCATATCCCAAATTTTCTTATTTATCTCCAAAATATTCTTGATAATATTGACCAAAGACTTATTCAAAGACTCGACCAATACATTTCCTTTCGGGTAGTATGCAGTTGACCAACCCAACATGATATTGTACTTCTCACAAAATTCCACCATATTTTGGGACTTAAATGCAGCTACGTTATCCGTGATGATCTTCTACGAACAACCAAATATAGACAAGATATTAAATTCCAAAAATTGAGTGATAACAAAATCAGTTGCTTGCATGGTTTAGATTTCCTCAATCCACTTTGTAAAATAATATGTAGCCATCAAAATCCACTTATAATGGGAAGATAATGAGGGATGGATCTCACGTATGAAATCGAGGCACAAATCCACTTATACTGGTAAGATAATGAGGGATGGATCTCACGTATGAAATCAAGGCACCATTTCTGAAATGGTGCCTGGACAGATATGGGCTGAAAAGGAAGTTGCAGCAACGTCCTGTTCCCTTCAAAAACATGACATTTGTGACAGCTCATCATGGTTTTGTACAAATCAGAAAAAAGAGTGGGCCAATAGAAACCAACCCTCAAAACTTTTTTCGTTGTAGTCTTCAAGAATAAATTACCACCACAATCACCCTTTTGGAAGTCATTCATCAGCTCCTTCACTTCACTTTCGACAAGATAATTCACAAAAAAACCTCTAGGTATTTCCAATACAAAACATTGTCTAAAATAAAATATTTCGAAGCCTTTAATTTCAATGATATACCTTTAATTGTAGACACACCTGACGAAGGATTTAAATGCTGCAGAACGTAAACTATATCAGCCTACTAGGGGGATGAGATGAAAATTTGAGATACCTGTGTCAACAATTCATCAACCTATTTTTCATAAAGTGAAGAAATAATATTTATGTCCAACGCATGTAGATTAGATTTTGCCATAAAATTTTCCAAACCGTGTCCTTTGATTAGCTTTGTAAGCTTGATTTCTAGATAATATTCAAGAATGGTTGCAATCCATTTCCCTCGCCTCCCTTCTGGATGAGTTTTCATCAACGCATCCTTCACCGCTACATTTAGAACATAAGCTATGATGTGATAATGTAACATGTACACCCAAAATTCCTTCAATTCTTTCACCAAGGCCAAAGAATTTTTTTCAATGATGTTGTATCTCAGTGCTGCATCTCTTATGGTTCGATTGAAAAAGGAAATTGGTTGCTCTGTCTTTGAATCCTTTTTCTACATTAGTATGACAACCAAAGTGTGCTCGTAAGTGAATGAAAATATTATGAAATCTAAAGTATAATCATAGTTGATCAATGTGGGAGAAAATGTTAAAGCAAATTTGACTGAATTGAATGATTTCTTCACATATTCTAACCATCTTACCTCAATTTCCTTCTTCAGCATATTTTTCATATCTCTAAGGTGCTCAACGAGATTATGAATGAATCTCCTGAAACTTTTTATCTTACTATTGAACGACTAGATATCATTTTCGTTCCTTGGGAAGTCTAACTACTGAATTTTTTCGATCCTAGAGGGATCAATGCAAATGCCATCTTTTGAGATGATGTGCCCAAGTAGTTTTCCCTCGGGTTAAATTTGCAAAGATATAGAGGAGCAAGATATAAATTCCTATGTGATGGGCTTAGGATTTTGTCGGTGTAATGTCAGGATTTAAAATGAAAGAGGATATTAATGAGAATCTGTCATGAATTCATTAAACAAGAAGAAAAATTGCATAAAATGACATTCCCAAACAAAATAGAGCTTTCATGAAAGAATTCTTCTTATACAAATTTTAGGAAAATCACTGAAGAGAGAAGATATGGAAAGGAGACATGTATATCATCTATATAAAACTATAAAAGAGAAAATACAACATCACAAACTCACTGCACATGGATTCATAGATAATAGCTGCAACTAGTCATTTGATTTCATGAATAAAAGTTGAAGTACAAGCTACTATAGGTTCACCCTCTAATATCCAAGGATCAAAATGACTAAGAAATCCATACATATAGAAAAAAAAACATTTCCCCTCTCTTAGGGATCGAATCCTAGAGTGGAGGAATATTTCACATGATTCCCTCACCTAAAACCTTAAGGGACATTAAAAAATCTCTCCTCAAGATAGAAAACCGAATACATTTGACCATGAAAGGTATTTACAAGCACGAATCCACCTATTTTTCACTTTAACTAGCCTATTTACACTTTAATTCATCATTAAAACATCATAAATGAGAAATTACATCAGTATAATTCTAACTAGACTGAGTCAACTAATAAAATAGGCTTCCAAGCAAAATCACAACGAAATATTAGAAAAGTGCAGCGTGCGAGGAGAAAGCGCAATGTGTTAGGTGTAAATGGCTTTTGGAGGCCTTCCCTAGGTCCAAATCGGGATCTGAAAGATGTTGGAGAAATATCTGCCTATCTACTACATCATAGAACCTTCAAGCATTATAAAATATTGTTTTGGCCCTCTAAAAATAAATTCTCCAACTACTACTACAAAATCGCAGTGACATTATAAAAAACATGGCAGAAAGGTGTTTTTTAGGTGGGTTTTTACCTTTTCACCCACTAGAATCTATTGACACGGCTCTCCCAAGTGCTAAATTTGATATAGAGGTCAAGAGAAGTCCAAAATGTAAGAATTTTGGCATTTTTATGCCCCCAAAAAAATCACGGTGTGAGGCTCACTACGTTTTTGGACCAATGACTGTGCAAAAATTGACAAAATGCCCAAAAGCTTCAAAATTTTCCAAACTTTCTCCAAATTTGCTCAAAATTATTCCTAAATTTCTCCATGGAGAATTGTGATGGTAAGTTATGCTATGAGTTAAGCATCAGCAAATAGATCCAACTTACCCTTCTCCTTTTCCTTCATTAGGGTTTCCTTGAGTTTTGCCTTCAATTGCTTGTTCCTTACCTTGGAGACCTAATTTCTGGTGCAGTAATGCATGGCCATGTGCCTCTGTATGTTTTTGTTCTTATTTTCCCTCTTCAAGAGTTTCTCCAAGTGACAATTAATATTATCAAGCCAATATTCCATATCCTTATCAAATTATGCCAATATGAGCTCATTGACTATCAATTGGGTTTGTTATCACTGGAAAATCGTACAAGCAAAGTGACATTATTTTATGTTAGGCAGAAGGATTTACAGGGCTGAGAGACATTACATAATCTTAAAATATTTCAAAATCTCTAAGGTTTTAGGAAAAATAAAATTTCATACAAGAAGGACTAGTCAAATGTGCCTTTGCGAGCCTTTTCCTCAAAAATGCGCGCAATCCTAGGAGTGGTGGAAATCATTTTCTAGGACCATGAGGCACACTCTAGGACATTGATTCCACACTTGAATTTGCCTAATGACAGCCGCCCAAGCCTCCTTAGGACATCAAGGGAGCACACAATGGTATAAATGTGGCACACAACAGAATCACCCTCCTCTCTTGGGTCACTATCCACAATGTACCATGAGAGGGAAGGAGGATTTGACTTCTCCTATAAAAGGCCAACAAGAGATGAACAACATGAGAGCACATTGTTATGCTGGACATAATTTCAACAAGAAATACGAGCAGTGTGTGATCCAGAGCAGAGTTAGAGGGGACTCAGATTTTGGCCATCCAACAACTCCAGTCCACCATAGTAGAGAGAGGGAGACCGTGCACCAAGGTAGCTTGGAAGTAAAGACATCCTTGCATTGAGACTTAGAACGCCTAGTTGTAAGGGCCCCTTGGAAAGTGGGTTAAAGTTTCATCCTCATTTCCTACCAAGACTCAATAAGAGGGGACATAAGTGTCGCCATTTGGAATATTGAATTTGTTTGACTCTATTTAGACCTTTTTTGTTATTTGTTTTATTTTTGGTTTAATTTTTATGTTTGAATACACATGATATTTATCTATCTAGTATGTTTATGTTTGAGCATGTTCCACTTGCTTGACTCCATACATTTTCTTCCTATGAACAATAACTTAAGAGGGAAAACCACACCTCTTAAGTTGGTGTGATTTCGTACATACGTGCACCAGACACATTAACACAAGATGTGCGACTCCACTAATGTTTATTTCCAAGTTTATGTGGCTATGCCTTTTTGCAGAGACCCCTGTCTTTGCTATGGAGTTGGGCTAGAATTTCTCTCTTTCTCTCATTCATTGTCTGGTTCATCCTAAGTGATTGACTGAAGCAGAAAATCTCCCAAAACATATTCTGTAGGAAATTTGTGCGCATTTCTCACAGACAGGCGCGCCAGAAGGCATGCGTTCAGAGCTGACCTACACATAGAAATCGTGCCTATTTCAGCCTTTTGCGTGCAGAAAACAGAATGAGACTTTTCTCCAACAATTTGATATTTTCCTACTTGTAAAGAGTAACTCGCAGCCCATAATACATCTACCGGCACTAGTTGAGGTGCCCCACAGCTTGCTAAAGCTCACTCTTAGCTGCTTTTGGTAGGCTTGGTGTTAGTTTTATTTCAAGTTGATTTTTGCAAAGTTGACACATAGTTTAAGTAGGAGGAAAATTAACTTGCATTCCAAAATAGTTTATTTTTTGCAAATTTAGGTACCAAAACACATAGGTAATTATCCAAAGTAAGTGGCCCAAGTCCACGCACACTTAGCTAGTTATTTTTCTAGTGTAAAAGTCATTATTTTAGTTCAATTTTTGCACTAGGATTTTAGGACTAGGATCTAATTGTCGATAGAAGAGAAAGTAATATTTGTTGCCTTTGCACCCTCCAGTGATCCTAGGCAAGCATATGAACATTAGGTATTCACAAGTCACCATCTCCCTATAGTGGATCACATATATTAACTAGGAAAAATTGAAAGCGACCCATATCCACGCATGTTTTTCTTATGAGCAAGGAACAAAATAACATAGTTTAAATAGGGGATTTTGAAAAGGATCACCGCATATCCACACGTTAAAACTATGTTCTTGTTCACTTTTTTCTCACACACATCCACACACTAAGCAAAGAAAAGACACCTAAAACTAACTTAACAAAACTCACTAAATTCTCCCCATAGGGGCAACAAAAGAATTTATAGTCTAAGTTAGGATCAAGGGGGTAGGCATCCCATTAGCCACCTTGATCATTATTCATCTTGAAACATAGGGAACTTTCAAATCCACCTATCATCCCATGGAAAATAAAACCCAAGCCCGGCAGAGACTCGATTTAGAGGGGGTTAGGCTTAGGTGCAGTGCGTGTGGTATCAGTTGGGGCTACCTGACACAGCTGATACTAGGTTCTGTTAGCTGAACTACCAAGAAGCCCAAGACTCAAATGCTCACGTAGGATGGTGTTACTTAGTGGCCAAAATTAGGGCATCATTTCCCTATAGGTGACGGTGTAGGCAAGCAATAGATCCTTTACCCTTACCTTGGTGGATTTTCTTCGGTTGAATGGGGGCATCACCTGCTCTTATGGGACGTTGTGCCAGAATTCGCAAGATATCTTCGTAAGGCCCAAATAAATTTGAGTGCGTGAGGATTTGTGTATCATATGCAAACAAATAAACACCATATTTTTTGATTTACTGGTCACATAGGATTAATCTAAAGGGAAAATTTATTTTATTTTCGCTTTGTTTTATGTATGCGATCATAATTTTTCTTTGATTATAATCTCTATCCTCTCAAATATTTCCAAAGGAATATCTAGTTGATGCCGGAATGGACCCAACAGGACCTTGTTGATCTAGACGTCTTCTGGACCTCCCCCCATTACCGGGAGGGGTTCTAGGTATTTTTCCATTTAGGCGTCAAAGACAAAACATGACCTCTATTATTGTTTCATCCTTTATTGGGGAATATTTAGCTAGGAATCCTAGTCAGTCTCTAAATGCCACATCGGTGAACACCCACACAGGGTCACCACACACCACTCTTCCCACAACCCCTAGAGGGCAGAGGAGTGCTACCCATTAGGGAAGTCGGTTAAACACATAGCAGGGTACGTCGCAGAAAAACCCTATTCCTAACTAGAACATTGTATTTCACAAGTCGCAATGGCTACAACCTCGCAGTCACCTTTTATAGCTTCATTAAATGTACCAGATTTAACCAAGTTGACAAACGACCCCATTGCAAACAATCCTATATGGCCTCTCATGCCCACGAAGCTCCCTTCAGACATTCCAATGTTCAAAGGAAAGAAAGCCGAAGACCCTGGAAATCAAGTTATGAATTTCAACCTATGGTGTTTGTCGAACAACATCGTTGATGATACTATTCGACTGAGTCTATTTCAACACACTCTAACCAGAGTGGCAGTGAAATGGTATGTGGAGCAACCCTCTGCCACACATGGAACCTTTAGCGCCCTCTCCACTACCTTCCTGACCTATTTTCAATTACCCATCCATGACGATTCCAGAATGGAGTTACTGACCAACTTTAGGCAAACCCCCACCATCCATATCTCAGACCATATTCATGAATAGCGGCGGTGTCATAGTTTGTGCAAAGCCAAACTCGACGATCGATTTCTGTTAGACCCATTCCTGAAAATGCTCACTGTAGATATTTCAAAGGATGTTGTGCAACAAAAGCCCATATCAGAAGAGGATGCCATCAGTAAGGCCCAACAAATCTAGCTGATCTATATGTAGTCAAGCTATATTTACAATATCCTGCCAAACACCCCATGCCTCCAAACTTACAAATAATTTGTATGCGCGTCGAACTCTGCAGATGGTTTAATTCGGTCATTGACCCAAATTCACCCAAGCATAAACGTTCAATACCCTGGTTACACATATGATTCTACCCAGAATGTACCACAACTTGACTACCAAAGTCATCACATGCCTCCGCAAAATTTGACCTGTAGGGCGTCGTCGTATCACCATCATCATGGAGGACCTTATCCTCCGGCTAATGGGACCCAGTATGCAGATAGAAATGCTAATGGAAGAGCTTTCCCCCAAAAACCATTTACAAACAAGGGACCACATTATCCTTAGTCCCCAGCACAAGACCCTACCATGCAAAATAATGCACAATTGAACTTTGTGCAACCTTCCCAAAACCAATCATGCCAAGCATATAACCAGGAGAAATATCCTCCTAACGTGGTTAAGAAAAAAGGAAAAAACAAGCATAAAGGAAATCATAGACAGGGGGGCAACAACCAGAAACACCCTCCATGATCTCAGGCTGGAGGAAACTCCAACCAAAATAAAAATAGGAGCCAAGAAACTCCCAAAGACAGAACAAAAGGCCACCTCTTCGAACAAACCACTATCACTTAATATGTGGTGAGTACGGCCATTATACTCACCATTGTCCCTACCTCCAAGAGCTGAAGAAGATGCAGAGTAACTGTGGACAAGGGGGATCCTTCCAACAGACAACGGTCATGAACGAACCTTTCCCCCACTAAGCGACAATAAGCACGCAGCAACAAAATCTCGACGACTCCGAAAATAATAGGCACGAAATCTACATGACTAGCAGGGAAATGTTTTTCAAACACAAAATTGAAATTATGATACCCCACCAAACACCAACACATTAGGGACTAGTACTAGTGCACCAACAACACCTTTGACCATACCAAAGATGCCTCTTGAACCTTTGCCAAAAATGGCTAAGGGACCAACTAGGCGAGCAGGAAACTATTCTAAAGAAGCCCATAACTATAGCATTGTGGATGATCTAGCTCAATATCCCACTGCTATGTCAGCTTTGGAGGTATTATAGTCATGCCCAAAGTAGCGGAAAGCCCTACTTTCCACATTAGGCCCCATCGACCTTGCTGATACATGCCTAATGGCTTTTGATTTAGATAAATCCACCCCTAGGCTTCCTTCAATGCTCGCCTTCTAGATACCAGTGTCGGTCCAGAACATTACCATTCACCGATCTATCATTGAAAAAGGTTCATCCACATTCATCATGTCAAATAACATTTGGAAGAAGTTAGGGTCATCCGAACTAAAGCCATCAGACATCACGCTTAGAGCATACAATGGTCGCCCTTCGGCCCTCGTCAATCTCTACCAAAATGTCCTGGTCTACTTAGTCGGAAGGATGGTAATTATAGACATTGAAGTCTTGGACTCCCTGTTGGGCTAAAATATACTCCTTGGTTGGATTTATATGTATGCCATGTCAGCCGTCGCCTCCTCCATCTTTCAAACTATGATGTTCCCTCATGAGGACCGCAATCATTACTGTTGAACAATTGATGCATAGCAAAAAGTGTCCCCTAATAAATACCGATGTCATTCTACCCTACGTAGACACATATATGGAAGCGCTTTCACAGTACCAAGAATATAGCCCCAACCAGTTTAGATCGTCATCCATCCTAGGATCATTCCCAAGAGATCCCCCCGTTTATACCTCAGTTATCACTTGATGTCACAGGTGCTCTAGTGTGCATGATGTCAACATCAAGTGATAAAGCTAGTTATGACATAGACATGAGTAGTAATGACATCGAGTCCTCATCCATGAAAACCTCTCTAGTCTACGCCACTTCCTAGACCCCTTTCCTCTACCCCCTAGCTAGTTTCATATCCCAGGAGGTCTTGGTAACAGTGGTGTTACCAAACATATATTTTGCAATAATAGTTTGGTACCTTGTTCCCCCTATTGGGACAGGAGCCACACACATCACCACCATAGGGTTAAATCCCCTCAGTTCTGAGGAGGCCCCACCCATTCAGGAAACCGTCGAAAAAATCCCTACAAAGGAATTCCCATTGCAAAACTGATGATTTCGACTAAGAAAAATGAGAGAGGAAAGATGGTGGAGACTCCCACCATGCAACAAGAGTCACTAGGTTGTGCCATATGTGATGTAGTAGGTCACCCTAGCCACATCTGGCAAGAGTTGGACAAATTAAAACCGCTCCTTAGCTCTGAGGTAGACATCGTGACACCATGTTCCTGTAAAAAGGAACCTGCCACCAGAAGTAAGGGAAAATAATTTCATACCAGTCACGCATGTGCTATCTGCAGCAATTATGAGCACTATACCCATCATTTCCTAGAAATCCTGAGATATAGGGACACCTTACATGCCATCGAGCAATCCTATCAAAAGGATCTCTCCACCCAGTCATTTAGAGATGAACCTCACACCATCCTGTACCTACAAAAGTAAAAAAGTCACCAGAAAGACTCACGTTCATATTTCCCCCTCCTATCATACACTGCATGTTGTAGGATGAACATGGTCACTTCATCAAATAATGTGTAGCTTTGGAACTCATCCACAGATGGTATCCTATAGAATGGGTTTATTATGTTGGTTTGCGAGCAACACAATTCACATGTCATTTATGTGCCGACAACAACATTTCAGAAAATTTCCACTATATCCCCCGATTCCGATTAGTGCTGGCTATTTTTTGCTCAGCCATAGTCTGCCTCTCTCAAGAAGATGGCACAAACTCATAATCCAGAAATAGCTCGAAAAACCAAGAAGATGTGATGAGCAGATCCATCCTCTTTTTGTGAGCTGAAAAGTGACCAATTAGGGAACCCTTAGTTACCCCAAACTGCTCTCTATAGAGAAGACCAACATGTGCATTATGTAAAATGCCAAATCATGTGGTCGCCACATACCCTAATTTAGCAGCATTATGACGTTGGTACCCCACCAGAACACAAATAGAACACAACGGGACCCCCTATCTAGGCTATTTTTCCCACTATGTCAAGGCAATCACTATGGGCAGCATTGTACCTCTATTCTACAAGGTCATCCTCTCATTGATATGATTCATACATTAGAGAATAAAGAACACGATCTCCTTAAACAATATAGAAATTATATCACCCCCAGACCAGCAACCCAACACCCACATCGGTGTGACGGGAAAAATGGGATGGCACACTAACAAAGCATGACCTAGGCCCAACATAGGATAATATTCAGACTATGCGACATGACTGACTACCAGGTCAATCAATGCAAAGAAATGAAGCACCTCGCAAATTTTTTTTGCACAGTCTCTTCTCTACCAGAAAAACTTCTCTCTAACCAAGAGAAGATCATGTGTACTTATTGTCGGATTTGTTCAGACTTTCATCATACAATTAAATGTGAGCATATCCCCAAGCTAAGAGTGGAAAGAGAAGTGTTAAGTCTACACTCTCCAAAATATCTAGACAGACCCAAGCCAACGACATGGAAATGGAAACAAAATGCCTCATCTTCTACAATAGATCCTTAAGCATCCACATCTGGGACAAAGAGTAGTGTTGATTCCCACACAATCTACTTAGTTGGCACAGTGGTACCATGCACCATTTGCACTAGCCATAACCACTATCCAGAGGCATGCCCATTAATGGAAACTTTCAAAAACCTTTGCACCAGGCACAATGTCCACCAACAAGAAATTGACCATCCTATCGGGGGACCCAACCTTGCGCTCACACAAACTCCCATCACGGAGATTCTCCCCCCACCAAACACCGATCACATGATACACCACATATGATTTGTATCATCATATATTGGAAATAGGATTGCAGCCGCCCCCATGTTTGAGGATTCCCAACTTATTCCTATCGCAAAAGGTTAGGGTTCCTTGCACTTTTGCATTGATTTCTGCTAGATCCCGAATTTACATGCCAACATCAAACTCCTCGATGATACCCAACCTCTAGAAAAATGCCTATTACAACTAGAGCTCATCGACGAAAGCTAAAGAAAATTTATACAACACAATGAGGCCCATAAGAAAAGGGTAAAAACATCTTTCAACTGCCACATCAATCCTCACTCATTCACCGAGGGAGAACTAGTCCTTTGCTACGATGTTGCAAAAGAAGACCTAGTGCCAGGAAAGTTTGAAACCTTGTGGAAAGGACCCTACATCATAAAAAAAATCCTCTTCCAAGGGGCATACATCTTGATAGAACCAGATGGGACATGCATCAGCAACCCCATCAATGACCTTTACCTCAAGAAATTCTACCCATAAGGGTGAAGAAGGCTCTACCCTAGAGTCAACGTATACAAACCCAACCACTATAAATTTTTGACAAAAATACATTTTACAAAATGCACTCGAGTGTCACAATGGATTACCAATCCAGCCCTTAATTCAGATTTGATGATGGAGCATCAAGATATTCTCAAAGTTGATTAATAGCCGCCTGGGTTATTTATCATCTTGACCGATCACCACTCTACACCAATGGTGTGTGTATCGGTTGAGCAAGAAACAATCAGGCATAATATGATGACATCATTAGACTTATGTGCAACGCCCTCCATCAAGGCATACACCATATGCATATCTACCTTTATTACTAATTAGTAGTGTGGCAGTTAAACCAAACATTTGATATACGAGATTCACATCTATTTAGAAAATATTTGCGTGCAAAAATATTAAGAAGACAATTTGACTACATTACATTCAAACATGTACAAAGGAGTCAAAACCAAACAGCTGATCACATAGCTAACAATATTCTAAATTGGAATGCATCTCGAATAAACAATCATACATGAAAAAAACAAAAGCATAGAAAAAACATAGATATCCATCAGCATAATATAATATATAAGCATAAACAACGGGCACACCATGTAGAGCTGCAAAAAATATCTCTCATATATATATATCAAAATGTATGTGTCTAAGTACAAAAAATAGTGTCTCAGGCCCATCAGTTAGCCCAAAAAGATATAAATATAAGTCATCAGAAATAGTGGAAGCATCCTCATAATGGGTGTTTTCCCCATGTACAAAAAGACTCTAGGGAGGTGCTCTGCCAGTTGGGGCACCTAGACCCATTTCCACTCCCGATACCAGTACTGGAGCCGCCGTCAAAACCGAGACAACCACCTGACGTAAAACTGGCTCAGAATCTGTACAAACCAGTATTGTATGAACCCCATCTCCCCTAGACAAAAAATAAAATAAAATGCTGGACGTCATGGAGTTTACCTAGCCATAAAATCGCTAATCCCAAGTGCTTAGGCTAACTGCAATGAAAAGAATTGCTCCGCAGAAGCCTCTGACCTCTCAATACTCAATGGACATAAATGAACTGAATTGGGTTATATTCACCTATATGTGGCCGTTTTCTAAAAATTTGGATGACCATAACGAGAGCTCAAAAGGCTCAATCACCGGACCGAAAGTAGCACTATGATCAACACTCCATAATTCCCAAGGGAAGTGCCACACATCGACACCCCCAAAAAAAATAATTTTTTAGTGCCCGGAGGTATGCCCTCTCTCATCTTATTTTTTAAGCACATTTATTTCAAGAATATTTGGATAAAGAAGATGCTTTCACTTGGGGTAGTTGTTTTTGCAGGTAGTATGAAAACTATCCGCAACTCCATCCACTGAAAGTTTGAGAGCAGATATCATTCTACCCCCAACATGATAGAGTCCCTGAAAAACTCTGCATATCTTGACATCATTTATCCATCATAAATCATCCATATGTTCCACACATTCAACCATGTTTATCATCACCTCACCTTGCACATGATAAGCATCCTTGTTGGTTGGTAGAGCCTCCCCCCCCATGGCGCTCGTCACCCATAGTAGACCATATATATCACAAGAATAGTGACACCATGGCCATACCATTGTAGTCCGGGAAGCACCTCATGTCCATTCACCCACCATGAATCAAGTCAAGTTTTACCATATCAAAATAAAACCCCTTTCCCAGATGACCAGGTTGTACAAGAAGATCGAAAAGCACATTACCGTGCCTCGCATTTGGCCCACCATACCTCCATCAACATAACCCATATGCGATACTTTTTCATTCGCTTCATCAACCTCACACATGAGACCAACCAATGGGGCCCCCACCCTCAGCAAAACACCTTCCTCACATCATCAGTGAGCGAACATTTTCATGTTTTGGGGCACCAATCTCTATGTTTTGTACAGAACAAACCCCATTATTTTATTCTTTCGGTAAGTGTAAAAAGACCGCAAATGGTGCACTAAATCCCCCACCCACTCATTCATTTTTTATCCCATGGAAACAATCCCTGATCACCCTTGGTCGGAGTATCACACCCACACCCAAAATCCACCATGACATTCGTAACCAGTTTGTACCCACCCTGGAAGTCCTACTGACTCCAAGGATTTCCCCATCAGAAATAGTTATGACTACTGCCAAGCTACTTTTTATACTCCAACCTTGGGCCACTGAATCCCCATGATCAGTTTTCATTCACCCATCACCATCATGCCTATGTTAAAACCATCACATCTAGGATCCTGATCCTCCATATCAGTGACCCTCTTATTCGGTTGAGGCTTCCTTGTTGTCATCATCAACACCTCTTTTCCAAACAGGAAGCGGTACCATGGATCACCCCTCTCCATAAAAGGGACATCCTCGGGGGGCACTGTGGGAGACATCATTGCCCACATATGTCATCTATCCTCCTGAAATTAGACCATAACACAAGCTTTCATGTTAGGACGGTATCGTACCTCACAACCATTACACTTTGATCAAATTCATCGAAGACCCATGCCTTTATAAGCATCTCTTTCAGCAATGCTTGCATGGGAAGGTCCCAGACAATACCTATGCATAAAATGCACATTTATATGCCATACCAAGTCTACGCATATGGGTACCACTTTCAATCTATTGGCAAAGAAAAAACGACTCTAAGGGCATCAGCAGTCATCGTCATCAACCAACATATCACTACCATATTAGTGACATAGAAAGAATATGTATATGTCAAATAGATTAGTTTAACTAGCCAAAGCATCACAAGCATGGGACATGCCCGCCTCATAGAAAATTTGCATGTATTTTATTATACCATTTCTTGCAAGGATCCCACAAGACATGGTTTCTCTTCCACCTGGTGCAGGGTGTCTCTAATTCTGAGCTACACGCGAGTCTCTCTCTCTACACACAATATACATAAAAGAAACTATAATGTATTTTGGCTAGAAAGTTCTTCCTATACCTCACACATTAGGGGAAACTTTTATCACTGGAAAATCGTACAAGAAAAGGTGACACTATTTAATGTTAGACATAAGGATTTACAGGGCTGAGAGACATTAGAAATATAAAAGTATTTAAAAATCTCTAAGGTATGAGGAAAAATAAAATTTCCACAATAAGGACTAGTCAAATGTGCCTTTGCGCGCAAAAGTCTTCGATAAACGTGCCTTTGCACACTTTTTGCTAAAAAATGTGCACAATCATGGGAGTGGTGGAAGTCATTTTCTGGGACCACAAGGCACACTCCAAGACATTGATTCCACACTTGAAGCTGCCTAAGGACATCTTCCCAAGCCTCCTTAGGACATCTAGGGAGCACACAATGGACCAAATATGGCACATAATGGAATCACCCTCCTCTTTTGGGTCACTATCCACAATTTACCAAGGGAGGGAAGGAGGATTTGAATTCTCCTATAAAATGCCACCAAGAGATGAAAAACATGAGAGAACATTGTTATGTTGGAAAAAATTTCCCCAATAAATACTAGTAGTGTGTGATCGAGAGCTAAGATAGAGGGGACTCAGTTGTTGGCCATCCAACAACTCCAGTCCACCATAGTAGAGAGAGGGAGAATTTGCACCAAGGCAGCTTGGAAGTAAAGAAATCCTTGCATTGGGACTTAGAACCCCTAGGTCTAAGGGCCCCTTGGCAAGTGGGTTAAAGTTTCATCCTCATTTCCTACCAGCACTCAATAAGAGGGGACGTAAGCGCCTTCATTTGGATTATTGAAGTTGTTTGAATCTATTTAGATCTTTTCTGTTATTTTTTTTATTTTTAGTTTAATTTTTGTATTTGAATATGCATGCTATTTCTCTATCTAGTATGTTTATGTTTGAGCATGTTCCACAAAATTTCTTGAATCCATATATTTTCTACTTGTGACCAATAACTTAAGAGGGAAAACCACACCCCTTAAGTTGGTGTGATTTCGTACATATATGCACCAAACACACTAACACATGGTCATTGGTGGAGTTGCTTCAATTTGTTACTGAAGTTCCATTTTGAGGACTCCAGTCCTTGGCCTCTTCCTTCTTACCTTCTCTTCCTAACCATCTGACTCATCTATGTCAACTACTTCTTTTCGCTTTACATATTCTTTGCTAAAATCAATTCTAGGCCTATTCAAGAGTAGTTGATTTACCTTTAATTGGATCTTTTCTTGTTCCAGGAATGAAATAGATAAGTTGGCCTTTGATAAGTTGTCCTTGAGTTCTCTGATATGAGAATATTTATCCATGATGACCTTCTCTACTTTATATTCTATTCATTCACCTCCAAGTCTTCCATGTCAGTGTCAATATGGAATGGCTCATCATCTTGTAAAGATGCCTCATGATGTGATGATGATCCCTGTTCAACTGATGTGGGATTGTACCTTTCAACAATTCTTGTAGAAAACACAAGCCTCCTTTCTCTTTGATATGTTTGAGTCACTGCAACCCTAGGTTTAATCTTTATTGAAATTGTGCTAGATGAGGCAATCTCATGTTTCTTTGATGGTGTTGATGGTGTTGCTGATGGTGTACTTTGGCTAGTAGGTTGACTAGCAAGGGGAAAAAATATATTGGACTGAATGAATGTCTCTCAAGATATGTTCATCTATGTGAGTTGGTGTGATAGAATTATTTTGATGAGGTAATGGTGGAAAAGAGTACCCTGGTGACCAGTCTCTTTATGTTTCACTTTATATGTCATTTTAGCTAAGCTTTTGTAGAGATAGTAGGGTAGGTTGAGAGTTTTCACCGTTTTGAAGTGCATTAGAAATTTGACATGATATGTGTACAACCTTTAAAATCTACCCTCACATGTAAAATACCTCATAATGGCCTTCATTAATGGAGAAAAATTATCAAGCTGCTGTCCAAAAGGAAAAATCTTCTTGATGGCATATTTGTAGTGACTTCTAATGAAATATTTGTAATTATGAACATCCAAATATGATTTTTTGAACCAATTTTCCCCGCTGCGGCCTCAGTTTAAAATATGAAGCTCACTCCTACAATTGTGACCATATCTCAACTACATTTTGTGGCAAACATACTTGTTAATTTGGAATGATATCTCACTTATTGGATTTTCTTACAAAATCCTAAAAAAACTACATTCTGAAAACACTATTTGGTAAAAGAGGATGACATCAACTCATGAGTGTTAAGTGGATCAAACCTTCATACATGTCATGCTTTGTTATAATGCTTCTTTTCTCCCTCCATGTTTGAGATTGCAGAGAAAAACCTTGTGGAAAACAAGGGAAGTAGGTGAGGGGAGGGGATGAAGGGATTAGGGAGACAATATGAGGGTAGGAAAATTTAGGGAGGTAGATAGGGGTATTAGGGATCTTATGGAATTTCAGGGTGGAAAAAATGGTGAAGGGATTGGTGTAGGGAATTTAAGCACAGTCCTTACCCTAAAACTACCAAAATTGCAGTGTAGGAGATAGGGTTAGGTATAGGGATTAGGGAAATGAGGGAGCAAGGATAGGGAAAGCTTTGGGGAGGTGTGTTGGGTATAGGTAAGGGTAATATGAGTAGGGAAACTAGTTTTTTCTGTTGGAAGTCAACCACATGTTCCAAACCATGAAAATGCAGCATGGAGGCTACGTGAGACTTCACCACTATAATGCTGAAGAAAATGAGGAAAAGAAGAGTTGGTATGGTATTAGTTACTTTCAAAGAATATCCTGGAATCCTTGGTTCCTGAAAGGTACCATTGAAAATGATCCTTTTCACTCAAACAGTGAAAGCGTAGCATGGCCAATGAAAACACAACGTGCTCTTGAAAAACACAGTGTGAGAGAGGGAAAATGATTTTGAGAATGAAATTTCAATGATTAGTGTGATTCGATGGCTCTCACTGATAGTTTGGAGCTCAATATGAATGAATAGAGGGATTGGAGTGTTTGAATGGTTTTTTGTAGCTTGTGGAAATCAGATTATTTACATAGTGGTATGGTGGCCCACCATGTGCTTTTTCACCTTTGACTTGAAAAATTTTCAGCTTTGGGACATTAGAAACATATTACATCATATTTGAAATAAAATTAAACTTGAAAAAAAAAATTATTGAGATTTTTCCCTATTACTACTCCATTTCCGTATTTATTGATGAAATGATAGATCTTTTATGGATTTGACCCTAAGTCCTAATGGTGACATTTCATGAAATAAGCTAAACGATGACCATGGTGGTATGAATGATGATAATGAAGAATTTTTGGTGATGACTCATACTAATAAAATATGGAAATTATGAACACATGCTTTTTTTTAAAGGAGTAGTAATAGACCTAGATACACTAGCCAGTGACCAAATTTTTATTTCAAGACCTACTGAATCCATAAAAAATTGACTTGAGACCCGAACAAAAAAATTGTAATAGCACATTTGATCACTAGCGACAGGCTGAAATAACTGAAACTATAGTTGGCTATAACTGGGGATGGCATCTCCTTGGAGGTGTCAAGAATATCGTAGACTAGGTAGCCTTATCATTGGGCATGGAGTCAAAAATTGAAGACTGAAAACTGACTGACAAACTGAACTAAATTTGACTGAAACAAAAAATTACATTACTCATGAATCAATATCCAATCAAGGAAACCTTATGGCCTTCACCTCGAGCTCCAAGCTTCCATTATTAACTCCTTCACACTTTGGCTGAAAAAGTAAAATGATATGTACAATCACTGAGAAACTTCAGAAATTTGATCAAAAAAGGCAGTGATTGAGAAGCCTACCATTGAATGGTCCTCTTCCATAGTATTTCACATTCAGTTCCTCCAACAAGTAAGCATGTTTCCCTCTTGAAACTGAAATTTTGTACGATCCCTTCCATAAATTCTCAAACTTACCGTCCTTTCCTTTATCTTCATTTCAAGCATACCAACAAAGGACCACATCACCAATATTGAAGTAATCCTTTGTTTTTCCATCATACACTTTCTTGATTCTTTATTGAAGCCTAGAAGTGTTTTGAAACACTTCCTCCCTAGTTTGTTGCAAATGAATCATTTGGTTTATCCGCCGCTGAATATCATTCAGTTCGCTGCCAATTTCCTGCAATATCTTCATGATTGGAACAATAAGAGAAGTAGGAAATAATGTATCAACTCCATACACTAACTCAAAAGGTGACATGCATATGGAATTATTATTACTTACTATGTCTGCTCACAAGGCATTGATTACTTTCTTATGCCAATTTTTCTTTTTTACGTCCAACATCTTCTTGATAATATTGACCAAAGACTTATTCGAAGACTCGGCCAATCCATTGCCTTGTAGGTAGTATGCAGTTGAATGACCCAACATGATATTGTACTTCTCAAAAAATTCCACCATATTTTTGGACTTAAATGCAGTTGCATTATCCTTGATGATCTTTTGCGAACAACCAAATATAGACAAGATATTATATTCCAAAAATTGAATGATAACCAAATCATTTTCCTGCCTAGTTGGGATTTGCATCAATCCACTTTGTAAAATAATATGTAGCCGTCAAAATCCACTTGTGTTGGGTGGATGATGAAGGATGGATCTCACCTATGAAATCAAGACCCCATTGCTGGAATGGTGCCTGGACTGATATGGGCTACAAAGGCAGCGGGAGAAACATCCCTTTCTCTTGGAAAATTTGACATTCGTGACAGATGATCACGGTATTGTACACATCAGAAAAAAGAGTCGGCCAATAGAAACCATCCCTAAAAAAAAATTTCATTGTGGTCTTCTAGAATAAATGACCATCAAAATGAACCTTGTGGAAGTCATTCATCACCTCCTTCACTTCACTTTCAACAAGACAATGCAACAAGACACCTCCAGGGTCTTCCCACTAAAAAACACTATCTATAATACAATACTTCGAAGCCTTTAATTTAAATTTTGTACCTTTGCTTTTTAGACACACCTCGCGAATGATTTAAATGTTTTAGAACAAGAACTATATCAACATACCAATGGGATGAAATCAAAATTTGAGATGCCTGTGTCAATGAGTCATCAACCTCTTCTTCAGAAAGTGAAAAAATCATATTTTTGTCCACCGCATGTAGATTATATTCTGCCATCAAATTTTCCAAACCCTATCCCTTGATAAGATTTGTCAGCTTGATATCCATTTCATATTAAAGCATTTCTGCAATCCATTTCTCTCGCCTCCCTTTTGGATCATTTTTCATCAACACGTCCTCCACCGCTGCATTTTGAACATAAGCTATGATGTCAGAATGTAAGATGTATACCCAAAATTCCTTCAATGCTTTCACCAAGGCCAAAGATTTTTTTTAAATAATGTTGTATCTCAGCATCACATCTCTTATGGTCTAGTTGAAAAAGGAAATTGGTTGCTCCATCTTTCAATACTTTTTTTGCGTTAGTATTTGTTGTGAAACTAGCTCCAAAAAGAGAAGAAAAGAGATATCAACGCCTTAGAAATAAGCCACTTCGAGGAGGAAACCTCCAATACATTACATGAATGAATAATTCTTGTATGATTCAAATTACAAAACCTCCTTTCTATATATAGGAGTCCATGGGGCCATAATGTAATCCTAGTAGGGCCACAATCTAATCCTAGCTGACCTAACAATAATAATTTAAGGGCACAATAATAACAATATGGGGGTTGCAAGGGTACAATAATAACAATAAGGGGCTTACACTAACAACAATAAGGGACTATACTAGTAATATAGGGACCTAACATGCCCCTCTCCTTCAAAAAAGTGTTGTCCTCAATGCTTGAGTAGCTCTAGGTGCTTCTGTATAAAATTATCCTCCTCCCATGTAGAATCTTCAGTGGGTAAGTTCTTCCACTTGATGAGATGCTCTGAAATTGATCGATTCCGTAGCTGTCAAGTTCTTGTTTCTGTGACCGCTTTAGATTCCAATATTATTTTTCCTTCCTCATTAAGTTATAGCAATATTGATTGAACTGGAATATTTTCACCTATAGACTTCTTTAAGCATGAAACATGGAAAATTGGATGCACTCATGAAGAATAAGGAAGCTCCAATTTGTATGCCATAGTACCAATCTTTTGCAACACCTTGAAAGGACCATAGTACTTTGGCAATAATTTATTATCGTTCTTAGTTTTCTTGAGGGACATTTGTTTGTATGGTTGTAGCCGTAAAAATACCCAGTCTCCTACATCAAAACTTCTCTCGCTGTGATGTTGATATGCCTGTTGTTTCATTCGATTTTGCGCCAAATTCAGGTTGTCCTTTAAGAGTTGGAGAACTTCTTGTTGATGCTCGATGTGATCTTCCATTGCTTGAACCTTCGAATTTTCTCTTAAATATGATGTGATGGATGGTGGATGATATCCATAAAGTGCCATAAATGGGGTCATTTTTGCTGCAATATGGAAGGAAGTGTTATACCACCATTCAGCGAGAGGTAACCACTTGACCCATTGAGTTTGTTTATCAGATACAAAACAATGAAGATATCCTTCCAAACATTTATTTACTATCTCAGTTTGACCATCCGATTGAGGATGATAAGATGAGCTATGAGCTAATTGAGTACCCAAACAAGAAAATAACTCCGTCCAAAAATTTCCAGTAAAAATGGGATCTCTGTCGCTCACAATAACCCTTGGGTTTCCATGTATCTTTTGAATTTTGTCCATAAATGTAGTAGCAACTGTACTTGCTTTAAATAGATGAGATAATGCACAAAAGTGTGCATACTTGGTAAGTCTATCAACTACCACCATGATGACACTCTTTCCTTCGGACTTAGGTAAATCTATGATAAAATCCATTGAAATCTCTTCCCAAAGTTGACTTGGAATGGATAAAGGTTGTAGAAGACCTGGGGTCTTAATTGTATCAACTTTATTCTGCTGGAAAACCAAACATTCCGCTACAAACTTTTGAATATCAGATTTAAGGCTATCCCAAAAAAAATCTTTCTTCACCCTGTGGTAAGTTTTTAAAAATCTTGAGTGTCCTCCTAAACAAGAAGTGTGCAATTCCAAAAGAATATTTTGTTTTATTTGGGAATTATTACAAATATATAAGTGATCTTTGTACCATAAGAAATCATTTTTCCAAATAAATGTATCAGATGTACTAGGATCTTGCTGCAACTTTTGAATGAGTGTCCACACATCTTCATCCTTATTCCATTCATCTCTTGCTTCGGATATCCAAGCTGGTTGGATAATATAAATGGCACAAACCAATGCTTCCACCTCTTCATTCTGTCTTGAGAGTGCATCTGCAACAACATTTAGCTTCCATTTTTTGTATATTATTTCAAAGTCATAACCCAACATCTTTGTGACCCATTTTTGTTGCTCTTCTGAAGATAATATTTGCTCCAAAAGGTGTTTAAGACTATCATGATCAGTTTTTACCTTGAAGTGTCTCCCCATTAGGTAAGTTCTCCATTTGTTTAATGCATGCAGTATTGCTAACATTTCCTTCTCATAAATAGGTTTCTGTAAATACTTTCCTCTGATTGGATGACTTTCAAAAGAAATGGGTCTTCCTTCTTGCATTAAAACAACAACAATTCCATTTCCTGAGGCATCACATTCCACAATAAAGGATTTTTTGAAGTCTGGCATAGCTAAGACTAGTGCTAGGCACATTGCCTCTTTAGGATGTTCAAAGGCCTTAGTTGCTTCAGGAGTCCATGAAAATGCATCTTTCTTCAATAATGTTGTTAGAGGTGCTGCTATTCTCCCACAATTCTTAACAAACTTTCGATAATACCATGTTAACGCAAGAAATCCTTGCAACTACTTTATGGTTGTGGTGACTTTCCATTCCTTAATGGCTTTAATTTTGTTAGGGTCTACCTTAACACCCTCGTGAGATACACTATGACACATATATTCCTCCTCTTGTACTCCAAAGAAACATTTGGATGTTTCTACATATAATTGTTTCTCCTGCAATAGTTTGAGCACCCTATCAACATGTTGAACATGATCCTTCCAAGACCTGCTGTAGATTAGTATATCATCAAAAAATACTAGCAAAAATTTTCTAAGGAAGGGTTTGAAAATGGAATTCATCAACCGTTGAAATGTAGAAGGTGCATTGGTAAGGCCAAAAGGCATGACCAAAAATTCATAACGACCCTCATGAGTTCAAAATGTTGTTTTCGGAATATCTTTAGTCTTCATTCTAATTTGATGATACCTTGAACGAAGATCCAATTTGGTAAAATAAATTTCTCCATGTAATTCATCCAATAATTCCTCAATCACAGGAATGGGAAATTTATCTTTAATGGTCAGCTTATTGAGCTCCCTATAATCTGGACACATGCACCATGATCCATCCTTCTTGTGCACCAATACTATTAAAGCAGAGAAAGAACTTTGACTAGGTTGAATTATACCAGCCTCTAACGTTTCTGCAATCATAAGTTCAAATTCGCTCTTTTGGACGTAAGGATATCTGTAAGGTCTGATGTTTGGAGGAAAAATTCCTAGAATCAAATGAATAGCATGATCATGATCATGAATAGGTGGGAGCCCTTAGGGAGTTTCAAACACCTTGGAATGATTGTCCAAGACTTTTTGGAGATCTCCAGAAATAGATGATTTTGATGTTGGAACTTCCAGTGAGCATAATTGTGAAATTACGCCTCATTTTTATTTATTTAGAAGCTTTGTAATGAAATTAGAGCTTATTATATTTCCTGCTTCCCTGCAATACCCCGTAATTCGACTTCCTTTCCTTCTGAAAAAAAATTCAAGAAAAGTTCTTGAAAATTAAAAGCTACTGTCCCCAAAGATTGTAACCATTGTACTCCTAGTACAACATCAAAGACTCTCCCATAGGAATGGAAATTTTTTACTATTCAATACATATTCCCCCATGGTTGAATTTGATATTATGGGCACTTTCCAAGAGAAATTTATAGTTCCTCCATTTGCAACCACAGTTAGAAATTTCGTGCTTTTGGTATAGGAAGAAATTCAATTCCTTGGCTACCTTACAATGAATAAAATTTTGGGTACTACCTGAATTAATCAACACTATTACCTTTTTCTTCTTGACATGTCCTTCTATCTTGAGAGTTTGAGGAGTGGTAATTCCTACCAATGCATTACAAGATATGGTCATATTCATTTATTCTTTCTCTAAGGTATATTCCTGGTGTATATCCTCTTCTTTTGAAGTTTCTTGTTCCTTTTCTTCCTCCTCTTCACAATATACGTAAAATAATTTATTCTCGGCACACTTATGACCTTTAGTGTATTTTCTATCACAACTGTAACAAAGTCATTTTGATATTTTTTTTTTATATTGTTGTCATGTCAACCTTGTAGGTTGTGGAAGTCTAAGAGTAGCAACACTTCCATATTTACAGATGTGAGTGGTAGGGTTCCTTGTCGCCATAATTTTACTTTCAATTTTTCTTGTCAACCCGAATGCCTTCTCCAATGAATCAGGTTCCGAAAGGAAAACCTCGTGTTGGATGTTATCCTTTAAATTCCCTATGAATATGTCAATCATGTGTTCCTCTAGAATATCAGTTACCCTTATATTCAATTTTTGGAATTTCTCAATGTGCTCCACCATTGAACCTTTTTTTTTGAGATTTATCAATTGGCTAAATAAGGTGTTTCTCTTTGTATCCTCATAATGTGCTATCATTTCCTCCGTAAAAATTGACCAAGTGAAAAAAATTTTACGGGAGCAAAGCCATCGATACCATACAAATGTATTTTGTTCTAAATGTAAAGTTGCAATGCATACCTTTTGTGTGTTTTTCACATTATGGAGATCAAAATATTGCTCCATCTGTAGTATCCATGTTACAGGATCCTTTGCACCAAACTTCCTCATATCCATTTTTGGAATATGGTGGTTCTTCTCACCAACATTAGATTTTATGAAATCATGATTAACATTTATTTTGTTCTCATCATGAGTTTCCTCTACTATATTTTCACCATTAGGAAATATTTCTTGTATCAACTTTGTCAAACCTTCCATGTCTGCTTTTATATCATTCTTCATGTTTTCCATTTTAGATTCCATGCCAGCTTCCATGCCATCTATCTTAGATTCCAAGCCATTATTCAAACCATAAATATTAGATTCCATGCCTTTCTTCAAACCATCCATCTTAGTTTCCATGCCTTTCTTCAAAACTTCCATGTCATTTTTTGTTGCTCTTTGCAAGAGAGAAATTTGTTGCACTTGCTCTTGTAATTTTGATATGTCATGTTGCCATTCTTCGTCTTCATGAGTCATAGTAGAGATTTCTAAAGACTTAATGAGTGTTGAATTATTTTTAGGGGCCATTTTGGAATCCAATACTGATATCTATTCTACAATATGCCCTTTTAATCAATTCAACTTGATTCTTCAAACAAGACTTATGCAATTCAGAAGAAAAGAATACACAGCTTTTACTTGATTTTGAGGAGCTCGATATTGAAATTGAATTATCCCTATAATTTTGGATCCTCAATATCTGAAATTAGGCCCTATAGTAGCCCTCTGAGGCTTCTTTCAAATGCCACAGGTCTGATCTGATTTGGATTCTTCAAGGAAAATTTATGTCCAAGTTCCCACAATGACTGAATTTTGGAGTGGTTCAGTAGAGCGAACTTGTACGACTTGGCATGTGTCACTTTTGCCTCCTTTGGCTCTAAAATTTTTAGACCGAAAACTACAGTTCGTGCAATTGTGGCCACTTTTTACAGCATTCCAATTCGATGCTCAGAGAAAGAGGTATGAAGATTTTCCCACGATCACCTCTTTGAGATGAAATTCGAAAGCCTGAAAAAGCCCTAACTTCCACAGATCATATCTCCGAAAATATTTTGAACCAATATCTGAAATTTTTTGACGATGTTCCTTAGGATTGTGGCTTCGCACTCTAATAATTTCAGATTCTGAACCTTTGTAGAAACAAAGTTATTACGAAAATACCACGATGACCTGTTTAGGTTAAATTCAGGAGCCTGCAAAATGACCTAACTTACACACATCATATCTCTGAAAATATTGCGAACCAAGCTCTAAATTTTTTTGACTATGTTCCTTAGGATTTTTGCTTCGTATTCTAAAAATTTCAGATTCTGAATCTTCGTAGAAAAAACGTTATAGCGAAAATTCCACGCTGACCTGTTTGGAGTAGCGAAACCCTAGAATCTCAAAGCTCTGATACCAAATGTTGTGAAACCAAATCCAAAAAGAGAAGAAAAGAGATATCAATGCCTTATAAATAAACCACTTCGAGGGGAAAACCTCCAATACATTACATGAATGAAAATTTCTTGGATGATTCAAATTACAAAACCTCCTTTCTATATATAGGATTCCATGGGGCCATAATGTAATCCTAGTAGGGCCACAATGTAATCCTAGCCGACCTAACAATAATAATTTAAGGGCACAATAATAACATTGTGGAGGTTACAAGGGTACAATGATAACAATAAGGGAGTTACACTAACAAAAATAAGGGACTATACTAGTATTATAGTGACCTAACAATATGACAGCCAAAGAGTGATTGGAAGCGAATGAAAATATTATGAAATCTAAAGTATAATCAGGGTTGATCAATGTGGGAGCATATGGTAAAGAAAATTTGAATGAATTGAATGATTTCTTCACATTTTCTTTCCATATTACATCACTTTGATTCTTCAACATATCTGTCATATCTCTAAGGTGCTCAACGATATTGGGGATGAATATCCTCAAAAAATTTATCTTACCATTGCATGATTGAATCTACATTTTTTTCCCTGGGAAGTCTAATGTTAGGTCCCTATATTACTAGTAGAGTCCCTTATTATTGTTAGTGTAACCCCCTTATTGTTATTATTGTACCCTTGTAACCCCCATATTGTTATTATTGTGCCCTTAAATTATTATTGTTAGGTTGGCTAGGATTACATTGTGGCCCACTAGGATTACATTGTGGGCCCATGGACTCCTATATATAGAAAGGAGGTTTTGTAATTTGAATCATGCAAGAATTTTTCATTAATGTAATGTATTGGAGGTTTCCCCCTCGAAGTGGCTTATTTCTAAGGTGTTGATATCTCTTTTCTTCTATTTTTGGAGTTGGTTTCATAGCATTTGGTATCAGAGCTTTGAGATTCTAGGGTTTAGCTGCTCCAAACAGGTCAGCGTGGAATTTTCGCTATAACTTTTTTTCTACGAAGGTTCAGAATCTAAAATTTTTAGAGTACGAAGCCAAAATCCTGAGGAACATCTTTGCAACATTTCAGATCTTGGTTCGCAATATTTTAGGAGATATGATCTGTGCAAGTTAGGTCATTTTGCAGGCTCCTGAATTTAACCTAAACAGGTCATCTGGTATTTTCGTAATAACTTTTTTTCTATGAACGTTTAGAAGCTGAAATTTTTAGAGTGCGAAACCATAATTCTGAGGAATATCTCCAAAAAATTTCATATATTGGTTTGCAATATTTTCGTAGATATGATCTGTGGAAGTTAGGGCTTTGTAAGGCTTCTGAATTTCATCTCAACGAGGTGATCGTGGGAAAATATTCATAGCTCTCTCTTTGAGCATAATATTGGAATTCCGTAAAATGTGGCGACAAGTACATAGACTGTAATTTTTTGGTCTATCAATTTCAGAGCCAAAGGAGGAAACAGTGACACGTGACAAGTCATACAATTTCGCTCTACTGAACCAGTCCAAAATTGGGTCTTTGTGGGAGATTGGACATAACTTTTCCTTGAAGAATCCAAATTAGATCAGACATGTGGCATTTGAAATAAGCTTCATAGGTCTACTATAGGGATGAATTTCAGATATTGAGGATCCGTAATTATAGAGATAATTCTATTTCAATATCAATCTCCTGAAAAGAAAGTGAAAGGTGTGTATTTTTTTCTGAATTGCATAAGTCTTGTTTGAAGAATCAAGTTCAATTGACTCCAAGGGCATATTGTAGAATAGATATCAATATTGGATTCTAAAATGGCCCCTAAAAATAATTTAACACCCATTAAGCCTTTATAAAGCTCTACTATGTCTCATGAAGATGAAGAATGGCAACATGACATATCAAAATTACAAGAGCAAGTGCAACAAATTTCGCTCTTGCAAAGAGTAACAAAAAATGACATGGAAGTTTTGAAGAAAGGCGTGGAAAATAAGATGTATGTTTTGAGGAAAGGCGTGGAATATAAGATGGATGGTTTGAAGAATGGCATGGAATCTGGCTTGGAATCTAAGATGGATGGCATGGAATCTAAGATGGATGACATGGAAGCTAAAATGGAAAACATGAAGAATGATCTAAAAACAGACATGGAAGGTTTGACAAAGTTGATACAAGAAATGTTTCCTAATGGTGAAAATATAGTAGAGGAAACTCATGATGAGAACGAAATAAATGTTAATCGTGATTTCATAAAATGTAATGTTGGTGGGAAGAACCACCATATTCCAAAAATGGATATGAGGAAGTTTGATGGAAAGGATCCTATAACATGGATACTACAGATGGAGCAATATTTTATCTCCATAATGTGCAAAACACACAAAAGGTATGCATTGAAACTTTACATTTAGAAAAAAATACATTTGTATGGTATTGATGGCTTTGCTCCCGTAAAAAAATTGTCACTTGGTCAATTTATACAGAGGAAATGATAGCACATTATGAGGATACAAAAAGAAAAACCTTCTTTAGCCAATTGATAAATCTAAAACAAAAGGGTTTAATGGAGGAGCACATTGAGGAATTCGAAAAATTGAATATAAGGGTAATTGATATTCCAAAGGAACACAGGATTGATCTCTTCATAGGTACTTTAAAGGATAACATCCAACATGAAGTTCACGTTTTGGAACCTGATTCATTGGAGAAGGCATTCAGGTTGGCAAGAAAAATTGAATGTAAAATTATGGCAACAAGGAAGCCTACCACTCACCTCTATAAAGAGGGAAGTGTTGCTACTCCTAGATTTCCATAACTTACAAGGTTGACACCACAACAATTGGAAGAAAAAAGAGAAAAAGGGCTTTGCTACAGTTGTGATAGAAAATACACTAAAGGCCATAAGTGTGCTGAGAAGAAATTATTTTACATAGATTGTGAAGAGGAAGAAGAAAATGAACAAGAAGAGGATATACACCAGGAACCAACCCAAGAAGAGGAAGAAATTAGTCTGACCATATCGTGTAATGCATTGGAAGGAATTAAGACTCCTCAAACTCTCAAGATAGAAGGACATATTAAGAAGAAAAGGTAATAGTGTTGATTGATTCAGGTAGTACCCATAATTTTATTCATTGTAAGGTAGCCAAGGAATTGAATTGTTTCCTATACCTAGCACCAGAATTTGAAGTGATGGTTGCAAATGGAGGAACTATAAATTGCTCTAGAAAATGCCATAATATTAAGCTAACCATGGGGGAATATGTATTGAATATTACAATTCTTTCCATTCCTATGGGAGGTGTTGATGTTGTACTAGGAGTACAATGGTTACAATCTTTGGGGATGGTAGCTTTTAATTTTCAAGAACTTTTCTTGAAATTTTTTTCAGAAGGAAAGGAAGTCGAATTACGGGGTATTGCAGGTAAGTCGGGAAAGATAATAAGCTCTAATTTCATGACAAATCTTCTAAAGAAAGAACAACAAGGAATAATCGCACAATTATGCTCACTAGAAGTTCCAACATCAAAATCATCTATTTCTTTAGATCTCCAAAAACTCTTGGACAATCATTCCAAGGTTTTTGAAACTCCAAAAGGACTCCCACCTATTCGTGATCATGATCATGCTATTCATTTGATTCCAGGAAGTGTTCCTCCAAACATCCGGCCTTATAGATACCCTTATGTCCAAAAGAGAGAAATTGAATGTATGATTGTAGAAATGTTAGAGGCTGGTATAATTCAACCTAGTCAAAGTTCTTTCTCTGCTCCTGTAGTATTGGTACAAAAGAAGGATGGATCATGGCGCATGTGTCTGATTAAAGGGAGCTCAATAAGCTCACCATTAAAGATAAATTTCCCATTCCTGTGATTTATGAATTATTGGATGAATTACATATAGAAATTTATTTTACCTAGTTGGATCTTCGTTCAGGATATCATCAAATTAGAATGAAGAATGAAGATATTCTGAAAACAACATTTCGAACTCATGAGGGTAATTATGAATTTTTGGTCATGTCCTTTGGCCTCACCAATGCACCTTATACATTTCAAGGATTGATGAATTCCATTTTCAAACCCTTCCTTAGAAAATTTGTGCCAGTATTTTTTGATGATGTACTAATCTACAGCAGGTCTTGGAAGGATCATGTTCAACATGTTGATAGGGTGCTCAAACTATTGTAGGAGAAACAATTGTATGCAAAAACATCCAAATGTTTCTTTGGAGTATAAGAGATGGAATATCTGGGTAATATTGTATCTCATGAGGGTGTTAAGGTAGACCCTAACAAAATTAAAGCCATTAAGGAATGGAAATTCACCACAACCATTAAGCATTTGAGAGGATTTCTTGGGTTAACAGGGTATTATCGCAATTTTGTTAAAAATTATGGGAGAATAGCATCACCTCTAACAAAATTATTGAAGAAAGATGCATTTTCATGGACTCCTGAAGCAACTAAGGCCTTTGAACATCTTAAAGAGGAAATGTGCCTAGCACTAGTCTTAGCTACGCCATACTTCACAAAAACCTTTATTGTGGAATGTGATGCCTCAGGAAATGGAATTGGTGCTGTTTTAATGCAAGAAGGAAGACCCATTTCTTTTGAAAGTCATCCAATAAAAGGAAATTATTTACATAAAGCTATTTATGAGAAGGAAATGTTAGCAATACTGCATGCACTAAAGAAATGGTGACCTTACCTAATGGGAAGACACTTCAAGGTAAAAATTGAACATGATAGTCTTAAACACTTTTTGGAACAAAGGCTATCTTCAGAAGAGCAGCAAAAATGGGTCACAAAGATGTTGGGTTATGACTTTGAAATAATCTACAAAAAAGGGAAGCTAAATGTTGTTGCAGATGCACTCTCAAGAAATAATGAAGAGGTGGAAGCATTGCTTTATGCCATTTCTATTATCCAACTAGATTGGTTAACCGAAGCAAGGGATGAATGGAAGAAGGACGAAGAAGTGTGGACACTCATTCAAAAGTTGCAGCAAGATCCTAGTACATATAATACATTTAGTTGGAAAAATGATTCCTTATGGTACAAAGACCGCTTATATATTTGTAATAATTCCCAACTAAAACAAAATATTCTTTTGGAATTGCACACTTCTCCTTTAGGAGGACACTCAGGATTTTAAAAAACTTACCACAGGGTGAATAAAGAATTTTTTTGGGATGGCCTTAAATCTGATATTCAAAAGTTTGTGGCAGAATGTTTGGTTTTCCAGTAGAATAAAGTTGAGACAATTAAGACCCCGGGTCTTCTACAACCTTTATCCATTCCAAGCCAACGTTGGGAGGAGATTTCAATGGATTTTATCACAGGTTTACCTAAGTCCGAAGGAAAGAGTGTCATCATGGTGGTAGTTGATAGAATTACCAAGTATGCACACTTTTGTGCATTATCTCATCCATTTAAAGCTAGTACAGTTTCTACCACATTTATGGAAACAATTCAATTGCTACATGGAAACCCAAAGGTTCTTGTGAGTGACAGAGATCCCATTTTTACTGGAAATTTTTGGAAGAAGTTATTTTCTTGTTTTGGTACTCAATTAGCTCATAGCTCATCTTATTATCCTCAATCCAATGGTCAAACTGAGATAGTAAATAAATGTTTGGAAGGATATCTTCTTTTTTTTGTATCTGATAAACAAACACAATGGGTCAAGTGGTTTCCTCTCGCTGAATGGTGGTATAATACTTCCTTCCATACTGCAGCAAAAATGACCCCATTTATGGCACTTTATGGATATCATCCACCGCCCATCACATCATATTTAAGAGAAAAATCAAAGTTTCAAGCAGTGGAAGATGACATCGAGCATCAACAAGAAGTTCTCAAACTCTTAAAGGATATGTTGAATTTGGCACAAAATAGAATGAAACAATAGGCAGATCAACATCGCAACAAGAGAATTTCGATGTAGGAGACTGGGTATTTTTACGGCTACAACCATATAAAAAAATGTCTCTCAAGCAGGCTAAGAAGGATAATAAATTATTTCCAAAGTACTATGGTCCTTACAAGGTGTTGCAAAAGATTGGTACTATGGCATACAAATTGGAGCTTCCTGCTTCTTCATGAGTGCATCCAATTTTCCCTGTTTCATGCTTAAAGAAGGTTATAGGTGGAAATCTTCCAGTTCAAACAATATTGCCCGAACTTGATGAGGAAGGAAAAATCATATTGGAACCTAAAGCAGTCATGGAAACAAGAACTCGACAGCTACGAAATCGATCAATTTCAGAGTATCTCATTAAGTGGAAGAACTTACCCACTGAATATTCTACATGGGAGACTTAGAATTTTATACAAAAGCACCCAAAGCTACTCAATCATTGAGGAAAACACTTTTTGAAGGCGAGGGGCATGTTAGGTCCCTATATTACTAGTATAGTCCCTTATTATTGTTAGTGTAACCCCCTTACTGTTATTATTGTACCCCTGTAACCCCCATATTGTTATTATTTTGCCCTTAAATTATTATTGTTAGGTCGGCTAGGATTACATTCTGGCCCCATGGAATCCTATATATAGAAAGGAGGTTTTGTAATTTGAATCATCCAAGAATTGTTCATTAATGTAATGTGTTGGAGGTTTCCCCCTCGAAGTGGCTTATTTATAAGGCATTGATATCTCTTTTCTTCTATTTTTGGAGCTGGTTTCACAACATCTAACTGTTAGATTGCTTCGACCTTGGAGGGATCAATGCAAATGCCATCTTTTGAGATGAAGTGCCCAATAATTTTCCCTCCTCCATGGAAAATAATATTTTCTTAGGATTCAATGAGATACCGAATGCTATGCATTTTTGAAACACTATTCTCAAGTGGTGTAACTACTCATCATCTGACTGTGAGAAGATATTAACATCATCCAAGTAAACTACAAGAAATTTATTCTTCTCATTCAAGAAAGCGATGTCCATAGCCCACTGAAAAGTAGCCCCTGAAATCTTGAGCCCGAATAGAATTTTAGCGCACATGAAGGTACCCCATGGCGTTGTAAACATTGTTTTCTCTTGGTCATATTCATAGTACACTTCATCAATATGGGAGTTAGAAAACTCCCCCTCCATCTACAAAAATCTGTTTATCTGTTTCTCATCACAAAATACTTTCTAGTATCTCCAACTGTCGGGTACATTCGAGTGATCTTAAAATTGCTGGTCGTTGTGGCAAGTGAATCAGCCATAAAATTTTGACTTCTAGGAATCAAAGACAATGTATATTTTGGAAAATATTTTAGAATATCAAGAATAACATTATGATGATTTCTCATCCTAGGATGTTTATTCTGGTACTCCCCTCTTACCTATTTTATCGCCAACTCTGAGTTGCCATATACTGTTACTCTTGTCGCGCCTAGCCTTTTCAAAATTCGGAGACGAGTGATCAAGGCCTCATATTAAGCCTCATTGTTTGAGTAGTCAAAGGCTAGCTTGCAAGAACCAAATATTACATTCTGTGGGACTTTACATTACTGATTTATACATCTAAAAATCCAATTCTAATACTAGTGCCATATTTTCCCAAAGCACCATCGAAATCCATGGTCTAATTAAGACCCTCCTCATCATCAGGAAGCTGAGATTTTGTGGGTTGAACTTTCTATTCTTTATGATATGTTGATCCAGGTGGATATTGGTGGCCACCCACCTATTCCACTTGGACCCCCACCATTGTTTCTTTCAATTTTTCAGTTTCCTTAATTGTAGCACAATTTACTATTTTTGGCAGTTTATTGGGTCTTGAACTTCCAGAGCCATTTTGAGGCCCTAAACGACATTTTTTGGGCATCAAACCATCAAAATATAAAATTCCATTCTAGGATTGGTATTTAAAATTTGAAGTTTTAGTCCTCAGATATATCTTTCTAATGATGTATCATGTGTGTCAAAAAGAGATAGTATGCCAAAGTTACGACCCCAGGAAATTGATGCACCAATTTACCTAGACGGGGCCCATATTCTGGTGTTTCATCTCCTAGGGTTAGGTTTTTGGATGTTTATGGTTTTCCATTATTTCTAAATATTATATAGGCCTTCAAGCCTCATTCTAAGAGAGAGT
Source organism: Pinus albicaulis (assembly GCA_034641835.2). NCBI lineage: Eukaryota > Viridiplantae > Streptophyta > Pinopsida > Pinales > Pinaceae > Pinus > Pinus albicaulis. The sequence continues at coordinate 1,372,530,012 of CM076581.1, forward strand.
CCAGAGGCATGTAGCTTCCACATCTCTTCTCAGAGATAAGCTACCAGCGCCCTAGCTATTTTATTTCCATTTTGTTTGTATTTATGGTTATTTGTGTATTCTGTTGTGCTCCTGCATAAATTCAAATTCGTGGTATCAGAGCGGGTTGCTCTTTCTCGATACTTCGTTTCATGTCCCCAAGGAGGTCAGGGTATAAGGAGTTAGGGCTCGATCTGGGGAACCTTTGAAAGATCAACCTCACAAACCCTGATAGCCACCCATGGGGGAAGAAAAGAAGGAAAATGGAGTAGGATATCATTTCAAAATATTTCTTGAGGAGGCCCTTGAAAAAAAAGGAACACGTTGATGGATAACTTCACCCATATTCTTCAACAACTACTCACTGGTGGCGCATCTGCATCTAGCAGCCACTCTGGAGGGGCAACCCCTTTTAAGGTACAAGTAAACTTTGAAATTCCCCTATTTGATGGCCAAATAGATGCAAAAGATTTAGATAGATGGTTGAATCTATTAGAAGGATATTTCTCAGTTCATGACTTTTCCAATCAGGAGAAGATTATTTTTGCACTCCTCAAAGCTGCCCCCCATGTTAAGGACTAGTGGGAAACCTACTATGCGAAAAAGGATGTGGTGGAACCCTCTCTGTTCTCGGTCATACCCACTTAGAATTCTTTCTCAGACGCCATTGAGGAACAATATTAACTTATGCAGAGCTATGGGGACAAATACATACAATGGACTACGCCGCGGAAACAAAAGGATCAAGATGTGCATGAGCTGACGAATCTGTTCCATACCCTGTGTAGGAATTTGGATATCAAAGATTTAGAGAAATATTTGGTGTTGAAGTACCGCAGTTATTTGCACAGATAAATTCAAGATGAAATGGAGTTCCTCGACATCTCCTCGCTCAGTATGACATATCGATATGCTGCTAATATTGAGCAGAAATTAAAACAGAAGAATCGAGACTTTGGATCTGCAAATCAAAAGAAAGTGAAAGGTTACCCCAAACCGTAGAACAGAGGACAAATCCAGGGCATGGAAGCCCAAGAAAAATTTCCAAAGACACAAGCAAAGAACATAACCGCAAAGCCTAAGGAGGACACAGGAAAGTGGTGGGCCAATAATTGTAGGGCCAAGAAGTCACTGGTGGCCGAGATGAAGGCTTCTAAATCAAATACATGCTCTAACACTGAATCAGAACTTGACAAGGGGAATTACAGAGGGAATCAGATTATCGATGCGTAGCGCAACGCCATTGTTTCTACCAAGAATATCCAAAATGAAGAACCATAAGACCGAGAGGTGTAGAAGCATCCCTTTCACTCCCAGATGCGGTAAAGGGTTCCCCAATATAGTTCATTGTCGAAAATGGGAGCCAAAATAACCTCATTTCAGCAAAGGCTGTGAATTGATTGGGTTTTCAGACCACATCACACCCACAATCATACACCATCGAGTGGCTTCACCAAGGACAAGATCTCAGTTTTAGCCAACACTGCCACCTTCCCTATAGCATCAAGCCCTTCACAAATGAGGTATTATGTTACATTTCTCCTCTTGATGTTTGTGATGTATTATTAGGCCAACCATACTTGTGGAAGAAACAATGTTATTGTTACTTTGGGAAATATGTTGTATAGATTACCATAGGTACCACCGCTTGTCGCTATCTCTTTGGTTACTGCAAAACAATGCAGTAAGCTCATTTCCAAAAACGGGAATTTTTTTTTTCCTAATGATCCACCCTTAGGGAAAGAGGAATATTGTGCCCAAAACCTCTAGACAAGGCTCCTTTGCATGACAACAAAAAATGTAAAAGGTCATGGAGGAGTACTGGGACATCTTCACCTCACCCCGTAGGGGTGCCTCTACACTGTCAGGTTAATCACCACATCGATCTGACCCCTGGTGTACCGCTGCCCAATAGACCAATATATCGATGCTCTATTTTGTAGAACAATGAAATCAAGCTGCTATAGAAATTTCACATTCGGCCATGTTCATCGCCCTTTGGGAGCCCGATCGTGTTGGTGCAAAAGAAAAATGGGACTGGGAGACTATGTATTGACTATTGGGCACTGAATAAGATCATTTCTTGGAATAGGTACCTGATCCCACAGGTTTATGACCTTTTGGGCCAACTCAAAAGGGAAAAATATTTTAGCAAGATTGACTGGAAGTTTGGGTATCACCAGGTACCAATCGAACTGTCTGATTTCTGGAAGACTGCCTTCAAAGCCAAGGAGGGCCATTCGAATGGTTGGTCATGCCTTTTGAGTTTATGAATGCTCCATCAACCTTAATGAGGCTGATGGATGACATATTGTGGCCATTCACCAACTCATTTGTAGTAGTGTACATGGATGACATACTGATCTTAAACCAAACTTGGGAAGATCACCTCCACCACATCCAACAGGTCCTACAAACACTACAGAAACACAATTTATGTGCCAATTTAGAGAAGTTAACTTTTGGCATGACCAAGTTTCAGTATCTGGGATACATTATTGATGAGTGGGGGGCGCATGTGCATCCAACCGAGATCCAAGTCATTTGGGATTGGCCAGCCCCAACCACTCTAGAAGAGCTTCGTAGCTTTCTGGGTCTTCCTAATTTCTACTGAAGGTTCATGCTAGGATTCTATCATATCACTTGGCCCTTGAGTCAAGTCACCAAGGGCGGAGCGAAAGAAAAATTATTTTGGTTGGAATCTCCATAGAAGTGATTGATAGAATTGAAACATCACCTCTGCTATGCTTCAACACTCACATTACCAGAATTTCAAAAACCATTTGAGATTGAGACAGATGCCTATGACTATGCTATTGGGGCAATTCTTACTCAACAGGGGCATCCAGTGGCATATCATAGAGAGACACTATCAGACATAGTTTGAAAGTATCCCACTTATGAAAAAGAGATGTATTCCATTATGTAGGCTTACCGAAAATGGAAGCATTACATTTTGGGGAAGGAAACGATCATCCAAAAATACCATCAACCCCTGTAATTCATACAGACACAAGGGAAGTTGCAGAATGATCACCATAAAAAGTGGTGCACATATCTACAACAATTTCATTTGAACATCAAGTACAAGAAGGGCAACACCAATAATGTTGAAGACTTCCTCAGCCAACCACTGATCATGGTGATAACCACCATGCTCAACTATTGTAGGAATGAGAATTCTGATTGGCTGCTTCTCTAGAAGAGCGATCCAAAAATTTTCCACAAATATAAGACGCCCTTGGAGGGTAAACGTGTTCCAAATTTTCACCTCTAGGATGCACTATATTGTCACCTAAGAGACCTTTGTGTTCCTTCAAGCGATCATTCCAAGATGATTTGGGAATCAAACTATAGTCATTTCACTGGGAATTTTGGGGTCGAGAAAATAGTGGCAATACTGCAAAAGTATTTGTATTAGCCAAAACATCGACAGGATGTTGGGAAGTACATCAGATCCTGCAATGCCTGCACCATTGCTAAACTGACCATCAAGAAGCAAGGCCTCTATACTCTGATGTGTACCCTATTCAACCTTGGGAATCCATCTCCATGGATTACATGTCAGGCCTTCCTTCTACTAGGCATGGAAATGACTTTGTTTTCATGGTCGTCGACAGATTCTCGTAGATGGTCATTATGGCGGCTTGTAAGAAGAATATCATAGAAGAATCCACTGCTAAAATATTCTTTGAAAGAGTGTGGGTACACTTTGGGATCCCACAAACTATCATCTTAGATCAGTAAAACAAGTCCCTCAGTACATTTTGGTCCAACCTCTATTCAATACTGGCCACGAAGCTCACCAAGCCCACAAGTTTCCATCACCAAATTGATGGCCAGAAAAAGGTCTTCAATAGGATGATCATACACATTATGTGCATATACAACTCAAAGCATCCACACACATGGGATGAGAGCCTTCCCTGTGTACAACATAGTTATAACCAGCCCATCCATAGCTCAACCGACCATAGCCCCTTTCAGGTGGGCTTGGGATTCCAACCACTATGTCCCATTGACGTAGCCATGCAGTTTGCAGCTACTCAGGCTAATTCGTCTCATGTCCAGTCTGAAGATTCCAAGGCAAACAACTTCATTGAGCACATTCATCACATTCTCCAACAGGTTTATGAAATATTGAATAGAGCCAATGCTAAGTAAAAGTAGAGGCATGATCATCAAACTCAAGTGCAACACAACTTCTAGGTGGGCGATAAAGTGTGGCTACATTTATAGAAGGAGTGCTTTGTTGGACCCCACCGCAAGATTTTTCCACTACGATATGAGCCATACATCATCACCAAGGCTATAGGGGACAATTCCTTCAGGCTCAGTATTCCACCATTCCTTGGTCTGCACCCACTGTTCAATGTGGACTTCCTTCGACCCTAAATTCCACCTCTACTAGACACATCTTACATGGAAGAACAACTCACACCAACACAGTTAAACCCATACTGCATGGAAGAAGCCAAAAATGATCGGATTATGGACACACAGATCAAGAACACTCGTCAGCAGAGGATATAGCTATATCAAGTTGTCAAAGCAGGCCAACTCCTTCACCAGGGCAAGTGGCTCACCAAGGACTAAGTTCAGCAGAAGTTTCCTCATCTCATAGATGAAATCAACACAATGGGGACCATTTCTTCCTAAGGGCAGAGGAATTATCTAGATGGATATTAGTAGTGATCAAGAGATCATGTCCAAGTTATGAAAATTTCTCAAAAATGAAAGTGTTCAAAAGTGGTTGAAATCTGAACGACCGGAAAGGTCTCGTCGCTGCGATTCTGGTGCTATGAACGACTCTTAAAACTCAGGTCGTATGCAAAAGTTATTGAGGTTTGAAATCGTCCAGTAAACTCCAAAAAAAAGGACCTTTGACTCAGTTTGACCTTATGTGGAAAATTTTGGTAAAAAAAATATTATGCAAAAAAAATTAAATTTTATAAGGTTTTTGACAACCTATCAGAGGGTGCCACATGCCCTAGGTTGAAGGTTGGAAAGCTTGGAAACATTTTGTAGGTTATGGGATTCCAACCCTGAATTGACAGTTTGGGCAGGGCCGACCGGACCGATCCGTTTGTGGCATTATATTGACTCATTCGTGTAGTTGTTAAATGAATAGTCGACTCGTTGGTTAGTGGAGAAAAGGTTGGGGGGCTAGCCCCTTTGTAACGTGACCATAACCTCAAAAATGTGGCATAATATTTTAAAAAAGGCGGAAATTTTACAGGCTAGCCCCTCAGTGCTAGCCTCGACCCCATGTAACCTAGCACTCTCGACCAAGGTCTTAGCTTCTGATGGTTATGGTTACAGTGACAATGGTGAGTTTGGGGCCATGTGGCCAGTGCATACTTCAAGTTAAATGCGACAGGATGGAAACCATTAAACTCGTTGTTTTTTCTGACGATTCCAGCAGGGGTGGGTCATGTGACCACCCCGCCTGACGTTAATTTCCACATCTAACAGCTCTGAAATTTTAATGCGGTTTCTGCCAATTCTATCATGTCCGCCGAATTTTGGATTTTAACTAGAGTTCCTCCATTTTTGGAGGAGGATTTTGGGGGACATTGGGCAAAAATGTGTTTTTGCCATAACTTCTTCAATTTTCGACCAAGAAAGGTGCAAAAATAGTCAATTTTGGGTTTATTGAGCATTATGAGCGGTTTGGAATAGGTTTCATATTGAACATAGGTCATCTACAACATTTTTTTCTTCGAGGAAGTTGAAAGAGCCATCAGGGCCATCATGGAGAAGGCAATGCATTGGGCTCTCTTTATCTATTTAGTGTAAATGAAAAGCCATTTATGGCTATTTCATATCTTCTAAAGCTGAATTTACAGTTGGTTTTTCCTATTGAGGCTTATTTTCACTTTTACACACATTTTGAGAAAATTAATACAACGAGGACATGCCATTGAGGAGCCTTAGACCGGTAGATGTAGCCCAGGAGGGGTGAATTGTGTCAACAATTTGCTTTATAATGTGCTTGTGAGGTTTGCTTTCTATTCATTTCTGTTGTATATTGTTAAATAGTTAAATTACTTACTTAATCCTCACATAGAAACCTGAATATCAAAGCCAAAAAGATTTTTTTAACCTGCATTTTAAGGAGAACCATTTTCACACATTATTATATCTGTTTGGATACTTTACATAGCGTAAAAAATATCATCCATTGAGATCAGGTTAGTATAAGAGCTAGAGTTCTATAGTCTGTATTGTCTTTCTGCAAGGTTTTTTTAGTTGTTTCCAAGGTTTTTTTATTCTTAATAAGTTTAAGCTCAAGAGAGGAGAAGGTCAATTGGAAAGGACTTTAAGTAATCCTCAGCCAAGGAGGCCAAGAATGCTAGTATCTCCACCTTTAATTTAACCTCCAAGAGAAGAAGAAGAAGCCATAAGAATCTCTTCAAGGGAAGGAGAAATTCCTAAAGATATTGATCCCAAAGAGGAAGAAAGGGTGTTTAGAAAAACATTCCTCGATTTGATAGAAATGGTGAGAGTCCTTTATCAAGAAAGGAATGTGATAATTGAAGGAGAAGGATCAAAACTTCACAAGGAAGGAGAGGAATCGTTAGGAGGCCATAATTATGAGGATAAATCCAAGAAGGGTAATAGAAGAAATTGAGACAGTGGAAAGTCACCATCATCACCCTCATCTTCATCTTCATCATCATATACTTGCCTATTACACTTGCACCCCCACCATTGTTTCTTTTAGTTTTTTCAGTTTCCTTAATTGTAGCACATTTCACTATTTTTGGTAGCTTTTCGGGTCCTGAACAACGTTTTTTGGTCATCAAACCTCTGATGAATATAAGTCCATTCTAGACTTGATATTTGATATCAGTGGTTTTATTCCTCAAATATATCTTTCTAACGTTGTATCATGTGTGTCAAACGAAGATAGTATGTCAAAGTTATGACCCTAGAAAATTGATCTACCAATTTACCCCGACGAGGCCCATATTTTGGTGTTTCATCTCCTAGGGTTAGGTTTTTGGATGTTTATGATTTTACATTATTTATAAATAATATATAGACCATCTAGCCTCGTTTTAATAGAGATTTCAGAGGTCTGTAGCTGCCACCTAGCTACCAGTGCCATAGCTAGTTTATCTCCATAATGTCTGTAAGAAAATTTCAGTTCTTTGATATTAATGACATGAAGTGTTTTTTCCACTGCATATTTGTAAATTTGGCTATTTGTATATTCTATTTCATTCTTGCATAAATTTGGATCCTCTGTTGTCTCAATATTTTCTTTGCCTTTCTCTGACTCAACTGATATTTGATGTGATTCTTCTGACTTTGGCTCTGATGTGCTTGCCTGCAAGCTCTCAAAAATTTTCTTTCTTTTTTCTACATTCGAGACCGCTCAAAAACTATTTGACAATTATGAAATTTCTTCACCTTCTACAAGCTGAATATCTAGATCATCAATACCATTATCGTTATACAATATTAAGGACTCTAAATCAGTATGTACATAGTGAATTGGGTGATTCTTGAGTTTATCTTTGGTAGTGATCATGTATTTAATTTTCACTTATCAGTATAGTTTCCTTATTAGTTGGCCAAATACTAGAATTTTTGCATACAAAAAATAAAGCTATAGAGTACCCCTTAATTTGGCTCCCCAAGACCGTGAAAGCAGCATGCCATACGTTGGAGGTATGTCAGCAACTAGAACATCCATCAATACATTTTCGGTGGGAATCAGATATAAATAGATGAATAAGTCTTTGATAAGTCCAAGGCATCACACTCTACTAGAATCAAAGGAATAGAGGTCATGATAGGGTCGGGTTTTGTCCAACCCCAAATTATCCATGATAGCATTCGACATTAAACTATGTGAGCCCCCAAAATCCAGATGGAATTATGGAGAATATAATCATGAATCCTCAAGATTAGATAAAAGGGAGGGACTTCACTATCTAAGGTTTGTATCCATCATTCTTTACAAGCTCAGTGAGAGGAATAGAAACCTTTAACTTAGAAATTTCACTCTCTAAGTTAAACAAGTTGGATTGTTTCTCTAACTCTTTCACAATTGTATCCCGCTTTTCAAGCCGCTCCTTTTCTAGATATTCCTTCCTTTGCACTTCTTTATCCTTCTTTGATGTACTTGTATATGGCTCATTGTTGTTTCTCTAATTTATGGCAGCAGACTCGTTCTCCTTGTTTGGAATAGCTTGGGAATTTTTTTTGGGTTGAGTATATGTTTGATAAGTTTTCCTTTTTTGAGTATAAGTAATAGGAACATCTCAGTTTCTCAAAATTTATTGTCTCTATGGTTACCTAATATCATTTAGGTACCCCCTTTGATAGTCTTCATATTGGACTACCAATCCATCATCATTTGTAAGTAAAAGTTCATGATCATCTAGCACATATGTTTCTTCGGTATACTCACCATCCTCTATAAGATAAATAGGTCGCTGATATTTTGAAAAGAGAAGTTTCTCTTCAACAATTTCATCTTCCTCTTCATTTCCTTAGGCATAATTCTGTTGAATGGAGTGTAGATTTCTTGTTGAGATTGTTGATATGCATCTCTCTGTTCTCTCTACTTAATATTTATTTTTTTCCTCGCAAATTGGGATTCTAAAATTTATTGTCTTGCTACCATTCTGAAATGGACATTTTGTCTACCATCTTCTCCATGGTTCTAATCATACTATTAAACTTTTCTTTAGATGAACTTGATCGTTATTCCTTAATTGTGACTCTCTTTTCAACTTTAATTTTTGAATTCTTGATCAAAATATTGGCTTCAACACTGACTACATTTTTCTGCATCTCCTCCAGTGAGGTGGGGTTTCTTTCTCTAAGCTGATATTCCATATCAGGGTCAAAGGCATATGAATAGTGCAACAAGGCCAAATCAGATGGAGGTTTGATATTTACGGGAATGGAATTGTACACCTTATTGAAGTGGGCGGTATAGTCTTGAATCGATTCATTAGGTTGTCTTTTCAATGAGTTATACTTGGCCAATATGTGAAGTGGATTTTTGTTTTCCTCCCACATGGTGAGGAAAGGATCTATCAACTGCTATGAATTCTGCACTGAACTAGCTACCAAAGCTCTGAACCATTTCTTTACTTATCGTGAGAAACTCTGAGAAATGATTCTAATCTTTGCATCATCATTGTCTACCTATTCTAAATCTATGAAATATGTGATCTTATCAATTTTTTGTCTTGCTGTAACATTGGTGGTTCCATAAAAAAGAGGAAGCATTTATCCATATTTATGAAGTAAATCAGTGAGTTTTCCCGGCAGAACTAATGGAAAAAATCTATCCATAGTTGTTCTAGAAGGTAAGCTTGTAGTCACAACAGGGAGAGATGGCATTAGAGGTGGTTGTGTAGAAGGAAGTGTAGATGATGAAGAAAAAACAATGTGAGGGGGTGTAGTAGCAGTGTGAATACATGAAACTGAAAAAGGAACAGCGGATAAGAGCTCCTGCTAATATTGTATGAAAACATTCTCAGAGGTATACCGAATATGGTTTGCTAGCTTTTCAATATTATCAAATTGACTCAAAACCTTCCTATTAAAATATGACTCTTAATTGGATTCTGTCATCACAAAATCAAACCTGATAGGCCACTCATCAAGTCAGTCTTGTGTAACTGTTTTAGACCAATCTTTTGGCTGAGGCTTAGCCTCCTCAACCTGAGAGGGCTCTCTCAAGGGTTACTGATTTTGAATAAAAATGTAGATGGATAACTTTATATGGAGTAACAAAAAAATAAATGATTGTATTTGGTTGTAAATAAAATTAGCAAGTGCACATTGTGCTTATGGAGTCATGATAACTTCAGCAAAACCAAAACAATCTACCTAGCATGGAAGTCAGGGCATATCATAGTTCAAGTCAAGGAATACACATGTAGAACAGTGAAACACACAGTCAATTTATCTATGAAGGAAGTCAGAGCATCATTGATGAATTCTGATTATCATAAGCAAACACCACTGCAATGGAATATTAGAAAGATGCCATCAGAACCAGAACATACAAGAACTCCTCATGAATCTTGAGTTGTCTAAGTAGAAACTCTGTATTAAGCTGTAATCAGTCACTTACAAAAACACAGTCTTTTTTCTAACAAAATGTCCAACCCTTAGAATTTCAACTTCTTCCTCTTTATAGATCATTTACAACATAGGATAACCTTATCCTAAACTAGATCCATCGAATTCCTACTATTTGACACTTTTCCTAACCATATAACATGATCTTTATTACAAAATGAAAACTGCAAACCTAATGAGCAGTCCTATTTCAAAGAGGACTTAAACTCTTAAAATTACTCATAACAACCTTATATAAACTTAATTACATCATATTCCACTTATATTTTCATGAGGTCAAATTCTGATGATGAGCTCCAACTTGTTATGACCATAATGCTGAGGATGCTCCTCTCCTGTAACCTAGGGAACTATCTCCTTGTTTTTTAGGCTTTGGATTCTTTAACTCCTTGGGACATTTTGATCATTATGAACCATGATTTCGATGCCATTTTCTGTCAAGAACTAAAAACATATGTCTAAAAATCATCCCCCTATGCCAGCTGTGAAAAATTAAATTTGAATTATCGAAAAGAGTGAAAATAGACCTGCGCTATGAAAGTAACACAGTTTCGTAGCGCTTTTCGTACCATAGTGTTTTAACCCATTGTATTTTAATATTTTGGTCTTTTTCCTTCAAGGTGTTTTTAATATGCATTTGACATGGTTTCCCTAGAATTTTCAAGTCAAAACTTACCGAAACTTCCCTTCAAAGTTGATAAGGAAAAGGGTGAAAAGGCTGCCACAGCAGTTCGTAGCGCATTTCACCCTTTTTTCACTATTGGTGCTATGAAACTACTATGTAAACAGTTTTGATCAAAATTTCTTCAAAATTTAAAATAAGAAGGTGCCCAAATTTAAGAAAATCACTTTTTTGTCAAAACCATCAGCTATATGAACTGAAACATAACTTTCATCAAGTTTATTCTTCATTTTTCATTTGAGTTAGCTTATGAATTTATCATTTTGCCTTTCTATTTTCCAATTCATCTTGAGACATTTTTAGTTGTAGTTCCAAATATTCCACCTAGCTTCTTAATCTTCTATTATTGTCTCTTAAATGAGTGTTGATCACTCTTACAAATTTTGCCTCTTTAATAGCTGGAACTATCCATGTAAAAAAAAAAAATTCATTGCTTGCAATCTCTGACCTAGAAACTGTTTGACCTTCCCAAACAACCTTCATTCTTTTAAATTCTGTTTTCTCAATGATGTGATTTCTGGCCCTTTTCTTCATCCTAGCAATCTCATGATTTTCTGATTTCAATCTCTCCTCAAGAATTTTATACTCTGTCAATTCTTCTTGTGCTTTGATTACTCTGCTAGCTGCATGCACCACTACTGGCGATGAAATTTCAACCACCTCTTCAAGGAATTTCACTATTTCATTGATTTCTTGGACCTCTTTTTTATGTTCCTTGAGCTTTTTAGAATACCTAGTCAAAGGCTTCCTAGCTTGAAAAAAAAAAGCTAAATTCTCACCTTCAAATTCTAGTTTCTTTGCTAATTTCTCCTTTTTCTATTTGTGTTCATTTATTCCAATAAAATCAGCTTTTACTTTGGGTGATTATTCTATATCTATTTCATGTAGGATGTCATCTAGGTTTCCTTTCATCACAGAGTTGTCATCTGACCCTGAAACTAGTGTTTTTCCCTTTGATGTTGCAACTTGGCTCCTTGTCACTCTCTGAATTTCTTGCTTGCTGGTTGCTTGTTTTTCTTTAGTCTCTTTGATATCTTGTAACCCCTATGTTGCAGGTAAGGGAGTTGCTGCAACAATCACTGGTGTCTTCTGTGTTGCTGCAACAATCACTTGTGTCTTCTCTGCCCTATTTTTAACCTGTTTTCTTGGCTTCAACTTTACAAACCTCCTTGCCTTTGTAGCCACCGGTTGACTGGACTATATTAGTGGTGGTGAAGGATTCCCTTTAGTCTTAGGGTTTCTAGCTAGGGTTAGGGCTTCCTTTTGAAATCCACTCATAAACAAAAAATAAGACCAATCCCTACTTATTATCTGAAGCTCACTCGAAACCAATAATTTTATTAAATCATGGTAAAACAGAGATGTTTCACAGCCATCAGATTTTGCTTGGACTTTGTCAACCATTTTGGAAAGGCTTCTATGTAAGTAAAATGGAAAATCCAGCGACATGATACCTGTGAAATGCAACAGAAATTTGAAATGATAAGTATAGACTTTATGGTACCTGCCTTCACATGTAAAGTATCTTTGGATATTGAACATCAACTTGGGATAGTTTTCCTTGATACAGCTTCTAGGAATTGCATTGTTCAGGTCCATGTCTGTATATTATAGTTTCATAAATTCCTTGCATGCTTCCATATAAAACCTAAAACCTTTAAACCAATATTCCCTCCCTCTTGGTATTTCTGTCACCAAAGCTATAATTTCAGGTGTGACTAGCACATTCAACATTCCAACTTTCGTAGTTCTCCCACTGAAGTGTAATGCAAACTCCTTAGACACCTGAGTGCGACCACCTTGTATCTTTTCACAAAACTTTAAACAATTTTCTTTACTGAAGGCTCAATTAGGAAACAAATTTGAATTTGAGATGTCATTTCATAACCAAATGATGCTTCATCGAATTCCTATCATGGCTATGATGACTGTAGGATAGGTGGGTACAACAAATCTGATAAATAACTGACTCACCATACTCCTATTCTATCATTCCCCGCCTGAATCTGACAGGTTTTCGCTTATTTAACATGATGGCTAAGAAATCGTGCTTTCGTAGCGCACACAGTGTAAAATTTCCAGTTTGCGCTATGAAAGTAATAGCGCTTTCATAGCACATTTCCTCATTTTTGAACTAGCGGTGCTACAAAACGGTGGATTCCTGGCTAATTGCAGAATTTTAGCCCGAAACTTAATGGAATGACCCCTAAATGAAAAATATGAATCTTTGATCATGGAATGAACCTAAAAGAACTTTATTTGAACTTAAATGATGACGTTTAAACTTATAAAAACTATGACCTAACCTTAACCAAAATTTAAAATGACTTTCAGACCTATTTGAGACCATGATAAAAAATAGTGTTGACATACAATGTTTGAAATTTTTTTTTGGGTGATAACAGTGGCTCCACTTGGGATAGTGTGCCCCTGTGGTACACTAAGAACTAATAGTTCTAGTGCTGCTATCCATCTTCTTGACAAAAAAATAAAAAAATTTGAATTGCCAAGCTTCCTCCTCAATCTCTAATGGCCTTCACCTTGGTCTCAAGCTTGCTGATTTATCTCGTCATTATTAGCAAAAAAAAATCATAAAATGTAATATGTACAATGACATGAATGATTGATCAAATTTCAAGAAGAGTAATGTTTTAAGAACCTGCCATTAACAGACTCTCCAACATTTGATCTTCCATCCATCTCCTGCAGTATATAAGTGTTGTTTCCATGAAGAGCAGCTATCTTGAAAGGACCTTTCCATAAATTCTCAAACTTACCATGTTTTCCTTTCTCCTCAATTGTAGCCTTCCATTTCAACACTTCATCTTGGATTTGAAAAATTTCTTCCTCGATCTTCTTATCAAATGTCATCTTGATTTTGTTTTGAGATTGTTGGTTTCTGTCATAAACCTCATTTCCCTTTTCTTGCAAAGCTATCAGCTGATGAATTCTCCTCTAGATGGAATTTGGTTCCTCTTCTAGCCCTTGAATCAACTTCATGACAGGTACCTCTAGTGATGTAGGAAAAATAACTTCCGCACCATATAACACATATTTTATTAAATTTGGAATTAAATTGTGGATCTAGAATTTCAAAATAACCAAAAAACTCTATTCTAGTGATGTCCTTGTAATAAAATATTTCCAAATTTAATGAAATAAGTGTTATATGCCAATCCATATGGTGAAGTTCCAATTGACCTTTTTGTGCATAGCCTATCAGCCCATAAGGCATACTTCAACTTCAAATGCCAAACTTTCTTATTCTCCTGCAACACCTTTTTAATGATCCTCACAATGCTCTTGTTAGAAGATTCAGCAAGACCATTCCCTTGCGAGTACTATGCAGTAGAATGTCCAAGAGTAATGTGATATTGATGCTAGAAATTGATGATTTTCTTAGACTTAAATTCTTGAGCATTATCAGTTATAGTCTTCATAGGGCAACCAAATCTAGACAAAATATTATTTTCCAAAAAATAAATAATTACAGAATCATTTTCTTTCCAAGTTGGAATTGCTTCTATCCATTTGGTGAAGTAATCAGTCGATGTGAGAATCCAGCGATGTTGTCTTGATGATGATGGATGTATCTCTCTGATAAAATCTAGCCCCCAGTACCGAAAATATTCTTCCACATACATAGGCATTAAAGGTAAAGGCAAAAGTTTCTTCTTACCCTAAAAAATTTGGCATTCATGGCATGCAGCAACTCCCTTGTAGACATCCTTAAACATTGTAGGCCAAAAATAGTCTACTCTTAGAATTTTGTTAGTTGTCGCCTTCCAATAATGGTGACCTCCACAATTTCCTTTGTGGAACTCCTCAATTAATTTATTAGCCTCTTCTTCCAGCAAACAATTCAGTAAAATTCCACTGATATCCTTCCAAAACAGATTTTTGTCAAAGATAAAATATCTCGAAGATTTCATCTTAACAAGCCTTGCTTTGGACTTTGTTAGATCAACAGGAGCTTTATGATGTTGTAGGACAAAAACAACCTCCTTGTACCAATTTGAAGTGATGTATTTCTCTTCAATAGGAACTAGTTCCTCTTCATCATTTGAAATTTTTGATATTTTTGCAATCAAGTTTATGTCAAGACAATCCAAGTTTGACTGCACCATCAACTTTGATAAGCCTTTCCCCTTCAAATTTTTTTTTGGCTTAATCTCTATATCATATTCCAGCAATTTAGCAATCCATTTTTGCCTCTTACCATCAGGATCAACTTGAGTTAGGATGTCTTTTACAACAATATTAGGAACAAACGCCATAATATGATAATGCAGAATATAAATTATGAAATATTTGATAGCCTTCACCAAGGCATAGGCCTGCTTCTCTAAGATATTATACTTTAGCTCAGAAATTTCTGATGTCCTACTAAATAAAGAAATAGATTGCTCAATACCTTGCTGTCCTTTTTGTAGCAAAACTCTAGCACTAGTACTTTCTGATGCAAAATTAAAAACCAGAAATTCGTTAGAGAAATCTGGACTAATCAATATCGGTGCTTGTGTGAGTGCCTTCTTGATTCATTCGAAAGAATGCTTCTGTTGTCCATTTAATGTCAATTCCTCTCTTCATCATCCTTGTTATATCTTTCACAATCTCAGCGAAATTAGGAATAAATCACCTACCAAAATTTACCTTTCCAAGGAATGATTGGATCTCCTTCCTACTTCTAGGAAAATCCACCTTCTGAATTGCATTAACTCTCTTAGAATCAATATTAATTTCACCTTCAGAAATAATATGACCAATTAATTTTCTTGAAGTTAAAGAAAAAATTTCTTTTGGTAGGATTAAGAGAGATACCAAACCTTCTATATTTCAGCATAATTTTTTCTAGGTGTTTCAAGTGATCTTATTCCCTCCTTGAGAAGACTGTTATGTCATCAAGATAAAAAACCACCATATTGTCCTTCTCTTCAAAAAAAGCAATATCCATTGCCCTTTGAAAGGTGGCTCTAGCATTCATGAGACCAAACGGCATCTTGGCATACATGAAAGTACCCCATGGTGTTGCAAAGGCTATTTTTTTTTTATCATCTAGATGTACAAGGATCTGATTGTAACCTGAAAAAACATAAATCATAGACATTCTTTGAGAACCAACAATATTTTGAAAAATTGAATCCATCTTTGTGAGAGGATAGTTTTCTTTCAGAGAGGCTTTGTTCAAATTTCTAAATTCAATACGTATTTTGATTTCTCCACTCTTCTTTCTAACCGGAACCAAATTTTGGAAGCCAATTTGAGAATCTGATTGGAACAATGATCTAGGCATCAAAGAGATTCTTAATCTCTTTTTCAATCAGTGGCATGAGAAGAGGATTAATCCTCAATTTCTACTTGAAAGGTCTTTCATTTTCTTTGATGGGAATATTATGCTAAATAATGGAAGGATCATACTTTTTTAAATCATCATAATTCCAAGAAAATACATCAATAAATTTCTTCATCATCTCAATATATTTGTACTTCATATCAACTGAAAGAAACTTTGAAATTTTTTCCATTTTAGGCAAAGATATTGTACCAAGATTAGAACTCTCTACTTCTTCATTAGTTTGTATTTTAGGAGATTTAAAAACATCATTCTGATCAAAAATTTTCTCAAGAGGAATGAGACCCTTTGGTATAGAATTATTCTTGAGTTGAAAAACTTTAGAACTTCCTTTGGATTCAGCAAGCATATTTTGCTTATCTACTTGTGTATTTTCAAACTCTTCTTTCAACTCAATAAAGTTCTTTACTTGTTGATCATCCTCAAAAACTTGCCAATGAGTAATATTGTCTGGGATAGCTGGTCTATGGAAAAATTCAACCTCATATTTTTCAGTAGAATGCATAAGAATGATGAAAATATGTGCAGAGACAGCAAGAGAATCAACAATGGAGTTTTGGTCTCTAGTTTTGACAATGAAAGAATAAGCTTGGAAATTTTCCAACATGTCCAAAACTAAATTTCTGTATGCTCTCATCCTTATATCCTTTGTTTGATAAGCACCCTTAACTTGTTTAATAAGTAATTCTGAATCTCCAAAAACATAAATATCTTGAGCATTCATTCTTTTCAAAACCTCTAAGCCCAAAATCAAGGATTCATATTCAGCCATGTTGTTTGTGCAATCAAAATTCAGTTTATAGGAATAGAACTTACTCTCATCACTTGGACTTGTAATCCAAATCCCTGCTCCTACCCCCTCTCTTCCTGCTGATCCATCAAAATGCAATGATCATCATCCTTCCGCCTTCTTATCATTGACTCGCTGATTTTCTGTTTGCTAATTTTCGAACTGCTGAATTTTAGAGTGCTGATTTTCTACCTTATTCTCTTGCTCTACTTCATCAGTTAACTCGTTGAAAAGAATGACAGGTCCAAGTTCAGTATCAAGAGCATAAATTGGAAAAATTTGAGTTTTATCTTTACTAATCACCATGTAAGCCATTCTAGTCTCTCGATACAATCTCCTTTGCTCACCAAAAACAGGAATGGTGGCATAGGTAAGGTCCATCTGCATTGTGCAATTGATTTTCACTGCCCATGATCTTGACAATAACATACCAAATTTTAGTGGAATGTCTGCTACTACAATGTCCATGACCACTGTCTTAGCAGGAACTTGTGTTAGACCAACAACAACATCCTTAATTAAACCAATGCATTGAACTCTTTTTGAATCAAAAGAAAACAAATCATTATATGGTCTAGTTATTTCTAACCCCATCCTTTCCATGATTACTTTGGGCATAAGATTGTGAGAGGCTCCTGAATCCAACATAGAATTATGTAAATTCATGCCATGAATGCTAGGAATCACATAAAAAGGAGGCACTTCTTCATTTCATTTTGTTCATCTTCTAACCTTGGGCCCAAGTATATGGTCGGGTGATGCTCTTGAATATTCAAAATATCAACAGCTCTTGGTTATGAATTTAACATCTTAACAATCTTGCTTCTATCTTCATTTACCTTGAGAATCTCACCAAATGGGACTGATATTTTGATCTTAGAAATTTCATGCTCAAGGCTAAAAACAGAAACAGATTTTTTAGCTTCTTTGATAGGAGGAGGAAGTGGAGTGTCTTTCTTACCTTCAACAGCCTTTGGAGTATCCTTTTTAACTTCATCAGCCTTAGGAATGTCTTTCTTAGGTTTTGTTTTGTTTGCAATAATAGGCACATTCCTATTTTTGAGATTGTATTGCTTTTGCATCTCAAAAATAGCATGTTGATGCCCCTTGAAATAATTTGATGGTTCCTCTCCTTGATTCGCTAAGTTTTATTCATCATGCTCTTATTTAGGCAAGAAAATTCCTGACATTTCTTCATCAAGAAAATGAATAGACTCCTCAGGAATTTCAGGTTCATCTTCTTCATCAACCAAATTTTGCTAGAAAGGAGGTCTCACAGGAGGATCAGGCTGCTGATTTCTATTTTCACTTGGCCTTTTCTAGTTTTGAGGTCTTTTGAATTGAGGGTTTCTAAATTGAGGCTCATGTTGTACGGGAGGAGCAAAGGTATTCCCAAGGGCCAACCTATCCATCAACTTCTCCATTGTTTTCATCATTGAATCAAATTTATCATTAGAGGTAGAAGAAGAAGGCTTATCTTCTTCTTTCAATTCATTTTTTTCCCATTTTTGAATTTTTGGTTTCTATCATGTTCACCTCTACTTTCACTGCATCATTTTTCATTTCAAAAAATGTAGGGGATTCTCTTTCTCTCAGAAGTATAGAAAATTCATATTCAAATTCTTCAGCATATCTCATCTGAGCTAAGGCTTCTGGAGGTTTCAAATGGGTTGGAATTGAGTCAAGAACCTTGTTAAATATTTTTGAAAATTTTTGGACAGATTCATCAACAACCCTTCTAAGACTGTTATATTCAGTAAGTGGTTGAACTGTATTAGTTCCATTTCCCCATTTTCTCAAAAATTTATCTTTGAACTCATTCCAATTTCAAATACTTCTAGGAGTATGAGCCTCGAACCATTTCCTAACTTCACTAGTAAAACTTTGAGAAAATAATCTTAACTTCACATCTTCATCATCAACCTCCTCTCTGTCTATAAAATCATTAAATTGATCCACATGTTCTTCTGTTGTGATTTCTTCATCGCTTCCCCAAGTTTGAATCCTAGCAACATATTTTCTAGGGAGGTCATGTAAAATACCATATCTAGCAGGTGCAACAGGTGGAGGAGGTTCAATTCTAGCCATGGTGAAAGGAACAACAATAGCTTTAGGAATGGCAGAAAAAGAAGATGAAGAACTATTATGAGGAGGACTATTTGGTCTTTGTGATCCACTAACCATTGAACTCAAATTTGGAAGGGGTAAACTAGCTTTAATTTTCAACAAGACTTCAAAAGGATCAAGATCTTTCAATTTATCTAAAGACTATTTTTCTAACAAAAACTGAGAGGTAAAAACTTCCCAATTCTTCTTTGTCTTCCTATGTTACTAGAGCTAAGGTTTCAATCCCTCTCTTATGCAAGTCTAAGATAATTTCAGTTAACTCTTTTTCACTTTCTGATCTAAATAAAACTTCACGAATTTTATCATCAACTCTTTTGTCTTCAGGACTTCTTAATATTTTAGAGGACAAGGATTTTGAATGAGATGGAGTACCTGATATTTATGATATTTCTAAAATGCTTTGACTGCCTCTTGAAATAGTGTTTGAATTGTCCACGATGGTAGGTGGATTAGAGTCAGGATTGCTCCTTTTATATCTCCTTCTCGAAGCCACCTTTAATGATGTAAAATTGAATGGAGTCACCAAGGTAGATGCAACCTAAAATATCTTCCTGAGCTCCTGCTACCTTCAGAAGTTCAACTTCTTTATTTTGGGAATGAGTAATATTCAGTCTCCCGGTAGACGCACCAATTGTTTTTCACAAAATCAGATCTGATAGGTTTCTATTCAAGTCAATATTCTGTAACTCTTTCAGAACAATATTTTGGCTGAGGCTTACCCTCCTAAAACTGAGACGACTCTCTCAATGGTTACTGATTTTGAATAAAAATGAATATGACTAACTCTATATGAAGTAACAAATAGATAAATGATTGAATTTGGTTGTAAATCACATTAGCAAGTGCACATTGGGCTTATGGAGTCATGATAACCTTAAAAAAATGAAAACAGTCTACCTAGCATGGAAGTCAAGGTATATCAGAGTTCAAGTCAAGGAATACACATGTAGAACAGAGAAACAGACAGTTAGTTTATCTATGAAGGAATTCAGAGAGTCATTGATGAATTTTGAGTATCATAAGAAAACACCACTGCAATGGAATATTAAAAATATGCCATCAGAACCAGAACATACAAGAACTCCTCATGAATCTTCAGTTGTCTAAGTAGAAACTCTGTATTAAACTGTAAACAGTCACTTACAAAAACATAATATTTTTGCTAACAAAATTTCCAACCCCTAGAATTTCAACTTCTTCCTCTTTATAGATCATTTACAACATAGGATAAGCTTATCCTCAACTATATCCATTGAATTCCTATTGTTTGACACCTTTCCTAACCATATAACATGATATTTATTACAAAATGACAGCTGTAAACCTAACGAGGAGTCCTATTTCAAATAGGACTTAAACTCTTTAACTTTAATCCTAAAAAATTTATCTAAACTTAATTACATCATATGCCACTTTTATTTTCATGAGGTCGAATTTTGATGATGAGCTAGAACTTGCTATGACCATAATGCTGATGATGCTGCTCTCCTGTAAACTAGGAAACTGTCTCCCTGTTTTTAGGCTTTGAATTCTTTAACTCCTTGGGAAATTCTAACCATTATGAACCATGATTTCAATGCCATTTGTTGTCAAGAACTAAAAACATATGTCTACAAATCATCCCCCTGTTCCAGTTGTGCAAAATTATCTTTGAATTATCCAAAAGAGTGAAAAAAAATATGCGCTACGAAAGCAGCACAGTTTCGTAGCGCTTTTCGTAGCACAGTGTTTTAACCCATTTTCTTTCAATATTTTGGTCTTTTTCCTTAAAGGTGGTTTTCATCTGCACTTGACATGGTTTCCCTAGAAGTTTCAATTCAAAACTCACATAACTTCCCTTCAAAGTTGATAAGGAAAAGGGTGAAAAGGCTACTACAACAGTTTCGTAGCGCATTTCACCCTTTTTTCACTATTGGCGCTACGAAACTATTGTGTAAGAAGTTTTGATGAAAAATTCTTCAAAATTTAAAATAACAAGGTGCCTAGATTTAAGAAAATTGTTGTTTTGTCAAAACCATCATCTATATGAACTGAAACATAACTTTCATCAAGTTTATTCTTCATTTTTCATTTGAGT
Source organism: Pinus albicaulis (assembly GCA_034641835.2). NCBI lineage: Eukaryota > Viridiplantae > Streptophyta > Pinopsida > Pinales > Pinaceae > Pinus > Pinus albicaulis. The sequence continues at coordinate 1,372,551,175 of CM076581.1, forward strand.
TAGCTTTTGAATTTATCATTCTGCCTTTCTGTTTTTCAATTCATCTTGAGGCATTTTCAGTTGTAGTTCCAAATATTCCACCTCTCTTCCTAATCCTCTATTACTAGCTCTTAAATGAGTGTTGATCACTCTCACAAAATTTGCCTCTTTAATAGCTGGAATTGTCCATGTAAATATATGTTCTTCACTACTTGGAATCTCTAACCTAGAAACTGTTTGACCTCCCCAAACATCCTTCATTATTTTAAATTTTGTTTTCTCAATGATGTTCTTTCTGGCCGTTTCCTTCATCCTAGCAATCTCATGATTTCCTGATGTCATTTTCTCCTCAAGCCTTTTATACTCTGTCAATTCTTCTTGTGCTTTGATTACTCTTCTAGATGCATGCTCCACTACTAGTGATAAAAGGTCAACCACCTCTTCAAGGAATTTGATTGTTTCATTTATTTCTTGGACCTCTTTGTTATGTTCCTTGAGGATTTTAGAATATCTAGTCAAAGGCTTCCTAGCTTGGAAGATAAACGTTGCATTCTCACCTTCAAATTCCAGTTTCTTTGTTGATTTCACCTTTTTATGTTTTTGTTCATTTATTCCAATAAAATCAGCTTGTACTATGGGTGATTCTTCTATATCTATTTCATGTAGGATATCATCCAAGTTTCCTTTCATCACTGAGCTGTCATCTGACCCTGAAACTAGTGTTTTTCCCTTTGATGTTGCAGCTTGGCTCCTTGTCACTCTTTGAATTTCTTGCTTGCTGGTTGCTTTTTTTTGTTTAGTCTCTTTGATACCTTGTAACCCCTGTATTTCAGGTGAGGGAGTTTCTGCAACAATCACTGGTGTCTTCTCTGCCCTATTTTTAACCTATTTTCTTGGCTTCAACTTTACAAACCTCCTTGCCTTTGTAGCCACTAGTTGACTGGAATCTGCTAGTGGTGGTGAAGGATTCCATTTATTCTTAGGGTTTCTAGCTGGGGTTAGGGTTTCCATTTAAAATCCACTCATAAACAAAAAAGAATACTAATCCGTACTTATTTTGTGAACTCACTCAAAACCAATAATTTTTTCAAACCATGGTGAAACAGAGATGTTACACAGCCATCAAATTTTTGGACTTTGTTAGCCATTTTGGCAAGGCTTCTATGTAATTAAAATGGAAAATCGAGTGATATCATACCTGTGAAACACAACATCAATTTGAAATTATAAGTATAGAGTTTATGGTACCTACCTTCACATATAAAGTATCTTTGGATATTGAACAACAACTTGGCATAGTTGTCCTTGATACAACTTCTAAGAATTGCATTGTTCAGGTCCATGTCTGCATATTTTGGTTTCATAAATTCCTTGCATGTTTCCATATCAAACCTAAAACCTTTAAACCAATATTCCTATCCTCTTGTTATTTCTGTCACCAGAGCTATATTGTAAGGTGTGACTAGCACATTCAACATTCCAACTTTCATACTTGTCCCACTGAAGTTTAATGCAAACACCTTAGACACTCGAGTATGACCACCTTGTAGCTTTTCACCAAACTTTAAATAGTCTACTTTATTGAAGGCCTCCATTAGTGTTTGATTTTCAACTAAGGCCTTCACACTTTCAGGTTCATATCTCAGACAATGTCCTCCTCTGCGGATTTTTTTCTCCTCAACTATGCTTCTTTTAGAAAAAACCTATTAGCTTCTTTTGAAATCTGCAAAATACCCTCGATTGATTATGGTGAAACAACCTTGCTTGATTATAGTGAAAGTTTCCTTTGCATAGAACAACCACAGACTTTTTGTAATTGCTTCAGAGCTAAGACAGTTGTGTGTAGGCAAATGAACCGAGGATGGCTCAATTAGGCAACAAATTTGAATTTGAGATGTCATTTCATAACCAAATGATGCTTCATTGAATTCCTATCATGACTATGATAACTGTAGGACAGGTGGGTACAACAAATTTGATAACTAACTAACTCACCATACTCCTATCCTATCATTCCCCAACTGAATCTGACAGGTTTTGGCTTATTTGAAATTACATCTAAGAAAACGTGTTTTCATAGTGGACACAGTGTAAATTTTGCAGTTTGCACTACGAAAGTAGCAATGCTTTCGTAGCGCATTTCCTCATTTTTGAACTAGCGGTGCTACGAAACGGTGGATTCCTGGCTAATTGTAGAATTTCAGCCATAAACTTAATGGAATGACCCCTAAATGAAAAATATGAATCTTTGATCATGGAATGAACCTAAAAGAACTTTATTTGAACTTAAAGGATGACCTTTAAACTTATAAAAACTATGACCTGCCCTTAACCAAAACTTAAAATGAATTTCAAACCTATTTGAGACCATGATAAAAATCAATGTTGACATATAATGTTTGAAATTTTTTTTTGGGTGACAACAGATTCTATGGATGATAAACTAGTCTCAGGCTTTAAAGAATTGAATACAACTTTAGATAGGGATGTTACTTTAGACAACCTTAAAGGATCAAATAAAATTCATACAAAGATGTTTTTGATTTGGATCTAAATAGTGATAAATCAAATTTTAGATGAAAATGAATATCTTCAAGTGAAAGAAATTCTAAAGGCAAAGATGTATAGCTTACAAAAATATATGAACTAGACTGAAAATCTAAATGTTGAGGTCCTTTTTAATGATGAGTCTTTCTGAATCTTCAATGGGTGAAGCTGGATATGCATCTTGATTCGATTGTGTGTGCCTTTTAGGAGCCAGTGTATTCTTTTTTATGCAGTTTGGCTCTTTGCAACTTGAATCAGCCTTCTCAAAAACTAGGTCCTATCACCCACAGGCCTAGAATTTGATGAAAAAGTAATGATACACCCCAATAATATCGATCACTACACTCCCTGGCAACGACGCTAGAAATTTTAGCCTCCACAATGTCCCAAGGCTGAGAAATGATATCGATAGAGGTAACCACAAACCAAGCTTTAAGTTTGATATCTAGCCCTACCAAACTAGAGAGGGCTCTCTCTATGAAAATCATATTCAAATGGTATGACTAGAGGAAGAATGGATTTTAGGCTAGTTAGGTCAGCTCTAGGGTTTTGAAAGATTGATAGTTTTTCTACTAGATCAGGGATGAAAACAAGGTGTCTAGGTGAAATTATAAAACGATTAGAGTTGCAAAGATATGGAGGAGCAAGATAGAAATGCCTTTATGATGGGATTATTATTTGGTCAGTGTAGTGTAGGGTTTGAAAATGAAATAGGATCTTAATGAGCATATGTCATGAATTCATTAAACAGGAAGGAAAATTACATAAAATGACATTCCTAAACAAAACAAAGCTTTCATGAAATAATTCTTCTTATAAAATTTTTAGGAAAATCACTGAAGAAAGAAAATATGGAAAGGATACATGTATATCATCTATATAAAACTATAACAGAGAAAATACAACATCACAAAATCACTTCACATGAATTCCTAGATAATAACTTCACTGGTCCTTTGATTTTCTGAATAAAAGTTGAAGTGCAGGCTACAATAGTTTCACACTCCGATGCCAAACCATCAAAATGACTAAGAAATCCATACATATAGACAAAAAACCATTTTCCCCTCTCGGATGGGTCGAATCATAGATTGGAGGAACAATTCACATGATCCCCTCAACTAAAACCTAAAGACTAGGGAGGTTAACAAAACTCTCCTCAAGATAGAAAAACTGATAAATTTGACCATGAAAGGTTTTTACAAGCAAGAATCCACCTATTTTTAAATTTAACAAACCTATATACAATTCAATGCATCATTACAACATCATACATGAAAAATTACATCATTATAATTCGAATTAGACTGAGTCAACTGAGAAAACATGCTTCCAGGAAAAAGCGCAGCGAAATATCAAAAAAGAGCAGTGTGCTAGGAGAAAGCACATACTGATGGGTGTAAATTTATTTTGGAGGCCTTCACGACATCAAAATTAGGATCTGAAAGATGCTATATAAATTTCTACATGTCTACTGTATCATAGAACCTTCAAGCATGGGAAAATACTACTTCTACCCCTCGAAAAGCACAACGAGCTTCTGAGAAACATAGCAGAAAATAGTTTTTTAGGTGGTTTTATGACCTTTTTAACCACTAGAATCTATTGACATGGCTCTCCCAAGGGCTGAAGTTGATGTAGAGGTCAAGATAAATCAAAAGATGTAAAAATTTTGGCATTTGGATTCCCCCAACAGAAGCACATCGTGAGGCTCGCTGCATTTTTGGACCAATGACTGTGAAAATATTGTCAAAATGCCCAAAAACTTCAAAATTTCCCAAAATTTCTCCAAATTTGCTCAAAATTATTCCTAAATTTTTCCATGGAGACCTTTTATGGTAATTTATGCTATGATTGAAGCATGATCAATTAAATCCAACTTACCCTTCTCCTTTTCCTTCATTAGGGTTTCCTTGAGTTTTGCCTTGAATTGCTTGATCCTTACCTTGGAGACCTGCTTTTCGGTGCAGTAATGCATCGCCATGTGCTTGTGTATGTTTTTTTTCTTATTTTCCCTCTTTGGGAGTTTCTCCAAGTGACAATTAACTGTATCAAGCCCATATTCCCATTCCTTGTCAAATTTTTCCAATATGAGCTCATTGAATGTCATTTGGGTCCTTGGTGAAGTTGCTTCTCTCTGTTGTTAAAGTTCCATTCTGAGGCCTCTAGTCCTTAGAATCTTCCTTCTTACATGCTTTTCCTAACAATATGACTCATCAATGTCAACTAATTCGTGCCCCTTTACATATTCTTTGCTCAAATCAAGTCTAGGCCTATTCAAGACTAGTTGATTTACCTTTAATTTCATATTTTCTTGTTCCATGAATGAAATGAAGAAGTTGGATTTTGATAATTTTTCCTTGAGCTATATGATCTCAGCATATTTATCAATGATGACCTTCTCTTCTGTTCTATGCTCTTCATTCACCTCCCCGTCTGTCATGTCACTGTTAAGATGGAATGGCTCCTCACCTTGCAAAGGTGCCTCATGCTATGATGATGAACCCTGTTCAGTTGATCTGGTATTTTCCCTTTCAAAAATCCTTGGTGAAAACACAAACATTCTTCTGCTCTGATATTTTTGAGTCACCTCAGCCCTAGGTGTCATATTTACTTAAATTCTACTAGATGATCCAATCTCCCTTCGCTTGGATGGTGCTGACGTTGTTGTTGATTGTGTACTTTGGCTAGTAGGCTGCCTAGAAAGGGGAAAAAAGACAATGAACTAAATGAATGTCTCCCAAGAGATGTTCATTTGTGTGAGATGGTGTAAGAAAATGATTTTGATGAGGGAATGGTGGAAAATACTAGCTTGGTGATCACTCCCTTTATGCTTCACTTTCTCTTCCATTTTAGCCAAGATTTTGTAGAGATAGTATGATAGGTTGAGAGTTTTCACCCCTATGAAGTGCATTAAAAATATGACATGATATTTGTACAACCTTGAAAATCTACCCTTACATGTAAAATTCCTCATAATGTCCTTCATCAATGGAGAAAAATTATCATGCAGCTGTCGAAAAGGAAAAGTCTTGATGGATTCTTTGTAGTGATTTTTAATGAAATCTTTGTAATTGTGAACATCGAAATATGAGTTTTTGAACCAATTTTCCCCACTTCTTGGTATCCCTGTAGCTGTAGCTATGGCCTCACTGTAAATTGTAAAGCTCAATCTGGCAATTGTGACCTTATCTGTCCTAAGGTTTGTGGCAAACAAACTTGTTAATTTGGCATGATATCTCACTTGTTGGATTTTCTCACAAAAACCTAAACAACCTACATTCTAAAAACATTGTTTTTCCAATGAGGATAAAATCAACTCTAGAGTGTTAAGTGGTTCAAACCTTTATATTTTTCCTCCTTTTTTGTAAGGCTTCTTTTCTCCCTCCATGTTTGACATTGCATAACAAAACCATAGTGGAAAACATGGGAAGTAGGTGAGGGTAGGGGATGAAGGGATTCAGGAGGATATATGAGGGTAGGAAACTTTAGGGAGGTAGATAGGGGTATTAGGGATCTTAGGGAATTGGAGGATGGAAAAAAGGGTTAAGGGATTGGTGTAGGTAATTTAAACAAAATCCTAACCCTCAAAGTGCCAAAAACACAGCATAGGAGCTAGGGTTAGGTATAGGGATTAGAGAAATGAGGGAGCATGGATACGAAAAGATTTTTGGATGTGTGTAGGGTTTAGGGAATGGTAATATGAGTAGGGAAACTATTTTTTTGCTACTGGAATTCAACCACAAGTGCAAAACCACGAAAACATAATGTGGAGTCTTGGAGAGACTTCACCACTACAATGTTGAATAAACTAAGGAAAAGAAGAGTTTGTAGGGTATTACATAATTTCAAAGACTATTTTTAAGCCCTTGGTTGTTGAAGGAAACCCTTGGAAATGATCCTTTTCCATCAAATACTAAAAGCACAACATGCTCTTGAAAAACACAATGTGAGAGAAGAAGAATGCTTTTGAGAGTCAAATTTCGATGATGAAAATGTTTGGATGGATTTCTCTGATATTTTGGAGCTCAATATGAATGAAAAGAGTGATTAGAGTGTTTGAAAGGTTTTTTATAGCTTGTGGAAATCAAATTCTTTACATAGTGGTGTGGTGGCCCACCATGTGTTTTTTCACCTTTGAGTTGAAATATTTGAATCTTTGGAACATTATAAACATATTACATTATATTTGAAATAAATTTCACTTGAAACAAAAATTTATTGAGCATTTTCCCTATTACTACTCATTTGTTTCCGTATTTATTGATGAAATGAGAGATATTTTATGGATTTGACTATAAGACCTTATGGTGACATTTTGTGAAATGAGATGAATGATGACCATGGTGGTATGACTTAGATGATAATGAAGAATTTTCACTGATGACTCATCCAACTGAAAGATGGCAATGACCAACACATGAAATATTTTGAAAGGATTAGTAATAGACCTAGACACACTAGTCAGTGACCAACTATTTATTTGAAGACCTACTGAAACCATAATAATTTGACTTGAGACGCTTAAAAAAACATTGTAATATCACTTTTCATCACTGGTGACAGGAATAACTTACTGACACTAAATATACCACCATTCAGCCAGAGGTAACCACTTAACACATTTTTTTTGCTTATAAGATACAAAGAAACGAAGATATCCTTCCAAAATTTTTCTCACTATCTAAGTTTTTTGATGAGATTGAGGAACATCAGATGAGATATGAGATAATTGATTACCCAGAAAAGAAAATATTTTCTTCCAAAAAATTCCTGTAAAAATGGGATCTTTGTCACTTACAATAATCTTTGGGTTTCAATGTATATTTTGAATTGTTTCCATGCATGCAGTAACAACTGTGTTGGCCTTAAATGGATGAGATAATGCACAAAAGTGTGCATACTTGGTAAGTCTACAAACTACCACCATGATGACACTCTTTCCTTCGGAATTGGGTAAACCTATGATAAAATCCATTGGGAACTCCCAATATTGAATTGGAATGGCTAAAGGTTGTAATAGACTCGGATATTCATTTTATCAACTTTATTTTTTTGGAAAATCAAGCATTCTGCCACATACTTTTGAATATCAGATTTAATTCCATCACATAAAAATTCATTCTTGACCCTGTCATAAGTTTTTAAAAACCCTGAGTTCCCTTCTAAAGGAGAGGTGTGAAATTTAAAAATAATATTTTGTTTGAGTTGGGAATTCTTACAAAGATATAAGCAATCTTTGTATCATAATGAATCATTTTTCCTGCTTAATGTATCATATGTATTGGGATCTTAATGCAACTTTTGAATGAGTTTTCACACCTCTTCATCATTATTCCATTCATCCCTTGCTTCAGTTATCGAATTTGGTTGGATAATAGAAATGGCACAAATCAATGCTTCCACATCCTCATCTTTTCTTGAGAGTGCATCTCCAAAAATAATTTTATTCCCTTTTTTGTAGATGATTTCAAAGTCACAACCCAACATCTTTCTAACCCATTTTTTCTGATCTTCTTAAGATAATATTTGTTCCAAAAAGTATTTAAGACTATCATGATCTATTTTAGCTTCAAGTGTCTTCCCATTAGGTAAGGTCGCCACTGCTTTAGTGCATGTAGTTTTTCCAACATTTTTTTCTCGTAAATAGGTTTGTGTAAATACTTTCCTCTGATTCGATGAATTTCAAAATAAATGGTTCTTCCTTCTTGGATTAAAAAAACACCAATTCCATTTCCTGAGGCATCACATTCTACAATAAAGTGTTTTGTGAATTTTGGCATAGATAAGATTGGTGCTTGGCACATTGTATCTTTAAGATGTTCAAAGGCCTTAGTTTCTTCTGGAGTCCAATAAAATGCATATTTCTTTAGTGACTTTTATAGAGGTGTTGTTATTATCCCATAATTCTTAATAAACTTGGGATAATACCCTTTCAACCTGAGAAATGGTCAAAGATTCCTTATGGTTGTGGGGATATTCCATTCCTTAATGGATTTAATTTTGTTAGAGTCTACCTTAATACCCTCATGAGATACAATATTTCCCATATATTCCACCTCGTGTACTCCAAAGAAACATCTAGAGGATTTTGAAGTTAATTGTTTCTCCTCCAATATTTTGAGCACCTTGTCAACATGTTGAACATGATCCTTCCTATTATCAATCTAGTAAATTTTCTATTAGAAATATTTAAAACTTTGTAACTTACTAGAGGTAACCACAAACCTACTTTGGAAATTTAGGATCTAGCCTTCCTAAATTTCAGAGAGGGCTCTCTCTTTATGATTTAACCTTTTTTTGAATTGATATTTTAGGCTAGGTATAATTGGGCACTTTGTTTTTTGTTTGGAAAGTTTGGTGGGAACTAAGATTACGTGGAGACAAATTAAAGAGGGATCTACTAGTCCATTGGGCTATGGAGTGAAGATGTAGCAAGCTAGACTGAAAGGCAAGGCCAAAAGGATGCTAATTTACTCAGGGCAAGGTAGATAACCCTCAGAGATTTGAATAGTTTGATTGGATGGAATGGATTTCTTTCGAGATAAAGGGCAGTGAAGGATCCTTTGATCGGGAAATAAGGAGGAGGTAGAGGTCAAACAATACTAGGAGCAACTAAGAATTCCTAGGTCCGAAAATCAGCAGACAACATTGAAATGATAAAGTAGTTAGGACACAAAGATTTTTACTCTTATCCCGAAATAATATTCCGAATTGATCATTCATATTTGAACACATATATGAAATTGAATGGAACTTCAGAAAAAGAAACAATGACAGAAAGAAATCACTTTACTCATTAGCTTACTGTAAGAATCCTGAGTTATGAAGTTCAGTTAGATGTTGTCCAGTCTGCTGCTATGCAATCAAAACATGAGCCTCCAAAGCACCAGAAAAAATATCTATAATAATCTCAGCAATTTTATTCCACAAAATACTTCAAAGAGTGAAGTATTTATACAAATTCTAAACTAAAATATCTTGAAAAATATCAAGATTGGTTTACAAAATATCTCAAACTATTTTACATAAATAGAACTTAATAAAAGGACACTCAAAACTAATAAACCTATTTGGCACTATAATCATGGATATTTTACGACTAAGAAGAGAATTAGAAGTTGATCTCAACTCTTAGTTGATGATGAGGCATCCAAGTCACTAATTGTTTCCTTTCTTTGTGCATTCTGCTCCAGCAATTCTGCAAAATTGGGGTCCAATGATACCTTTGTATTTATCAATCCCAAATATATATGTAAAAAATGAAAGACTTTATCGTGGATGAATATGTGGTTGAGATAAAACTCTTTCAGTTTCCTAAAATCCATCTCCAGTTGTGCACAATAGGCTTTGCAAAAAGATGTGTAAAACATAGTTTTACAGAGTCTGAAAAATAGGATGTAAATATGCACATGTATCTCCTGTTCTGTAATACTTGTGAAAAATGTGAGATAGGTTTTTTAGATATGGTTCTTAGGAACAAAAACCTCCTTCACTTTTGTAAGATGTATTTCTGGTGTTCAACAATATTCTCTTCAAAGTGATGACTTAACAGGAATTTTCTACAAAAAGTTCTTTCCAATATTGTTTAATATTTCCCAATCCATAATGGTTGTTAGAAAAATGAGAGATTTTTTTGTATTTGGTCACCTTAAGCACATAAACCTCCTTCCGTTTTGAAAAATTCATCTTGGATTGGTCACAATAGTTTCTGCAAAACAATGACTTAAACATGAAATTTCAGCAAAAATGTTCCTTCTTGTTATGTTTTCATCTTTTCACCTTTTTTGTTCTTTTAACTGTTTTACTTTCACTTTGGATAAAATTCATTTTTGGTGAAAGTATTTTCATCTCTTTTTACCACTACTGACTCTATTTTTACTTTTACTTTTTTACCTTCACTGCTCTGTAACTTTGTTTTAACTTTCACTCTGACTTTTACCTGATACACTTTAACTCTGATGCTCTTTGACTATTCTGTTTTCAGTGTCCCTATGAATTCTCATCTCAATTTTACCATTCACTGTGCACATTTCATCATTCTGATCTCTCTCTGACTTGATTTTATTATTTCTTTGTATACAAAATTTTTGTTGAATGAAGCTTTTGAATTAAAATCTGAGAATTTGGAGCAAACAATTTTGTCAACTAGTATTGAAACTATTCGCGCAATTTCTTATTTTGATAATAACCTGCAAAAATCAAACAATTTGTTAATGAACTCTAGGTCTGCAGGGAGGTTTGAAGGCTTTTGAAAGACCTATGGAATGAGATTTTTTTGTGGAGGTTTAACTTTGTTTTTAGGCATTCTGGCTTCTTCTATAAGATTAAATGGTTTATAGAAGTAATTTACTTTAAACAGAGGAGTAACTGAGCAATTTAGGCTAAAGATATCTTATTTTCGGGATTTTTTCTCAATTAGGTTTATCTGAGGATTGATATTGGGATAAGACAGGAAACAGAGTTTCCTAAATAGTTTAAAATTGTAAAAGGGAGTTTGGTAGGCCTGAAAAACCTTTTTGTCTTGGAATTGATCTTCAGAGATTTTAAACTGAGGAAATTGGCTCAGACAAAAGCTTTTATGAACATAGCAACTTCTGGGAAACAATCAGCCATGGTTTGGCCTATTTTGGGCATTTTTGTGCAATTTATCCAGTGGATTTTTCTCATTAACAGACTTCACTTTACTTATAGATGGTTTAACCTTGAAATTTACAGGTCTATTTATCGAAAAATACCTCAAATAGCAAGTATTTGAAGCTTTGATAGGGTTTTCCAACTTTTGAGATTGTTCCTGCAAACGGGTCTAAATCATTGGTGCAAAGAATGGCTTACTGGTCTTCAAAATAGGGGATCTATGGTCAAATTTGAGTTTGGGACAAGAAATTGATAGACAAGGGCTTTGAATACAGTCGAGAGGCTTAATACAGTGGGCAGAGCTCTTTTACAATGCACATGCATAGTTTAAACAGTTGGGATAGTATATGATAAGTTAGAAAATTTGATATTTTAAATACGGATATTTTCAAAGGCGGTAGGTCGTTTGATTTTTCAAATGCGAAACAGGAAGTGGTTTTCGCGTTCAAATTGGGTGGTAATCTGTTTTTACCCAATCGAACGCAATCAAATGAAAATACGCCACATCGCATCGGGTGGTTTTAGAATACAACTTTAATCGCATGAATTTGGACAAACATCAAGCTATCACTTTCGAAGTGTGAAAGTGAACGTGTATCATTGGATTTGCTTTGATGATGCAAACAGTCAGGATTATTCTTAAGAGTTGCGGAGGAAAATCAGGTGGGACCGGGGTTAAATGTAAGTCGTTTGATATGAAATTTTTAGGTCTACGTCGGAGTTTCAACGTGATAGCAGGGAGGAGTATGGCTGGGAATGGTGGGGCCTGGGGACTAGATATCACGTTGTTTCATGACTGTTAGATTACAAAGGATATGGCTGATCGGGCAGCTATGGGTGAATGGGGAGGTGCCGGGAGAATGAAGGGGATGTGGAATATATCAACAAGGGTTTATGCATTTAAAACTTGGTTTAAAACGACATAAGAAACATCGAAAAGGCTTTATTTATTCAATGATATATTGTGTTCCGAAAAATTTCCTTCATATTTTTATTATATAGTTATTTAAACCAAAATAGGCTTAATAATTATAGGGGAGCGGTATATTTGAGTAATGTTAATTTTAAGCAAAGGGGTTTTATTGTGGGTGTTTATTTAAAACATATGGGATAATAAACTTTGGCTATAGATTATATTGGGTTTTTAGGGGATATTTTAGTTAAAAAAGGAGTTATATTAATAGGAAAGGGTCATTTATATAGAGAATTAATAAATAAGTTAGAGATTAATATGACAAAGGGGAAAATGAAAAACACAAAAATACACTAGATGACTAAGTAAAGTGAAAACTTAAAGAAAATCTTATCAATTTATAATTTCACCACTTGTACTTAGGATATAATGTCTTTCTGAGGGTTTTTATGCTTTATGAGATGTAGGCAGTTAATAAAATGGTGGCTTTATGTATCATTAAGTAAAAATGGAGTCTTTACTTATGAAATTGCATGGTGATGAATGCATGAATGGCAGATGATGAAAATTTTGGGATTAACATAGAAATTTAACATTTTCAACTAGCCAGTCATTACGCCTTGGGTCCGGTCCCAACAGAAGTCAGAGAAATGCTCTGAGCCTCTTTGAATGAAATTTTAGAATGTAAAATAGCTATAGGGAAGGGAAAATTAGTTATTGTAGCCTGGTGAAAGATATTTACAATGATTTTCCCACCTTCTTCTACCTACCCAATCTTTAATCTAACATTTTTTTCTTCCATTTGTGCAGGTGCATTTGAGCTAGCAACCTTGAACATTTTGTTCTTTTTGAAAGCAATAAAAAGTATCTAATTCTACCTTATTTCATCTAAGGACCCAGATTAAACTGTTGGGTTCCTTTTTACTCTATACCTATCTACTGAATTGTCAGGATTAAACTGTCTGACAACTCTTTATTCTCTATCTAAAACAAGCAAATTGAAACATAACAAGTCAATATTAAGCAGTTCAACTCATGATGGATTATGGCATTTATTGACACTTTGCCATAATGCCATAATGCTTGTAGTGGCATTTAGACTTGCACACTTTCATGTTTTATTCATCTTTTTCCTTTTGGGGTATATCATTTTTTCTAAGTTCTTTGTTTTTTCTTTTAGGACTTTTACCCTCTTTTTGATTTTTTATTTTTTTTCAAAATATGGTAAAACAACTTGCAGAAAGAAAATTATGTACATATTTACAAGACTATCATAAGTCAATTCCAAATTATGAATCCTATATTTATAGGACCCTAACAACGACTTCACATGGGGATGGCATCTCCTTGTGAGATGTCAAGAACGTCGTTGACTAGTAGCCTGATCCATTGGGCCAACCCCAGACATGCATTTGCTGTGGCTGAAATCTTGAACTGAATATAGTCATTTTTCTGCAAACTGAAATCTGATCTGAAACTAAAAAAAAGAAAAACATACTGCAATTCTCAAACCAAAATGATTAGATCTTAAATATCTTTAGGACCTTCTCCTTAGCTTTAAATCTTAATGAATTATTCCAAAAATAGCTGAGAACTAAATACTAAAAAAAAATGCTCATAGCTTTGAGCTTATTTGCACTCATCTACCTACTCTAATCTACTGTTAATTTTGCTGAATCAGGTAATATAGAAATGCAAATGAAGCCAGTCAAGTAGTTGTAGCAATGAATGGATAATTTGACTGATTTTCATCAAACTTGGAAGTATAACTTGATCATGTGTCTTCATAATCAAAGATATGATGTGAAACGACAATCGCTGATATATTTGATCCTCATAGATAAAACATGTTTGCATATTTGAGCTAAAAATATTCTCCATATAATTTGCTATAGGATCATCAAAAGCATAATGTATGGTTTGTGCATCAAGGCTTTCAATGACCAATTGATTAGTTATATTCTTAATATTAAACCCTGAAACTATTTCTTTAGTCTTGTGCCTGAAAGAATAATCATTCTCAATCTGCAAGTCAAAAGGTAGTACAATTTCCTCTTGCTTAGGAGAAGGAATAATTTCCAAGAATTCTTTAGGATCTCGGAAATTATATGACTGAATTTGAGAATGCAAAAGTTTAATTTCATTTTCATAATTTTCAAAAATTATCTTAGGAACACATTTTTTAAGTTGAGGAGAATATTTTCTTAATTTCAAAATAAGAAAGACAACTCTTAGGAAATTCTCATCAAGCTGAAATTCTAATATCTCATCCCTCAAAATAGCTAGTGATTTTTCTGTGAAATTAGCTTGAATTTGGAGAACATAATTATCATCATATTGATCATACTTAGGCAAATCTTTAGAAGAAGGAATCTCATCAATTATAACCAATAGATCAGCAGATTTCTCTTCCAACAATCCTAATATATCTTGATTAGATTGGTTGCATTCTATTTGAAAGTCATTATTTTTCTCAATAGGAGTGCTATCAAGCAATCAGCCTTTTTGGGAAGGTAAAATAACATGAGCACCAACATGTTCTTCTGTCTCTTCATGGATAAAAAATTTAGTACATTCATCAACATTAGAATAAGTAGAAACAATTTCTTCATTATGTAAATATTCTGAGGATGGTTGCATATTTAGAAGCAAATTGATTTCTTCTTTGGTGAGGGGTGGTGGGAATCTCTGATTTCTTAGATTGAAATGACAATTATTTTTTCTCTTATCTAAAAATTGTTCATGAGGTTGAATATTTTCTTTAACTTCATTCAAAACATTAAATGAAACATCATTTGTTACTATAGAGGGGCTTTGTGGATATTGATTGATCTCTTGATCTATTTTATCTTTGTTTAACTCCTCTTGATTATTATGACATTTAACTTGAGAATGAAAGTTCTGGACTTCTTCTAATAAATCTTCAGTATGCCAATTTCCAAAATCTTCATCAATATTTTTTAGGTAATGTATAAGATCTTCAACTTGATCACAACATTTTTCAGCTAATGATAAATATGGAAAATATTCTTTGTAATGCTCATAAAATACCTTATGAAACTCTTTTAGAGAAAATAAACTAGCAGGTTTGAGAGCTTCATACCATTCCCTTGCTTTTCCTTCTAAGGTTGCCATGAATATTTTCATGAGGAAATCCTCATGCCAATCATCCTTCAATCTTGATGAGTGTATAAGAAATTTAATGAGATGTAATAAAGGATCATCAATATTTTCATCTTGAAACATGGGTAGATTGTTACCCCAATTTACCTTTGGTAGCTTGTGTGGAAATCTAGGTATGTGATCTCTGCTCATGGGAGCATATCTTCTTTTTATTCTTGGATCATCTTGAAAATTAGCCATACTGAAAGGCCACGGTATCTGTAAAACCAAGTTAGATCCTTATATAAAATAAAATATATATTGAAAAGCTTTCTTAATGAGAAAGAAAATAATTTCTTGGATTAAGATCCAAGTTGAAAGCCTGATCTTTCCATACTGTTCTTCCAGGTTCATTCCTCCAGTGGAGTCTTGATTATGAAATTGATGTGGAGTCACGAAGTGGATGACTTTAACCTTTGTATGTCTGATCATTGTCCACCATCATAGCTTAGATCTGAACCTGTAAAATATTTTTGAAGAAAGAGGTTAGTCTTGCCCAGCAGAGTCACCATTATGTTATCACTCTAGTAATTTTGTATCATAAATATTTAAAAATTTGTAACTTACTAGATGTAACCACAAACCTACTTTGGATCTAGCCTTCCTAAATTTCAGAGAGGGTTGTCTCTTTATGATTTAACTTTGTTTTGAATTGATATTTTAGGCTAGGTATAATTGGGCACTCAGTTTTTTGTTTGGAAATTTTGGTGGGAAATAAGATTATGTGAAGACAAATTAAAGAGGGATCTACTAGTCCATTGGGCTATGGAGTCAATATGTAGCAAGCTAGACTGAAAGGCAAGGCCAAAAGGATGC
This sequence comes from Pinus albicaulis, assembly GCA_034641835.2. NCBI lineage: Eukaryota > Viridiplantae > Streptophyta > Pinopsida > Pinales > Pinaceae > Pinus > Pinus albicaulis. The sequence goes on from CM076581.1 coordinate 1,372,567,229, forward strand.
TAATTTACTCAGGGAAAGGTAGATAACCCTCATATATTTGAATAATTTGATTGGATGGGATGGATTTCTTTCGGGATAAAGGGAATTGAAGGATCCAAACACATATATGAAATTGAATGGAACTTCAGAAAATGAAACCATGACAGAAAGAAATCACTTTACTCATTAGCTTATCGCAAGAATCCTGAGTTATGAAGTCCAGTTAGCTGTTGTCCAGTCTGCTACTATGAAATCAACACATGAGCCTCCAAAGAACTAGAAAAAATATCTATAATAATCTCAGCAATTTTATTCCACAAAATACTTCAAAGAGTGAAGTATTTATACAAATTCTAAGCTAAAATATCTTGAAAAATATCAATATTGGTTTACAACATATCTCAAACTGTTTTACAAAAATAGAACTTAGTAAAAGGACACTCAAAACTAATGAACCTATTTGGCACTATAATCATGGATATATGATGACTAAGAAGAGAATTCGAATTTTATCTCAACTCTTAGTTGATGATGTGGCATCCAAGTCACTAACTGTTTCCTTTCTTTGTGCATTCTGCTCCAGCAATTCTGCAAACTTGGGGTCCAATGATACCTTTGTATTTCTCAATCATAAATATATATGTAAAAATTAAAATATTTTTTTGTGGATGAATATGTGGGTGAGATAAACCTCTTTCAGTTTCCTAAAATCTATCTCTAGCTATGCACAATAGGCTCTGCAAAAAGATGTGTAAAAAATAATTTTACAGAATTTGAAAAATAGGCTATAAAGATGTGCATGTGTCTCATGTTCTGTAATACCTGTGAAAAACGTGAGATAGGTTTTTGTATATAGAGATCTTAGGAACAAAAACCTCCTTTAATTTTGTAAGATGTATTTCTGGTGGTCCACAATATTCTCTGCAAAATGATGACTTAACGGGAATTTTCTGCAAAAAGGTCTTTCCAATATTGTTTAATATTTCCAAATCCATAATGGCTGTTAGAAAAGTGAGAGAGGTTTTTGTAGTTGGTCACCTTAAGCGCATAAAACTCCTCCCAGTTTAAAAAATTCATCTTGGATTGGTCACAATAGTTTCTAGAAAACAATGACTTAAACATGAAATTTCTGCAAAAATGTTCCTTCTTGTTATGTTTTCATCTTTTCACCTTTTTTGTTCTTTTAACTGTTTTACTTTCACTTTGGATAAAATTCATTGTTGGTGAAAGTATTTTCATCTCTTTTTACCATTACTAACTCTGTTTTTACTTTTAATTTTTTACCTCGATTGCTCTATAACTTTTTTTTAACTTTCACTCTGACTTTTACCTGATACACTTTAACTCTAATGCTCTTTGACTGTTTTGTTTTCACTGTCCCTATGAATTCTCATTTCACTTTTACAATTCACTGTGCACATTTCATCATTATGATCTCTCTCTGAATTGATTTTATTATTTCTTTGTATACAAAATTTTTGTTGAATGAAACTTTTGAATTAAAATCTTAGAATTTGGAGCAAAATTTTTTGTCAAATAGTATTGAAACTGTTGGCCCAATTTCTTATTCTGATAATAACCTGCAAAAATAAAAAAAATTGTTAATGAAATCCAGGTCTACAGGGAGGTGTTTGAAGGCTTTTGAAAGACCTGTGGAATGAGATCTGTTTGTGGAGGTTTAACTATGTTTTTAGGAATTCTGGCTTCTTCTGTAAGATTAAATGGTTTACAGAAGTAATTTACTTTAAACAAAGGGGTAACTGAGAAATTTAGGCTAAAGATATATTATTTTTGGGATTTTTTCTCAATTAGGTTTATTTGAGGATTGATACTGGGATAAGATAGGAAACAGGGTTTCCTGAATAGTTTAAAACTGTAAAAAGGAGTTTGGTAAGCCTGAAAAACCTTTTTGTCTTGGAATTGATCTTCAGAGATTTTAAACTGAGGAAATTGGTTCAGACAAAATATTTTATGAACATAGCAACTTATGGGAAAAAATTGGCCATGGTTTGGCCTGTTTTGGGTGTTTTTGGGCAATTTATGCAGTGGATTTTTCCAATTAACAGACTTCACTTTACTTATAGATGGTTTAACCTTGAAATTTGCAGGTCTGTTTATCAAAAAATACCTCAAATAACAAGTATTTTATGCTTTGACAGGGTTTTCCAACTTTTGAGATTGTTCTTGTGGACAGGTCTAAATCCTTGGTGTAGAGAATGGCTTACTGGTCTTCAAAATAGGGGATCTATGGTCAAATTTGAGTTTGGGACAAGAAATTGATAGTCAGGGACTTTGAATACAGTCGGGCAGCTTAATACGGTGGGTAGAGATCTTTTAAAATGCACATGCACAATTTAAACAGTCGGGATAGTATATCATACGTTAGAAACTTTGATATTTTAAATACGGATCTTGTCAAATGTGGTAGGTCATTTGATTTTTCAAATGCGAAACAAGAAGTGGTTTTTGCATTCAACTTGGGTGGTAATCTGTTTTTACCCAATCAAACATGATCAAATGAAAATATGCCATGTCGCATCTGGTAGTTTTAGAATACAACATTTATCGCATGAATTTGGACAAACATCGAGAGATCACTTTCGAAGCGCGAAAGTGAACATGCACCGTTGGATTTGCTTTGATGATGAAAACGGTCAAGATTATTCTTAAGAGTTGCGGCAGAATGTTGGGTGGGACTAGGGTTAAATGTAAGCCATTTGATATGAAAGGTTTAGGTCTATGGTGGAGTTTCAACGCGATAGCAGGGAGGAGTATGGTTGGGAATGGTGGGGCCTGGGGACTAGATATCGCGTTGTTTCATGACCGTTAGGTTAGAAAGGATATGGCTAATTGGGCAGCTATGGCTGAATGGGGAGGCGCTGGGAGAATGAAGGGGATGTGGAATATATCAACAAGGGTTTATGCATTTAAACCTTGGTTTAAAACAACATAAGAAACATCGAAAAGGCTTTATTTATTCAATGATATATTATGTTCCAAAAATTTTCCTTCATATTTTTATTATATAGTTATTTAAACCAAAATAGGCTTAATAACTATAGGGGGCGGGATATTTGAGTAATGTTAATTTTAACCAAAGGGGTTTTATTGTGGGTGTTTATTTAAAACATGTGGGATAATAAACTTTGGCTAAATTTTATAATAGTGGGTTTTTAGGGGATACTTTAGTCAAAAAAGAAGTTATATTAATAGGAAAGGATCGTTTATATAGGGAATTAATAAATAAGTTAGAGATTAATATGACAAAGGGGAAAATGAAAAACACAAAAATACACTAGATGACTAAGTAAAGTGAAAACTTAAAGAAAATCTTATCATTTTATAATTTCACCACCTTTACTTAGGATATAATGTCTCTTTGAGGGTTTTTATGCTTTACGAGATGTAGGCAGTTAATTAAATGGTGGCTTTATGTATCATTAAGTAAAAATGGAGTCTTTACTTATGAAATTGCATGGTGATGAATGCATGAATGATAGATGATGAAAATTTTGGGATTAACATAGAAATTTAACATTTTCAACTAGCCAGTCATTGCACCTTGGGTCTGGTCCCAACAGAAGTCAGAGAAATGCTCTGAGCCTCTCTGACTGAAAGTTTAGAATTTCAAATAGCTATAGGGAGGGGAAAATTAGTTATTGTAGCCTGGTGAAAGATATTTACAGTGATTTTCCCACCTTCTTCTACCTACCCAATCTTTAATCTAACATTTTTTCTTCCATTTGTGCAGGTGCATTTGAGCTAGCAACCTTGAACATTTTATTCTTTTTGAAAGCAGTAAAAGTATCTAATTCTACCTTATTTCATCCAAGGACCTAGATTAAGTTGTTGGGTTCCTTTTTGCTCTATAACTATCTTCTGAATTGTCAGGATTAAACTGTCTGACAACTCTTTATTCTCTATCTAAAACAAGTAAATTGAAACATGACAAGTCAAGATTAAGCAGTTCAAATCATCATGGATTATGGCATTTATTGACACTCTGCCATAATTAGCTGCAAAACGTAAAAGGTAGTGGAATTTATACTTGCACACTTTCATGTTTTATTCATCTTTTTCCTTTTGGGGTATATCATTTTTTCAAAGTCCTTTGATTTTTCTTTTAGTACTTTTACCCTCTTTTTGATTTTTTATTTTTTTTATTTTTTTTCAAAATATGGGAAAACAACTTGTAGAAAGAAAATTATGTACATATTTACAAGGCTATCATAAGTCAATTCCAAATTATGAATCCTATATTTATAGGACCCTAAAACTTCCAATACTTATTGTAGATTTGTATATCATCAAAAAATACTAACACACATTTTCTAAGCAAGGGTTCGAAAATGGAATTCATCAAACCTTGAAATTTAGAAGGTGTGGTGGTAAGGCCAAAAGGCATGAATAAAAACTCATAATGACCCTCATGGGTCCTAAATGTTGTTTTCATAATGTCTTCAATCTTCATTCTAATTTGATGATATCCTGAACGAAGATCCAACTTGGTGAAGTAAATTTCTCCATGTAATTCATCCAACAATTAATCAATGACAGGGATGGGAAATTTGTCTTTAATAGTGAGCTTTTTGAGCTCCCTATAATCTGGACACATGCCCCATGATCCATCCTTCTTATGCACCAATAATACTAGAGTAGATATATATCTTTGACTATGTTGAATTATACCATCCTCAAGAATTTCTACAACCATGCATTCAATTTCACTCTTTTGGGAATAGGGATATCTATAATTCCTGATGTTTGGAGGAACACTTCATGGAATAAAATGAATAGAATAATCATGATCATGAATAGGTGGGATGCCTTTGGGAGTCTCAAATACATTGGAATGATTGTCCAATACTCCTTGAGATATGGAGAAGTAGATGATTTCTATGTTGGAACCTCTAGTGAGAATAATTGCGACATTATTCCCAGTTTTTATTTCTTTAGAAGATTTTTCATGCCATTAGATATGATTATATTTCTTTATTTTCCTGTGATACCAATTAATTCAACTTCCTTTCCTTCCCAAAAAAAAATTCAAGAAACATTCTTGAAAATTAAAAGCTATCATACCCAAATATTGTAACCATTGGACTCATAGTATAATATCAGCACCACCCATTGGAATGGAAAGCACTGGAAAATTCAATACATATTCCCCCATGGTTAGCTTGATATTATGGAACTTTCTAGAGAAATTTATAGTTCCTCCATTTCCAACCATCACTTGACACTTCGGTGCTGGATATAGGAAGCAATTAAATTCCTTGGCTACCATACAATGAATAAAATTATGGGTACTACTCGAATCAATCAACACTATTACATTTTTCTTCTTGATATGTACTTAAATCTCGAGATTTTTAGGAGTGGTAATTCCTACCAACACATTACAATATATGGTTGGATTCGTTTCTTCTTCCTCTACGGATGGTTCCTGGTGTATATCCTCTTCTTTTGACGTTTCTTAATGCAATTATGACCCTTAGTGTATTTTCTATCACAACTAAAACAAAGCCATTTTTCTCTTTTTTCTTACAATTTTTTTGGTATCAACCTTGTATGTTTTGGAAGGCTAGGAGAAGAAACACTTCCATATTTATAGTTATAAGTGGTATAATTCCTTGTTTCCATAATTTTTCTTTCAACTTGTCTTACCACCCTGAATGCCTTCTCCAATGAATCAGGTTCCCAAAGGTGAATCTATTGTTGGATGCTATTCTTTAAACTTTCCATGAAGACATCAATCATATGTTCCTTTGGAATATCGTTTACCCTTATATTCATTTTTTGTAATTGCTCGATGTGATCGGCCATTGAACCATTTTGTTTTAGATTTATCAATTGCCTAAAGAAGGTGTTGCTCTTTGTATCCTCATTATGCTCTATCATATACCCCATATAAATTTACCAAGTGACAAGTGGTTTATGAAAACAAAGCCATCAATACCATACAAACTAATTGGGTTCTAAATAGAAAGTTTCAATGCATACCTTTTGTGAGTGTTACACATCATGGAGATCAAAATATTTCTCTATCTGTAGTATCCATGTTACCGGATCCTTGCCATAAAACTCCCTCATATCGTTATTTGTAATGTGGTGATTCTTAAATGCAACATTGAAGTCTATAAAATAATAATTAATTTTTCATTTGTCTCCTCATGATTTTCATGGGTTACCTTGTCACCATCAGGAAGACTTTCTTGCAATAACTTTGTCAAAACTTCGTTCAAACCTTGCCTTTCTGATTTAAAACCATCCATCATATCTTCCATTCCATCCTTCAAACCTTCCAGGACTGATTTTAAGCCATCCATGTCCCCTTTTAGTTCATATTTGGTTTCTCTTTTTGAGAGCGAATTTTTTTCACTTTGTTCCCTAATTTTTTTTCACTTTGTTCCCTAATTTTGATATATGTGTGTGGAATTATTTTGTTTGGGAGGAATTTTAGAACCCTTTACTAATATATATGCTTAAATATGCCCTTATAATCACATCAAACAGATTTTTCAAACAAAATTTATGCAATTTTAAAAATAATACACACCTTTTTCTTTCTTTTAGGAGCTTGATCTTGCAATAGTTGTAACTCTATAATTTTATATCTCCAGGGTCTAAATTTTTTTCCTATTCTAGCCCTTTCAATATTCTTTCCAGTTCCAGAAGTCATAACAATATTGGATTGTTCAATATAGAGTTATGCCAAATCTCCCGCAATAACTTGATTATGGACTAGTTCAGTAGAGAGAAGTTGTACACGATTCAACGTGTCAATGTTTACACATTTGGTCTTGAAATTGCTACTGGAAAAACTATAGGCCATGCTACTATAGAAATTTTTTAAATAATTCAAATATGATTCCTAAAAAACAATTATGATGATTTTTTCTAGGTCACATGTTTGAAATGACATTATGAATCCTGCACAAACCCTAACTTCCTTAGATCATATATCCAAAAATAAAGAGAACCAAGATCTAACATGCATACATGAGGTTCATTAGTATGTCCTCTCCACATGGTCACAATTTTGGTTTTTGAAGCTTCATAGAAAAAATAATATAGCGAAAATTTCAAGATAACCTATTTGAAGAAGTGAAACCATAGAATCCAAAGCTCTCATACCAAATATTATCCAACCAAGTCACAAATTAGAAGGAAATATAGATCAAAGACTTAAACATTAGCCTCTTTGATGGGGGGCGACCTCCTTTACATTAAATAAATGAACAATTCTTGGATGATACAAACGAAAAGACCTCCTTTCTATATATAGGAGCCTTAGGGGTCACAATATAATCAAACCATACATAACAGTAATAATGTAAGGACACAAAAATAATAATAGTGGGCTTCAATGAGGCACACTAATAAAAATATAGGGACTACATGGGCACAATGATAACAATAACAGGGGGTACAAAAAAAATTACAATAAGGGGGTATGCTAGTATTATAGGGACCTGACAACAACAATCTTAGGGCGCCCTTAGAAGGGATACAAGATACAATGACAATATCGTTTCATTATTTACGTCACATCTCATCCTATCAATCTGTCATTCCCATTATTCTCTTTAACTACCCCTTAGTCCATTCAAGGATAACACATAGAGTCTTCAAGGAATTTTCCACTTATCACTACTGCAAGTCGCTTCTGGTACAATGAACACAGGTTGATCCAATCTACTCTTCTAGGCTGGCCAATGCCAAATCTCCAATCTACCTTCTAGTAGCCTTTTTTAACCATCAAAGAGATACACATAGGCTCAAAATATTTACCCAACCTTTAGTTGTCAACGTCACTTTATGATGGCTTGTGAATGGATAATTTTGGTAGCTAACATGCTAGCCTACGCTAGTCCAATGGAAACCAATAAAATCGTTGCAAGATCTACTCCTAGTCGAGGTCTCCAACTTACCAAGTCAGTCTCAACACATGGCACTCACGGGATCCTCATATATCTGATATTACTAGAATATTTTCAACGCAAATACACCATTCAACAAATACATTTTCCTAGATTGATACACTATTTTACTTTCTATCTAGTTAGCGCAACAATTAACCCCCTCAAATATGTCCTAAGATTCCTTTCTCAACTGCAGATATCCCCCAAGTAAGTTTTTTTGCTATATGCTTGAGTTCTTGGCTGAGACTAGCCCTCTAGATGGACCTGCAGCTCTTTAACAAGCTGATCTAGGGTTGTGGCATTCCTTCAGTCACCCAAATAGCTCTGCGTCCCTTCCTTTGGATTTCTGTTCACACCAAAACTTCAGAAAACAAGCCCATAAATGTCTCCTAGTAATGCTACTACCTTTCATAACTACACTAAACTCAAAATTGAGTACAAGAGTCTTCCAATCATCTGACCTAGCTCACATATCATTGTGGTGTCCTCAATGTCATAAAAGAACCCACAAATATTTCCTTTATCCTTCGTAAAGTCTCCTTCTGACCTGCAGTTTCCTCAGTGGTGTATTACACATGAAAGATGCACATTGTATGAGCTAAAATTATGTCCAAAACCTTTTATTTATACAATTTAGAAGGTCTACACAATTTATTGAAGAGAAATGTGTTTTGACTCAAGCCTACATGACTTGACTTGAGGTTGATTATTAGTGAGGGAGGTACTTCCAAGACTAGGAATTATCTCATCATCATCATTACTACTCGCAACACGCTCCCAACTCCTAGTGCTCACCATTGCACTAATCCCTATAGCATGAAATACGCCTCTACTGGAAATGTCAATATCACTAGAAGCATCCATATGCTTATTCTTCCCCTAAAATATATTCCATTCTCTTTGTTATTCCTTCTTGGAAGTTGTAGGAGCACCCTTGCTCCCCAATGACCACGCGCTACTCTTGGGATGAAAATTATCCCTCTAAACCTGCAAGATCCAACTAGAAATCGACTCCCTCTGAGTCTCTAGAACATGGAACTTATTTTTTGGAACCTGTACCCGCCCCCCTGAAACTTGCACCTGCAGCTGCTTCTCTGGAACCTGCACCTACTCCACCTACTTATTCTTCCATGATCGACATGCTTACCTGTCAACTCGTAGAGACCATTCTCTCTAACTCCCAACACAATCCTTATAGAGCTAGAGCCTCTAGGCCTGAGTCTTGTCTTCCCATCCTGTAACAACTCCTCAAACCCCATATTATTTACCATCAAGAGAGAGATCACGCTATATCTAGATCCTAGTACAAATAATCTATCCTTGACCCACATCACCTTTCTTGTCTCCATCCTGAATGACACAACTCTTGATCCTCAGATCTCCTTCTAACTCCTGTCGCCCAAGATCCTTTGAAACTTTGAGTCCCATTCAGTTAGAGTCTCAAAAAAATATTGTGACCCTATCATGTGTTTCATCACACCATTGTCCATGTACCATCCACCCTCATCGATAGAACCCTGAGAGATGAGAGATCATAGAAAATTCCTCCTCTTCCAACCCCTTGGTGAGAGCATCTATCTCAATAGAAGTGGAAACAATAGTGACCTAATTTCCTTTCTTATTCTTGTCATCTCCCTTCTTCTTCATCGAACATCTTGACAAAAAGGACCCATCTCATCATAGTTGAAACAATTTCCTTTACTCAAGTCCTTATAATTATTACCCTCCATTCATGTTGCAAGTAGCATGTCCTCATATTCCCTCTTTGGTGGATGAATACCCCCATCTCACAACTATTCTAGAATGAATTTGTCCCACAATCTATTCAAGTATGGAAAATTATCTCTTGAAATAATCCCTTTGATGAAGGGTTTCAATTCCTCGATGAACCCTTTCATGGAAATCCTTACCATATCACTATCTGAAATAGTCACACTAATAGAAGCAATCTCATCTTTGACCTGAGACAATTTTGTTAGATACAAAGTCACTCCTTCACCCTTTATCATCTTGGTGGACTTCAACTTATCCTCCAATACTACTACCTAGTTTTCATTCTTATTTTCAGACAAATTTTGAATATCCATGAACATCTCATGTGTAGTGTTCTTCCCAGAAAAATGAGGTATTACATGATCCTTTACACCATCTAGGATGATCAAAACTTCCCTAATATGCAAATCTGCGTACACTTAAAGCTCCTTTGGGTCTGTTGGACACTTGATGTCTTTCTCGACAAACTCCCAAATCTTGTTGACCTATAAGAAAAAATTGATCCTTCCTTCCAGGGACTATATTTGGACAACCCCTCCAACTTGTTCTCATAATGGAGACTGACCTGCAAATTCGACATTGTCGCCTATAATGTGACCAAATCCCTCTTAATTTTTACTTCAGTGTGCACAAATTTGATTCACTATCTTCCAAAGTAGCTCAGACACTCTTTGATACCATGTTGAATTTCCACGATCTTGGATCTAGGTTAGATTCTTAGAATCCATAATGATACCAAATGAAGAATCTCAACAAAAGCTACTTTTCATATCAGAATATAAAATAGAAGTAAATCACACATGCACATCTATAGAAAAATTTTACAAAAATATTGTACAATAATGTACAACAACCCAATCTTCCGTATATTAAACCAGTTGAATAATGCAAGAATCATAGGGCTCCCTTACAAGGGATACAAGATACAATCATATGTCATCCTCTTGATCCTTCTATATTGTTCTTCTATATAGCTACCCCTTAGTCCTTCAAAGGACAACACATATATTCTTTAGAAGGATTTCCACCTATAAATACTGCAAGTCACTTCTGCTACAATGAACATAGGATGATCCAATCTTCTCTTCTAGGCTAGAAAACACCTGAGCTCCAATATACCTTCTAGTAGTCTCTTTCATCCATTAAAAATATACACATAGGCTCAACAACTTCACCCAACCTTCATCTTTCAACTTTACTTTATCATGGCTTTTCGAGGGATACTTTGGGTTATTTTGTGATTGTGATAAGGAAGGAAACCACATTACTAGGAGACTTTCCTGGGATTTTTTTTTGAAGTTTTGGTATGAAAAAACCTCCAAAGGAAGGGACGAAAATATGTTTGGATGAATGAAGGAAGGTCTTATCCCTAAATAACCTTCTTGTTATATGCGTGAGTTCTAGGCTAATACTATCCCTTTAGATGGGCCTGTGACCCCTAAACAAGGTGATCTAGGGCTACGACCTTTCTTCAATCACCCAAACAACTTTGCATCCCTTCCTTTGGAGGTTTTTTCATACCAAAAATTCAAAAAAAATCCTAGGAATGTCTCCTAGTAATGTTGTTTTTATGAAACCAGCTCCAAAAATAGAAGAGACGAGATATAAATGCCTTATAATTCAACCACTTCGAAGGGGAAACCTCCTTTACATTAGATAAATGAAAAATTATTGGCTGATACAAATGAAAAAACCTCCTTCTATATATAGGAGTCCATGGAGTCATAATATAATCCTAGCTAACCTAACAATAAAAATGTAAGGGCACAATAATAACAATATTGGGGTTACAGGGGTACAACCATAACAATAAGGGGGTTACACTAACAACAATAAGGGACTATAATAGTAACAGAGGGACCTAACATGCCCCTCTCATTCAAAAAAGTGTTGTCCTCAATGCTTGAGTAGCTTCGAATTCTTGTGTATAAAATTCTCATCCTACCATGTAGAGTCTTTAGTGGGTAAGTTCTTCCACTTGATGAGATAATCTACATTTGATCGATTTCGTAGTTGTCGAGTTCTTGTTTCCGTGACAGCTTCAAGTTCCAATATGATTTTTCCTTCCTCATCAAGTTCTGGAAATATTGTTCGAACTTGAAGTTTGTCCCCTATAAAATTTCTTAACCATGAAACATGGAAAACTGGATGCACTCATGAAGAAGAAGGAAGCTCCAATTTGTATGCCATAGTACCAATATTTTGAAACACCTTGTAAGGACTATAGTACTTTGGAAATAATTTATCATCCTTCTTAGCTTGCTTGAGGGACATTTTTTTGTATGGTTGTAGACATAAAAATACCCAACCTCCTACATCAAAAATTCTCTCGTTGCGATGTTGATATGCCTGTTGTTTCATTCGATTTTGTGCCAAATTTAGGTTATCCTTTAAAAGTTTGAGAACTTATTGTTGATGCTCATGTGATCTTCCACTGCTTGAACCTTATAATTTTCTCTTAAAGAAGATGTGATGGACGATGGATGATATGCATAAAGTACCATAAATGGGGTCATTTTTCCTATATTATGGAAATAAGTGTTATACCACCATTCAGCCAGAGTTAACCACTTAACCCATTGTGTTTGGTTATCAAATAAAAAACAACGAAGATATACTTCCAAAAATTTATTAACCATCTCATTTTGACCATCGGATTGAGGATTATAAGATGAGCTATGAGCTAGTTGAGTACCCAAACAAGAAAATAATTCTGTCCAAAAAATTCCAGTAAAAATGGGATCTCTATCAGTTACAATAATCTTTGGGTTTCTATGTAGCTTTTGAATTGTTTCCATAAATGCAATAGCAACTTTACTTGCTTTAAATGGATGAGATAATTCACAAAAGTGTGCATACTTGGTAAGTCTATCAACTACCACCATGATGACACTCTTTCCTTCAAACTTTGGTAAACCCGTGATAAGATCCATTGAAATATCCTCCCAATGTTGAATTAGAATGGATAAAGGATGTAGAAGACCTGGGGTCTTAATTGTCTCAACGTTATTTTGCTGGAAAACCAAACATTCTACCAAAAAAATTTGAATATCAGATTTAAGGCAATCCCAAAAAATTCTTTCTTCACCCTATGGTAAGTTTTTAAAAATCTTGAGTGTCCTCCTAAAGGAGAAGTGTGAAATTCCAAAAGAATATATTGTTTTTAGTTGGGAATTCTTCCAAATATATAAGCAATCTTTGTACCATAAGGAATAATTTTTCCAACTGAATGTATCATATGTACTAGGATCTTGCTTCAACTTTTGAATAAGTGTCCACACTTCTTTGTCCTTCTTCCATTCATCCTTGCTTCGGTTATCAAATATGGTTGGACAATAGAAATGGAACAAAGAAATGCTTCCACCTCTTCATCCTTTCTTGAGAGTGCATCTGTAGCAACATTTATCTTCCATTTTTTGTATATTATTTCAAAGTCATAACCCAACACCTTTGTGACCCATTTTTTCTGATATTCTGAATATAGTCTTTGTTCCAAAAGGTGTTTAAGACTATCATGATCAGTTTTTACCTTGAAGTGTCTTCCCATTAGGTAAGTTCGCCATTTCTTTAGTGCATGTGGTATTTCCGCACATTTCCTTCTCATAAATATCTTTTTGTAAATAATTTCCTTTCATTGGACGACTTTTAAAATAAATGGGTCTTCCTTATTGCATTAAAACAACACCAATTCTATTTCCTTAAGCATCACATTCCACAATAAAGGTTTTTGTGAAGTCTGGCATAACGAAGACTGGTTCTAGGCACATTTCCTTTTTAAGATGTTCAAAGGCCTTAGTTTCTTTAGGAGTCCATGAAAATTCATCTTTCTTCAATAATTTTGTTAGAGGTGCTACTATTCTCCCATAATTTTTAACAAACTTGCGATACTACCCTATTGACCTGAGAAATCCTTGCAACTGCTTTATGGTTGTGCAGACTTTCCATTTCTTAATGGATTTAAGTTTGTTAGGGTCTACCTAACCACCCTCGTGAGATAGAATATGACCCAAATATTACACCTCTTATACTCCAAAGAAACATTTGGATGTTTTTTCATATAATTGCTTCTCCTCCAATTGTTTGAGAACCCTATCAACATGTTGAACATGCTCCTTATAAGACCTCTTGTAGATTAGTATGTCATCACAAAATAATAGCACAAATTTTCTAAGCGTTTGAAAATAGAATTCATCAACCCATGAAATTTAGAAGGTGCATTGGTGAGGCCAAAAGGCATTACCAAAAATTCATAATGACCCTCATGATTCAGAATTTTTTTTTTTTTTTTTTTTGGAGAATATCTTCAGTATTCATTCAAAATTGATGATATCCTGAACGAAGATCCAACTTGGTAAAATTAATTTCTCCATGTAATTCATCCAATAATTCATCAATCATAGGAATGGAAAAATTTATCTTTAATAATTAGCTTATTGAGCTCCCTATAATTTTGACATATGCACCATGATCCATCCTTTTTGTGCACCAAGAATATTGGAGCAGAGAAAGAACTTTGACTAGGTTGAATTATACCAGCCTCTAACATTTCTACAACCATACGTTTAATTTCACTAGTTTGGACATAAGTGTATCTGTAAGGCCTAATGTTGGGACACAAACTTCCTGGAATGAAATGAATAACATGATCATGATCACAAATAGGTGGGAGTCCTTTGGAAGTTTCAAACACCTTGGAATGATTGTCCAAGACTTTTTGGAGATATGGAGAAATATATGATTTTGATGTTCGAACTTCTAGTGAGCATAATTGTGCAATTATGCCTCATTGTTCTTTCTTCAGAAGCTTTGTCATGAAATTAGAGCTTATTATCTATCCTGGCTTCCCTGCAATACCCGGTAATTCGATTTCCTTTACTTCCAAAAAAAAATTTCAAGAAAAGTTCTTAAAAATTAAAAGCTTCCATCCCCAAAGATTGTAACCATTGTACTCCTAGTACAACATCAACACCTCCCATTGGAATGGAAAGCACTGGACTATTCAATACATATTGCCCCATTGTTACCTTGATATTATGAAATTTCCCAGAGCAATTTATAGTTCCTCCATTTGCAACCATCACTTGACATTTTGGTGCTGGGTATAGGAAATAATTCAATTCCTTGGATACCTTACAATGAATAAAATTATGTGTACTACCCGAATCAGTCAAATCTATTACCTTTTTCTTCTTGATATGTCCTTCTATCTTCAGAGTTTGAGGAGTGGTAATTCCTGCCAATGCATTACACAACATGGTCAGACTCCTTTCTTCTTCTTCTAGGGTTGGTTCCTGGTGTATATCCTCTTCTTTTTAAGTTTCTTGTTAATTTTCTTCCTACTCTTCACAATATATGTAAAATAATTTCTTCTCAGCACACTTATGACCGTTAGTGTATTTTCTATTAAAATTGTAGCAAAGCCCTTTTTCTATTTTTTATTCCAATTTTTGTGGTGTCAACCTTGTAGGTTGTGGAAGTTTAGAAGTAGTAACACTTCCATATTTATAAATGTGAGTGGTAGGCTTCCTTGTCACCATAATTTTACATTCAATTTTTCTTGCCAACTTGAATTCCTTCTCTAATGAATCAGGTTCCCAAACATGAACTTCATGTTGGATGTTATCCTTTAAATTCCATATGAAGACATCAATCCTATGTTCCTTTGTAGTATCAGTTACCCTTATATTCAATTTTTGGAAGTCCTCAATGTGCTCCACCACTGAACCCTTTTGTTTGAGATTTATCAATTGTCTAAAGAAGGTGTTTCTCTTTGTATCCTCATAATCTGCTATCATTTCCTTCATAAAAATTGACGAAGTGACAATTTTATTACGGGAGAAAAGCCATCGATACCATACAAATGTATTTTTTTCTAAATGTAAGGTTTCAATGCATACCTTTTGTGTGCTTTTCACATTATTGAGATCAAAATATTGCTCCATATGTAGTATTCATGTTACAAAATCCTTGCCACCAAACTTCCTCATATCCATCTTTGAAATATGGTGGTTCTTCAATCCAACATTAGAGTTTTTGAAATCACGATTAAAATTTATTTTTTTCTCATCATGAGTTTCCTCTACTATATTTCCGCGATTAGGAATGATTTCTTGTATGAACCTTGTCATCAAACCTTCCACGTCTACTTTTAAATCACTCTTCATGTCTTCCATGTTGTCTTTCATTTTTTCATCGATCTTAGCTTCCAGGTTAGCCATCTTAGCTTCCATGCGAGATTCCATTCCATCCATATTAGCTTCCATGCCACTCTTCAAACAATCCATCTTTGCTTCCATGCCTTTCTTCAAACCATCCATCTTCGCTTCCATGCCTTTCTTCAAAACTTCCATTTCATTTTTTTTCTCTTTGTGAGAGTGAAACTTGGTGCACTTGCTCTTGTAATTTTGATATGTCATGTTGTGCTTCTTCCTCTTCATGAGTCATAGTAGATCCTTCTAAAAGCTTAATGGGTTTTTAATTCTTTTTAGGTTTCATTTTAGAACACAATACTGATATCTATGCTTCAATATTCCCTTCGAATCACTTCAAACTGATTTTTCATACAAGACTTATCCAATTCGAAGAAAAAAAATACACACCTTTTTCTTTATTTTTAGGAGCTCCATATTGAAACTGAATTATCTCTTTGATTTATGATCTCCAATATATGAAGTTTGGCCCTGTATTAGTCCCCTAAATTATCTTTTGAGTGCCATAGGTCTGACATGATTTGGATTCTTCAAGGAAAAGTTATTCCAAATCTCCCACAATGACCTAATTATGGACTGGTTCAGTAGAGCGAACTTGTATGGCATTCCACGTGTCATTATTTCCTCCTCTGGCCCTGAAATTGATACACAAAAAACCAAACTCCATGTAATTACAGCCACATTTTACAGAATTCCAATCTGATGCTCATAGAGAAAGTTATGATGATTTTCCCATGGTCACCTCTTTGAGATGAAATTAGGAAGTCTGAACAAAGCCTAACTTCCACAGATCATATCTCCGAAAATATGGCGAAACAAGATCGGAAATATTTACACCACGTTCCTCAAGATTTTTCTTCGCTCTGCAAAAAATTTCAGCTTCTCAACCTTCGTAGAAAAAATTTATAGCGAAAATTCCACGATGACTTGTTTGGAGCAGAAAAACCCTAGAATCCAAATCTCTGATATTAAATGTTATGAAACCAGCTCCAAAAGTAGAAGAGATGAGGATAAACACCTCATACTTTAGCCACTTCGAGGGGGGAACCTCCTTTAAATTACATAAATGAAAATTTATTGGCTGATACAAACGACAAAACCTCCTTAATTATTTTGTCCAATAATTAATTTTTAACTACAAAAATTCATATATCACTAAGTACAAATCAAAATTTGATGATTCTCGAAGTGTTTGATTCTCCTTTTTGCCCTATAAAATCCCATCCCATCACATATCCAAAATTCTCCATAGTTTTGGCCCAAATCACAATGGGTGCAAAACCAATTCCTTGGGTTCCAAGCCCACAAGTGACTCTTGTTGTGCTCCACCCTCCAAACCCTGAACCCTAGGGCTTGGAGTACCTACCAAGCTACTCAGTAATAAACAAATATGAATATCAACTAAGCTAGAACTAAGGAATTTAGAACAAAGAGTTCAAATTGATTAAGCTAACCAACTAATCTAAAATTTCTCTCTCCTGAAAAATAATTCATAAGATTCCCCCTCTTCCCCTATAATATTAGGGTGGAGGACAATTTCAACCTATAAGTACATAACATATACGAATATCACCTTATTTTAACTTGTTACCTAGTTCAAGAACCATTTTTTTATGAAATATTTCAACTAATTCATTGTAATAGATCTCGGTTAAAAGTCGATGTAATAAAAATTAATAAAGGAAAAAAATAAGACCACACTTAAGGGACACTTATTCCAAGATTAACGTTGGGAAAATATATCCTAGTGGGCATCACTACTATATGTGTTTATGGCTAGAGGCAAATTGGCAAAGGTAATGGTTAAGGAATTAAAGTGGAAAAAAAATTGGAACATTTATTTATGAAAATAAAGGAAATTGGGGGAAAAGGAAGGTGAAAGGTCACCAGATGCATGTGAGGAGGAAATTGAAGGAAAATAACAGAAAATGAAGTAAATAGAGGGCTCAATGATAAAAATTCTTCTAAGGATAAATTCATGTCTTTTTTTAGTTCAGTTTTGGAGCTCTCTCATTATTCTCTCTCTCTCTCTCTCTCTCTCTCTCTCTCTCTCTCTCTCTCACTCTTGGACACTTAGAGTTTTCTTGGAGAATTCCAACATTGGACCAAGAAAGAGGAAATAAAGGAAAGTAATGACAAGGAAAGGAAATGAAATAAAATATCAATAAAGGAAGAACAAGATCTCGCATATTCACCAGGAATACTTCTAGCTAACATATTGCATGTGTGATTTCCTAGTTGGTTTGGATGTGCATGGCTTGTGCATGTTGGTATTTGGTTCTCTTGTTGTGGGTGGCATGGTTTTGCCAGGTTTTTATAGTGGTTTTTAGCATTTTCTTGTGTTACACAATAATTTTTCAACCTGCTCACTTCCCATCCCTGATCCTGAAGTGCCCTATGATAGTTCATGTGAAATGTATCCACCTAGGAAAAATACAAAAATATATCTCATGAACAATCAAAGAAAACTTCATTGAAAGTTCATTAGAGAGACTTGGTCAAAAAAATAATTTTCTGGGTCAGTGCGCTTCTCTAGTGGCCTACTCGTGCTGATGGCAGGTTGACAATTCTCGCCTAGCATTGGTAGTGTTTCCTGAAGATGGAGGAGATGCTTCCACCTCTAGAAGCTCTAGGGCGATGAATCAGTTGTTATTCGGTGGTGATATCAGTGATATATTTGATTTTATATCTTTGATCTTATCAATGAGGGTTGATCCCCTAGAAATTGGACCTTCCTCCTCCTTTCATGGACTCCCAACCTCTTTTACCTTCCTATAAATTGATCCCCATCCTTGCACTACTGGTTGGTAATTTTTTGGATGGTCTAATCATTCATTCCCTTTACACTCATTTATTGTGATAATGCCTAAGCTACTCGTGAGAAGGAATGATTTAGAGCTTCCATGAAGGACTCGTACATCACCAAAGGGAGGCCTCCAACATCAAGGCCTGGGTTGTAAGATCTCTCTTCTATATTCATTATTAAAACATCAAATGTTTTCTTTGTATATTTTTCTAATCATTTGTGAAAATATTCTAATTTTCCTTCATCTATTAGATAGTCGATATTCAATGTATGTTTTATAGTTGATTAAGTTTTTTTTTGTCTCTTGATCTCCTACAGGTAATCGTATGCCACTAGTATCGAGGAACGAGACTCAGGGATTGTGGATCAAGGCCATCATAAAAGGATTCAAGAATAGCATCAGGAATAGGTAGGCATATTCCCTTTCTCATCCTTTTTTGGATATTAGCTAAGAAATATTGCATTAGAAAGTTTCACAAGTTGGTATACCCACTATAGGGCTAGAGATATTGCCTCTATCCATAAAGGTGATTTATCTTCACACAAAAATTGGAAACTCCACTTGGGAGATTTAGCCTCTTAGCCTTCCTTTCTCGGGTTGATCTTTGATCAGTTTGACCGATAATTGAGATCTAAGTTTCCTTAGCTTTCTATTGGTTTTCATAATGTTTGATAGTTAATCCAGTGTTTCGAGTCTAGTTTTAGTGTGAAATTATTTTTTATTTTTTCTTGTTTTTAGCGCTCAACGTGTTTTTTTTCTCAAAGTAGCGCTAAAATAATTACTTGATACAAAACATATGTGCTGATATACCTTTCAACACCCTTCTGCTCACCATAGAAGTGTTGATCTCAGAGCTAGGAAAATTTAGGATTTCCCCTTACCTTTCTAGTGTGTCTTGATCCCTAAAGAAAATCTGTGAAGTCTGAATGACCTCCGGCCTTTGTGATTTTCTAATTTGTGTTGGTTGAATGGTTGTTTTCTCTTATTTGGATTTCTTGTAAATTAGAGTGAATTTTAACTGTTTTCTATGTCTTCTAGGTCAATTACACTTTTTTGGTCGCTTGTGATTGTTTTCAAACAATTAACAAGATCTTCTTTAGAATTCTATTCCAGTCAGTTCAAACTCCTTTGTGCATTTCCTCTGGCTTATTTTTAAGTTGTTCTCCGTTGCACTGGATATTGTCACACTTAGACATCACCTTCAATTTAATGTCAAACATAATTCACAATTTGTTTGATTTGCAGGTTTAGGAGAAATTTTGTTCTTTAGTTCTCAAATTCAAAAGAGTAAATTGAAAGCATTTTTCATCTTGAAGTTTGGATTTGGTTTGTTCGTTTTTAAAAAGGGTGAAAATTATTTTCATTCATGCATTTTTTGAAGTGATATTGTTTCCATTTGATAGAAAGAGAAGTGAAAATGATTATTTTGAATTTCTTTGTTCGTTTTGTTGATTTTACTTTAGTTCACTGACTTCACTTGCATTTTTAGCTTTCAAAGTAAAAGAGAAACAAAAAATTGTTATGCATCTTAGTGAAAAGAGAAGAAATTTCATTTTTTCAATAAGTTTTCACTTTTGGGAATAGCGAAAGTGAATTCGATCTTTAAAAGAAACATTTCGGTAGTTTTGAACTAGTTGGGGGGAATCATTGTTTGTTGCATTACTTGAACTCTTGTTTGCGTTTCTTCCTTTATTAGTTTAGAATTCATCAAAATGGAAATAATCTATTTTAGAATTTAGCTACATTATAGGGTTCAGGTGACATTGATATTGAGCCTTAAACTGAGACTTCACTGAAGATCAACTTTGAAATTTATCCAATTAACTTTAAGGAGAATTTGAAATTAATGAAAACATTTAGAGGTCTAGGCTAGAGTTGTGTTCCAATGTCATTGATTGTAGGAGTTGTCGCTAATAGTTTGTGTTACATTCCGTAGGTGAAACCCCGTCCCACATATGGAAGTGTATATGACTATGATCCACGTATGAAAAGTATAAGGGGACGCTCTCATAATACAATTACACATTAGAAAACAATACCATAGACTAAACTCCCACATACTGTCGACTATATATGGGGAGACACCACTAGGTTGCAAGCCTTCCATATGTAACCGAGTCGACCCACTTGTAGACATGGTACAAAAAACACAACATTCAGGGAGATTGGATGTAGCGCGTTAAGTCCTTGGTAATTTTTTTCTACATTTATCACCAAGATGTATATTGCAGTTCATGGATACCTGGTAATCCTTTATGCCTAGTTCACCTTTTTTGATTTAATTTTTGTTTAATTTCTAAAATCAACTGATCACGATAACATCTTACCTGTGTGTTTCTCTGGCCACATATTTTCTTGGTTAATTGAAAATTTTGAATTACTCGGAATTGATTCACCTTTTATCTCTTTTATCTTGCCTTAAAGTTCATCATGGTTGAATCATATGATTCACCTCCTTCCTCTTCTGAAGGATCTCAAGACCCTCCTCCTAAGGTCCCCTAATTTCTAGTTGGACCCGTTGACACTCAAGGCACTGAACTTGGAATTTTCATAAGTGTACAAAGTATTTAATCGCCTCCACCACGTGGTGATTTTATCTCATCGTCATCTGAGGATCATGAGCCAAAAAGTCTCGAACTATCTACAAAGTTTACGGTCTTTCCTCCAAATATGCTCTTCGATTTGATAGTGGTATCACCTCAACAGCCTTATAGTCCTTTTGAAAAATATGACGGTGCCCTTGCTACTCCTCCAGTAGCATATCAAACTACTGCTCGTAAGTTGTTTCCTCTTGAAATGGAGTATAACACTGACGATATTCCATTCGTGGGTGCTCCTCAAAGAAATTTATAGGAAACCACTGCAACTCACATTGAAAAAGACATCTCATCAATGTTTTCTCCTGAAGGTTATCCTTACGGCACCACTACTCAAGATACCGGAAGTGGGACAAGAATACCCTCTAGTCAAGTCATATCCTCACTTCCACATGGGTATACCTCTATTGAGAGCCTTGTTTTAAGAGCTTTTAGAGCTACATCTTTATTTTTGGATCCTTTTTGTTTAACAGGTACTCCCCCATATTCTGTCCCATTCATTTCAAATATGGTTTCCATATATCAAATTTTTGTTTGACCTACAGTGACTATAGTTCAAATGACCATTTCAATAGGATCTTCTACCCCCCTATCGCTATCTACAATTACTACGGTTCCACCATAGAGTGAAAACTCTATGGTTTCGTCTATGCCTAGGGGGCAATCCAATCCTCTTTATGCACCTCCATTTTTGAGTGGGGGGCATCTGAACTCTGGAACTGTTTCAGGGGTGAGATAGCCTAATGCTATTCTAGGTGGAACATTGCTTTCACAACTGACAAGCACTATCATAAGAATTGATCCATGCAGTGGTAAACCTACTTCAACTCCATTTTTCTATCAACAACCCCATGTTTAGTATTCTCAAGTTCAGAACCCCATCTCCAACAACCGAACATACAATATTCATATTTTCAGTAACCCAACATAACTCTTCAATATGTTCAACCTCCAAATATGCAATATCAATATGTTCCTTAACCAAATGTCTCACAACAATATGTCCAACAGCCCCAAAATCCAGTGGGTACAGTAGCGACTAATCCTTAGTTTGTTCCTTACACCCAAAATACTTTGAATATACCTTTCAGTCAACCTCTTGCTCACCCCAATCAGCTTGGTGTCCAAAACTAGCAAATTTCTTAGGTTCAGTACCAGCAACCCTAGCCAGGGCCTCACCCTGGTACTCAATATCAGTAGATCCCTTAGTACGAGCAAGCCCAACCAGGACTTCAAGTTGGACCTCATGTTCATAAAGGACCTTAAGCTAGACCCTATGTTCATCAAGGACCGCAATTTGACACCCAGCAATGGCCTTATCAATAGCCTCAGTAAGGTCCCTATATTCAATAGCAGCTGGAACAAGGTCCTTACCAACCATGGGGGCAGTATGCGTATCCTGGTCAAAATCCGCCCTATTGGGGGTATAATCTATATCAAATAGGTTGGGACCCTTAGATGAGTAACTTAGAATGACCAGCTTCTCCTCACCAACCTCCCTTGCCATTTTTGGCTACGTTGGAACTACCAGATGTGTCTAAGCTCAGAAATGACCCCATTGAACATATGTTGCACTGGCCTTAAATTCCAACCAAGATTCTGGGAGATTAACCAAAGTTTGAAGGTAATTTTGGGGAATACACTTAAGCCCATGTCATGATGTACCATTTATGGTTCTCTTCCAACTCTTGGGTCGATGATTCGATTCATCTACGTCTTTTCCAGCGCACTCTCACAGGTGTCATGGAAAAGTGGCATATTAAACTCCCTCGAGGTGTCTTATTCAATTTTCACACCTTGGCCATGGACTTCCTCACTCACTTCGAGTTACCTATATGGTATGAGAGTGACACCCACCTTCTCACATCAATGAAACAATCAAATTTAACCATATTTTACATCATACCCATGAATTTAGGCATATATGTACTCTCATTAAATTCGAGATCCCGGATCATTTGTTGAAATAATGGTTCATGAAATATTTTGTTCCAAAAATTAAAAGAGATATCGCCATGGGTGGTTATGTGATGGAATATGAATTCATTGTCCATGTTGAATACCTATAATTGGTTTATTTCCAATCTGGAACTTTGTATGATAGCCTACCTAACATACCATGCCCTTCTACTGATTCAACATCATCTAAACCTCCCGATAGGCCTCCTGTTGATGGCATTATTAGGTCAGTGGCCCATGATGATAATGGTGTACCCAAGGCTCCTTCAAAGTCTAAGTCCATCGCTGCAAATGCACACTCCAAAACTTCAAATACCTAGAATAATCTTGGTAAAACTTCTAAGGTAAATGATGTCCAATCTACCATTACAAACAAATCTTCAAAACGTAAGAAAAAGGGAAAAGGAAAATACAAATCCGATAACCCTAAAAGAGATTCGAATAAGTCATCTTCTCATGAAGCTTCCAAACACAAGCCTAAATATCCTTATTTGATATTTGATGATGAACATTACACAAAGGATTTTTCTCAAAGTGATGAATTTGATTGTCTCTTGAAGGGTGCACTCGGGACTCTGGCTGACTTGAAAGAACCATTCCCCTCCTAGCAGAAACAAATGGTAGATTGACTCCAATCATACCTAAGCTCCCAAGTCTTCATGGCTGGCACAAAACCTATTTAGGTAGCCACGTGATCGAAAGATTACATGAATCCATTGAAAGCTCCTATGGAACATGATGCCACAGATAATTCTTCCTCTTCCATACCTCCTAGTTCTAGTGCTCTCCAAATTGAGAGACCTAGTAGTGATTCCATAATCCAAACACCTCAGAAGCATGTTCTTCAGATATCATCATAAAATATGAACACACAAGCTTCTCAACACTATAACATTGTAGAGGATTTAGCTCAGACTTCTTAGGTGATGTCGGCATTGGAAATCCTTCAGTCGTGTCCATCACAATGGAAGGAACTGTTATCTTCCATTGGAGGCATTGATCCGGTGGATTCTAACCTTATTATTTTTCGATCTTGAGAAAAAAATTTCTCGCCTCCCATCTCAGGTCGCTTTCTTGATTCAAGTTACCAAGATGGGGAAAAAAATTCATAGGACAGTTGTTGATGAAGGCGCTTCAACCTACATCATGTCTATCGCTTGTTGGAAATCCATTGGATGTCCTCCGTTGAGTCAAAACCAAAACACTTCGGAATATTTCGATGGTAGAGGTTCTCGACCGTACGATATTCTCAAATATTTTCCCATCCTCCTGGAGGGAAAAACAGTGAACATGGAAGTCGAGGTGGTGGATGCCAAACTGAATTATAACCTCCTCCTTGGAGGTAGTTGGACCCATGAAATGGTTTGTGTGGTATCCACACTCTTCCGTGTTCTCCACTTTCGTCACCAAGGGAATATTGTGACCATAGATCAACTCGCTTTCTTCTCCTATGATTCTTCAGTAGGAAAAATTCCATGTGTTGGGAATACGTCTACTGTTGGAAATACTGAGAGGGGGGGGGGGTGAATCAGTATTCCTTTCAATTAGAGAATTAGTTAATCTTCAATTATTATCATTTTTTGTACAATGATAGTAGAAAACAAGAGGAACAAAAACACACACAATTTTTAAGGTGAAAACCCACTCCGGGAAAAAAACCACCTAATGATTTTCTAATAATTCTTTAATATTCAACTCCAATTGAAAATAAAGCTCCAACTTCCTAGAATCTAGAAAAGCATTCTTCTCCAGCTCCCACTGGATGGATGCTCCAACGCCCGATATTATTCAGTAGTCAACTAAATAGATGCCCCAACACCCAATGAGCTACAACTCACCCTAGCACCACCCTACCACCCTATAGAAGAATAAAAGTAGAATGGACTCCCATACCAGGGAAAATGGTCCACTTTACAATGATATAGAATGATGTAGAAGAAGAAGATATACTAGACCGTAACCCCAAATTTGACACAACCACCTAATGATGATCCTAAACCTCCCAACACTTCCTCTTCAACCCTTGGCAGATAGACACTAGTACATTTTTTACAATAATGTATTTACAATGACTAAGTACAATGATACCTTTATAATGATTGTATGCAGTGCTGCCCACTTGAAGACTTCATATGATGAACTTCTTGCTGCTGTTATGCACCTTGGTTGTTGCTCTTTTCATTCTACTCTCTGTTGCACCTTGCTTTTCTTTTCTGCCATAGAAAGTTTGGTCCTTTGCAGCCCTTGACAACACATGATCTAGCTTTTTCTTGCCTTCTAGGAGCTCGATATTGAATTTGGTGTATCTCTATTATTTCATATCCTAAATATCTGATTTTTGGCCTTCTAGTATTTCTATAAGTCATATTTATAATGCCATAGGTCTGACTCAATTTTGATTCTTCAAGAGAGAGTTATACCCAATCTTTCATAATGCCCTAATTATAAAGTGTTTCATCAGAGCACACTTGTACGACATGCCACGTGTCATTGTTTCTTCATTTAGCTCTTAAATTGATAGAGAAAAAATTACAGACTGTGCACTATCTGCCAATTTTTATGGAATTCCAATCTGATACTTAGAGAGAGAGTTATGAGGAGTTTACCAAGGTCACTTCTTCGAGATTAATTTCAGGAGCCTGCAAAAACCCTGACTTCCACAGATGATATCTCCAAAAATATTGCGAATATTGATCTGAAATTTTTATAGCATCTTCCTCAAGATTTCGGCTTCGCGTCATAAAAATTTCAGCTTCTGAACCTTCGCAGAAAAAAAGTTAGAGCGAAAATTCCACGATGACCTGTTTCAGATGGTGAAATCCCTTACATAAGGAGGAAATGAGGATCACAATTTATATAAATGCTTAGGTTGAGAGGGGCTTCAACAAGTGAACGTGGGAGGAATTTTAGGAGCTTAAAAAATATTAATTATGACTTTTCAATGACCCATGCCCCAACCCCATGGGGTTTTAGCCCACTAACTAGAGGTACAAACTTCAAACATGAATATCTCTCAAACCGTGAAGAATTACATGTTGTGCCATATATCAATGGAAACATATCGACAAGTAGAAACCATAAAAATCATTATTGACCCAAAATATATTAATTTTGTAGGTCAAAATTCCCATGCAATATTCGGTTAGCCCCTGGTGTTGCTTGGGTTGACATCAATGATAACCGCTAATCAACAATCTCCCCCTTTGGCATTGATGGCAACACAAGTACGCCCCCTGTGATCATGACACCTCTTCCTATAACATTCTCTCCCCCTTTGACATCAATGGCAAAGGGTAAACACAACCATCCTTCAGACCTATACACACTTCCACTCCTGCTAACACATAACCGTCCTGCAGAACTGTAATCTAATGAGAACTTGGGAGAATCCCAAGCTTTTGATGAACATATTCAAATGCTTCACGAGGTAAATGTTTAGTGAAGATATCAGAAATTTGATCTTTTGTACAAACATACTCAAGTTTGATATTATTTTCAACGACTTGTTCTCTAACAAAATGATTTTTGATCAGAATGTGCTTTGTTTTTTAATGCATGACAAGATTCTTGGAGATGCTGATGGCACTAGTGTTGTCACAGAATATGGGAATAGGCTCACTAAATTGTACTTGAAGTTCTTGCAAAGTTTGTTTCATCCAAAGGACTTGAGTACAACATGATGTTGCTGCAATGTATTCTGCTTCCACTCTAGATAATGAGATTGAAGTTTTTGCTCAACCATGATACGAGAAAACCACCTAGATATAATGCTGCTCCACTAGTACTCTTATGATCATCAACGCTTCCTGCCCAATCTACATCTGTAAAGGCTTGAATAATGAGATTGTTACCCTTGGGATAGCACAAGCCATATTCTTCTGTGCCCTTTAGATACCGAAGAATTCTTTTGATGACAATAATATGTGATTCTTTTGGTGCTGCTTGGAATCTTACTACTTGTCCAACTGCTTGCATAACATCTGGCCAAGAGGCTATTACATATAGAAGACTACCAATGATAGATCCATACAACCTCTGATCCACATCCTTAGATGAGTCGTCTATGCTCAATTTGCAACCTGTTAGCATTGGAGTAAGGACGGGTTTGCAATCTTCCATTTTGAATTTCTTGAGCATTTCCTTGATGTACTTGGCTTGACATATAAATATTCCTTTCTCTTGCTGAGATATTTGAAGCCCTAAGAAGTATGTCAGCTCACCAAGTAAAGACATATCAAACTCACTTTGCATCTTTGTAGAAAAGTTCTTACTTAGTCAATCATCATTGCTACCAAATATTATATCATCCACATATACCTCAATGATTGTTAACTTATCTTTATCTATTTGTACCTAAATATTTCTATCAACAGTACCTTTCTTGAACCCTTGTTGACGTAGATATCTATCAAGATGAGCATACCATGCTTTGGGAGCCTGCTTGAGACCATATAGAGCCTTTTTAACCTGCAGACATAGTCTTCTTTTTGTGATAGTAGAAAACCTTCAAGTTGTTCGATGTAAACTTCTTCTTCTAATTCTCCATTCAGAAATGTTGACTTAACATCCATTTGGTAGACACTGATTTTTCTTGAACATGCATAGGCGAGGAACATTTAGATGGCTTCCATTCTGGCAACTAGTGCAAATGTTTCATCTAAATCAATTCCTTCCACTTGTGCATAGCCTTTGCAAACCAATCTTGCTTTGTTTCTAGTAACCTGCCCATCTTCATTCAATTTGTTCCTGAACACCCATTTAGTCCCAATGAAATTTTTATCTTTTGGTCGTGGAACTAATTCCCAGGTGTTATTCTTCTCAATATGATTCAATTCTTCATTCGTAGCTGCTACCCAATGTTCATTCTGGCTGGCTTCCTCAAAACAACTAGGCTCAAAGTTTGCTAGAAAAGCAATGTGAGCTTGTTGTGATGAACAAAGTTTTCGACCTTCATTTATGTCACCAATGATTAGATTTGATGGATGGTTCTTTTGAATCCACTCTTTTGTTCTCCTTGGAGGAGCTTCTTGTTGTTGTTCTGGTATACCTTGATGATCATTGTTTACTTCTTCCTCATTGATAGTTGCTTCTTGTTCTACAATTTTATCTGTGTCTTTTTCAGCCTCTGTCTCAAGTTTCAAAGATTCTAGATCCTCATCATTACTTGCTAGAACACCATATTCATCAAATGTAAAATTTATGCTCTCCACTATCTGTTTTCATCTTAGATTATAGCATTTATAGGCCTTTCCTTTGCGTGAGTAACCGACAAAGATACCTTCATCAACACGTGATTCAAACTTACCAAAATTATGATCTTCTCTTTTGATATAACTTTTGCTTCCGAGGATTCTGAAATATTTCACATTAGCTGGTTTTCCTTTCCATAATTCATATGGAGACTTATTGAAATTATTTCTGAGAAGAATTTGGTTGATAATGAAGACTGTCGTATCAATTGCTTGAACCCAGAATTTTTCATCCAATTTTGAGTCCTTCAACATTATTCTACCCATTTCCTGTACGGTTTTGTTCTTTCTTTCAGCAACTCCATTTTGCTAAGGTGTTCGTGCTATTGAAAATTGCCTTTTTATTCCATTTTCATCACAGTATTGCTGAAATAATTTGGAAGTGAATTCTCCACCATTATCTGATCTTAAACACTTTATTTTCAAATCAGTTTCATTTTCGACCAAATCCTTGTAGATCTTAAAGCGCTCAAATGCTTCAGATTTTTTCTTAAGGAAAATGATGGTTGTCATCTTGATATATTCATCTATCATTAACACGAAATATAATTCTTCGTCTAAGCCTTTTGTTCTCACAGGACCACATAGATCAATATGTATCAATTCCAATGGATGTGATGCAAATTTTTCTTTTGTTTTAAATTGGACTTTTTTCTACTTGCCATGCCAACATGCCTCACATAGTGTGTTGGAAGGTTTTGAGATTTTCAACATTTATCATACTGCTTCCTTTTTTCTTATCCTAACAAGATTTTCAAAGTTTATGTGACCCATTCATTTGTACCATAACCAACTTTCATCTTCTTTAGCTAGTAGACATGCCTTAGTTGCTTCATCCAGAACATATATGTCATTTGGAGATCGACTTGATGTAGCCACAATTTTACCATACCTGCCTTTCCTGATTTCACATTTTGTGGAGTTGAATAGCATTGTGTGTCCTTGATCATGCATTTGTCCAACACTGAGCAGATTGTGATTCATGTTTTTGACCAATAGAACATTCTTGGCTATAACATATTTGCTCTCGAGAGTGATGGTACCTGATCCTATAACATTTGAAGATCCATCATTTCCAAAGGATATGGTTCCATCCTTCTTCTCTTTCAGAGGTACAAATTTCCTTCTATCTCCAGTCATATGCGTTGAGAAACCACTGTCAACATACCACACATCTTTATTTTTTTGAGCCTTGAGAGCGAGAGAAAAATTATCAGTCTTCTTCTTCTTCCATGTTCGTTCATTCTATGGCTTTGAAGATTATTCTGGAGGATTTTCAAGTCTGCATTCTCTGGCTATGTGTCCAAAGTTCAGACATTTGTAACATTCCATATTATTTCTTACATCTTCAAATCTATTGATGTTTCTCTAAGCCCTGGGAGGTTCATATTTGACAGATCTCCTGGAATTGTATTCATTCCTAGGGTACGTGCAACATTCTACATCTTTATGACCAAATTTTCCACATGAATAACAGTAGCCATAAAAAATATGTTGGCACCTGGATGGAAATTTTCGTCGAGGAATTGTCTTCCAAGGCTGTTCTTGCGAATCTTGTCCAATGAATTCTACATGCATGTCAGATCTCATTGGTTCATTGTATTTTGTTGTAGAAGGTTTTTCTTCTTCTTCTTTGTAACAGATGTCAGTTTTTTCGTTGTAAGATCGTTGATTGTTGATGAGTTCTTCCAATGCCCTTGAGTTGTTGGCATAGTTTTGGATAGTTTTTCCTTTCTTCACTTCCTCACGCAACGAGACTACTTTGGTTTCTAATTCTTCCCTTTATTGGTTTCTTTCTTCCAACTTCTTTTGAAGTGACTCTTCAATGCATTTGTGTTCTTCAACTTCAATTTTGAGACCTTGAACTTGTTCTTAAAGATTATTGGAATGGATCTTCTCTGCCTTGAGATCTACTATAAGCTTGATTGCTTCCTCATAAAATTCTTCTATGGTCCATCCTTCTTCTTCATTGTTTGATAAGTCTTATTTATTGTGCTTGGGTTTATTGTGCTTGGCCATAAACAATACTCTATCATTAGATTCTTCTTCACTATAATTGTCTTCATCGGATGAGGAGCTATCTTCTTTAGAGAGAAAGTTCCTTTTGGATCCTTTCTTGTTGAATTTCTTAAAGCCTTTCTTTCCTTTTGAGTTGCCATTACTTCTGATTGGACATTTTGCTGCAAAATGCCCAACCTCATTACAACTAAAACATATGAATGGAAGTTTGTTAAAATTGGACAACTAGGTCCAAACTCCGGGTTGTGCTACTCAGATGACGATCGCAATATTTTTATTGGATTCCTCTCTCGGAGAGGTGTAAGATTGATCTAAAGATCATCTCGATCAGATGAGTAGAACATGTACTTTGAATTTATTCCACTTATGTGCTGGGTCGGCCTGGAATAAAATATTGACTTAAATGTCTTAAAGGACGTGTCACACACCCCCAAAGAGTCCTATATATTGGAGAGACTTGGAGTTCATTTGACACACATTGGTGTGGAGCAATTCTCTCTCTCTTGATGGCATTGGAGCTGCGTATTCTTTGTTTGGGTTGTTCTGGGTTTATGTGTGACACGCTTGGCTGAATGACCTATTGGAGACTTTGATGGTAGAAGCATCCTGCTGATCGCCGTAACGCCACCATTTCTTATCTCTGTCTTGGCTTGTCTTCTATCGATCTATTAGTGTGTTCTATCTTCTTCAGTGTTGTGCCCTAATCTGAAATGGCATAGAACATGAGAAGAAATTAACAAAGTTTACCTTTGAATTGTCCCTTACTAATTTTTAGTTTTCTTGTGAAGTAAGCATATTCTTCATCTGAAAGACCTTCTTCATCATCTCCATTTTCTTCACACTTGCAGGTGCATGTCTTTTCAATTGAAGGTTGTTTATCCTTATTGGTTTTCTTAGATGCAATGAACACAATTTCTAGATGCAAAGTACCCTCTTCTTCATCAAGTCTCATTTCATATGCTATGAGAACTCCATGTAATTCCTCTTTGCTGAGTTTGTCTAGATTTGCACTGTATTCTAAGACCGATACCTTTGGGTTGAATCTCCTTGGTAACGTTCTAAGAATATTCCGTATAATAGTCTTCTCATCAACTGGCTCTCCCAATCATTCTAGATTATTGGTTATTTCATCAACGTATTGGAAGTATGCAACAATGTTGCAATCTTCTTTCATTCTGAGTTGCTCAAATTTTTCTCTATAGATTTGAAGGTTTTCTTCTTTGACATTTGAGTCACCTACATATATATTCTCAAGCTTTTCCCATACATTTTTGGAAGTTTTACAACCCAACACCTTATGATAAGCAGATTCAATAAGTCCACTGATAATAACATTCTTTTCTTTTGCATCATTTACCAAATTCTTCTTACCTTGTTCATCCGCGGTTGATGTAAATCCATTTTGAATAGTGTCGCATACTTCATAACCTTGCGCCAAGAGATGGACCTCCATTATTCCTTTCCAGAGTGCATAATTATTTTCATTGAATAGAGGTACACCATTCTTGGTATGCTCCATGACCTCCTTCCAGCTGATAAACTGCTATTGAAGGAACCAAGCTCTGAAACCAATTGTTGTAAATACTGAGGGGGGGTGAATGAGTATTCCTTTCAATTAGAGCATTAGTTAATCTTCAATTATTATCATTGTTTGTACAATGATAGCAGCAAACAAGAGGAACATAAATGCACACAATTTTTATGGTGGAAACCCACTCCAGGACAAAAAACACCTAATGATTTTCTAATAATGATTTAATATTCAACTCCAATTGAAAATAAAGCTCCAACTTCCTAGAATCTATAAAAGAATTCTTATCCATCTCCCACTGGATGGATGCTCCAACACCCGAGATTCTTCTGTAGTCAACTGAATGGATGCCCCAATACCCAATGAGCTACAACTCACCCTAGCACCACCCTACCACCCTATAGAAGAACAAAAGAAGAATGGACTCCCGTAAGGAAAATGGTCCACTTTACAGTAATATAGAATGATGTAGAAGAAGAAGATATACTAGACCATAACCCCAACTTTGACACAACCACCTAATGATGATCCTAGACCTCCCAACACCGCCTCTTCAACCCTTGGTAGATAGACACTAGTACAATTTTTACAATAATGTATTTACAATGACTAAGTACAATGATACCTTTATAATGATTGTATGCAGTGCTGCCCACTTGAAGACTTCATATGATGAACTTCTTGTTGTTGTTATGCACCTTGGTTGTTGCTCTTGTCATGCTACCCTCTATTGAACCTTTCTTTGCTTTGCTTCCGTAGAAGGTCTCATCCTTTGCAACCCTTGACAACACATGATCTAGATTTTTCTTGCCTTCTAGGAGCTCGATATTGAATCTGGTGTATCTCTGTTATTTCAGATCCTCAATATCTGATTTTTGGTCTTGTAGTATTCCTTTAAGTCATATTTCCAATGCCATAGGTATGACCCAATTTGGATTCTTTAACAGAGAGTTATACCCAATCTCTCACAATGCCCTAATTATGGACTGTTTCAGAAGAGCACACTTGTATGGCGTACCACGTTTCACTGTTTCTTCATTTGGCTCTAAAATTAATAAAGAAAAAGGTAAAGACTGTGCACTATCTTTCAATTTTTATGGATATCCAATCTGATACTCAGAGAGAGAGTTATGATGAATTTACTAAGGTCACTTCTTTGAGATTAATTTCAGGAGCCTGCAAAAACCCTAAATTCCATAGATCATATCTCCAAAAATATTGTGCACCTTGATCTGAAATGTTTACAGCAGCTTCCTTAGGATTTCAGATTTTCCTCATAAAAATTTCAGCTTCTAAACTTTCATAGAAAAAACGTTAGAGCAAAAATTCCACGATGACCCGTTTCAGAAGGCGAAATCCCTTACATAAGGAGGAAATGAGGATCAAAATTTATATAAATGCTTAGGTTGAGAGGGGCTTCAAAAAGTGAATGTGGGAGGGATTTTAGGAGCTTAAAAAATATTAATTATGACTTTTCAATGACCCATGCCCCAACCCCATGGGGTTTTAGCCCACTAACTGGGGGTACAAACTTCAAACATGAATATCTCTCAAACCGTGAAGAATTACATGGCATGCCATATATCAATGGAAACATCTTGACAAGTAGAAACCATGAAAAGCATTATTGACCCAGAATATATTAATTTGGTAGGTTAAAATTCCCATGAATTATTGGGTTAGCGCCTGGTGCTGCTTGGGTTGACATCAATGACAACCGTTGATCAACATCTACCACCTATGAGAACGTTGGGCCAGGCCATTTCAAGGGCTTGTCCCTTATGTGAATTTTTCCACTCCCACCTCCTAATGTCACCACCATCAACATGATATCATCTGGTCACGATCCACGAATTATTCCTAGTCCCGACCAAATTGAAATCTTTGGTGATTTTATGCCTCTCAATCCTACAGAACAAATGTATCAGAGAATTATTCTGGCTTCTGAGGCTATTTTAGAAACCAACGAAAAATTGGTTTCATCTCTTGACACTTATGCACAATCTACTTGGTTTAATTCTTGGGATTCATATGATCCCTTGAAAGAGAAATTCCCCACTGACGAGAGTATCATGGAGGTTATTTCTTTCAAATAAACTCCATGGGATGATGGTCATCATTATTTCTCGTCTCTCCCAAACCTCGGTGAGATCTCCACCTGCCTTGAATCTCGTGTTTTGTATGAATCAACCATTCCACTTCAGAATCTCATATTGATCCATGAAATGTTCTATGAAGGAAACATGGGGAATATTTCCGCCACCATTCCCATCAGCATATCTATTAAACTGAGGATTGTCAGGAATGTTCACATCAGTGCCTTTTGTTCTCCTGATGAGGTCAAGATTTACACCAAGATTTTTAAGGAATTCTATGATTTCTTCGCATGGTCTTACTAATAAATTCCTGGCATAGACCCAAGTATATTCATGCACAAAATCCCTACATCTCTCAACTCAAAGACCATTCTTCAAAAACTTCATCCTATGCACCCAAGAAAGGTTGCTTCCATAAAAGGGGAGGTTGAAAAACTTCTTAAGGTTGGTTTCATCTATCCCATACCATTGACAAATTGGGTCTCCAATATTGTTCCTGTTACTAAGAAACAAGTGACCATCTGGGTTTGTGTTGACTACCGTGATATCAATCGAGAATGTCTAGAAGATAATTACCCCACGCCCTTTATTAATCAAATCATTGATGAATGTGATGGGAGTGAGAAATTTTTTTTATGGATGACTTTTCTCGTTATAACTCGATCAACATCACTCTTGTTAATCAATATAAAACCTCTTTTATTTGTACATGGCGAACCTTTGCCTACAACAAAATCCCATTTTTTTTTAAAAATGCCAGTGCCACTTTCTACATAGCTATTTCATATTCCTTTCATGATATAAAACACATAGTTCAACC
Organism: Pinus albicaulis; assembly: GCA_034641835.2. Classification (NCBI taxonomy): domain Eukaryota; kingdom Viridiplantae; phylum Streptophyta; class Pinopsida; order Pinales; family Pinaceae; genus Pinus; species Pinus albicaulis. The sequence continues at coordinate 1,372,602,193 of CM076581.1, forward strand.
ATATCTTGTCGACCTTCCAACCCATTCTACGAAACGTCTAGACCACCCTGAACATCTAAGAGCAATCTTTCTTTGTTTTCAACACTATAATATCTGGTTAAACCCTCATAAATGTGTCTTCTACGTAGAATAAAGTTGCATATTAGGTTTCACGGTGTCTAAAGAATGAATTCATATTAATCCTCTTAAATTTGAGGCAATCATCAATTTTCCTCCTCCCTCTTCTATGCATCAACTGCAAAGCTTCCAGGGGAAGGCCAATTTTCTTCGTGGTTTCTTCCCAAACTATGTTGAGCTTGCAAAAGGATTCATTCACTTATTGAAAAAGGGAATCCCATTCATTTGGGATGAAATTTCCCAAAACTCTTTTGATGATTTGATGAAAGCCCTTATTAGTGCTCCTTTATTGCATCCTCCCAACTATTATCATGATTATTTCCTATATTTGGCTGCCGTAGAGAACACTATCGGTATGGTGTTGGTTAAGGATGATGATGAAGAGAAATAACATGTATTTTACTACCTAAGTCGCAATATCTTCAATGCGGAGACCATCTATGCTTATGTTGAGAAAATTGCATTAGCCGTTGTTCATGTTGTTCAGTGTTTTCGTCATTACATTATCGTACGTAAAACTATAGTGATTTCCAACTACAACCCGATGACTTAAATTATTACACGTCAGTTTCTTGGGGGAAAATACTCGCAATGGATTGTCATTCTCCAAGAATTTTACTTAGATTTTGCTATGGCCAAATCGAAGAAATCACTTGTATTTGTTGAGATGATCTCCAATATTCACACTATGGTTGATCCCACTCCATTTGAAGAATTGACTCCAGAAGAATCAGTATTTCTCATGAGTACTCTTGACCCTTGGTATGGAGACCTCATCATTTATCTCCAAACTCAAACCTTTCGACGAGAGCTATCTCACTCTAGGAGACAACATATTTGTCACCAGTCTCGACCCTATCGCATTATTGGAGATAATTTGTATCGCACTGGTGTTGATTATTTCCTCCGTCGATGTATGACTCTAGAGGAAGTTGAGAAATTTCTTAATGACTGCCACTTCGGGGCCTGCGGTGGTCACATGTCTGGTTATCAGACTACCGAGAAAATCCTTTACGCAGGATATTTTTGGCCATCTATTTTTAAATATTACATCCTTACCATTTCAAAATGTCATGATTACAAAATATATTCTTGGAAATAAGGCACCCTACCCTCACCCTTGCACCCAGTTGTGACCGTCGGGCCATTTGCAAAATGGGGGATCAATTTTATGACCTATAACCCTCGCTCGGTCGGGGGGCATGGTTATATTATGGTCGTCACCGATTATTTTACAAAGTGGGTCAAGGTGATGCCTATAATTGATAATGAAGGTGAATTTCATCTCAATTCCTGTTTAATCATGTCATAGCTTGATTCAGTGTCCTGACATTTGTTGTTAGTGACCATGGCTCTTATTTTCAAAATCATAAGATGAGAGAGCTTAATTCTCAGTTGGGGCTATGCCACGATAGCTCTACTCCTTACTATCCATAGGCCAATGGCCAATTTGAAGTGGTTAACAAGGTTTCGGTGACAATGCTTCAACGAACCATTGGGAGACACAAACGAGATTGGCATCTCATGTTTTTCTCAGCTCTATGGGGTTACCAAACTTCCACTAAGACCACTATTGGACTTAAAAATTTTCAATTAATGTATGGTCTAGAAGCAACACTCCCGATTAGGTGTGAAATACCTTCTCTAAAGCTAGCCGTCGAGCTAATTCCTAGTACTTTGCCAGAAGAAGATATTTTCTTTACCTCGACCACCTCCATGAGACTCGAAGATTTGCTGCTTTAGTCATTCAAGCATAAAATAAATGAGTTAAAGCTTAGTACGACAAATCTGTCAACTCTCACATTTTATTTGAAGGTGACTTGGTCCTCCTCTATGATCAAAGCCATGATAAATTGAGAGTCGGGAAGCTTGAGCCAATGGGGCATGGGCCCTATATCATTCAACTTGTATTGGAAATATGTGCTTATGAGCTACTAGATTATGAGGGAAATAAATTGGCTGAGCACCGAAATTGGCTATATCCGAAGAGGTATTATTCCTGATCACAAGTATGGTACTTTGTACATTAGTGTGTTATTCATTAGTGTGATTTTTATATTTCTTGGTGTGATTGTTTTCTCTGGAGACATGTTTCCTCTGCTTACCTCGTGTTCCACTTGGTTTGCAGATGTCATCTAATCCAGGGCCGACTATCAATCAAGCCTTAAGCGATGATTATATTCAATTTAGATTATATATATCGAATTTTTTCTCATCCAAAATGATGCAAAAAGACTTCAACTTTACTCCAATATGCAGACATGTGGGTTATGGACGCACATATACTCAGAGGCATGCAACAACAGGTTGCTTTACTGTAGCGTCACAATCACAATCCTCTGAAAATAGGCCACACTCATATTCTATGAAAACAACAATAACAATGATCCAACTCAAATTCATTACAAAATCGCTCCCCAAACAATATCAGAGTTCGTAGGTTCTACAACATTGCATTTCTCATGAAAAAAAATTTGCCATCAAACGCGCTATACATATATTGCAAAGTTTGCGATATCGAAATTTCACAAATCGGTGTGAATATCTTATCACATATCTCAACAAATACCTTATCTCATTTCATGTTGAGATTCAACAAGATGATGAGCTTAGTGAAAAGAGTTGCCTTCACTAAGTGGGCCCGCAGGCTATTTTTGGCGCAAAATCTATTTTTAGACATGTCGATCATATTCTATGAGCTGCAGGATGCTATTTGTGGATGGTTGGTCAAGTTGGAAAAATATATGGATTTATATTTTTAGATATATTGGGCGGAATCTATTTTTAGATTGCCAGTCTAAAAATAGATATGTCGAATATTATTAGCTCTTAATAATATTTGGACTCTAAACATTATCTTATTCTCTTGGAGCACTTTGGTTAAGTGCATAGATGTGGCACAACAGCTGAAAAAAGGAATTACGCTATTCCTGAGGGTTTATTGGAGCTAATGCATGAGGACTTCAGTTAGAACTCTTGTGACAGAGTTTGGTGGAGTTATAGAAGTAGTTGGTGGAGTTGTGTTTAGTTTAACTCAGTTAGACTCAGTTGAGCTAGTTGTATCTAGTCTAACTGAATGATACACTAGTGAGAGTGGTATGAATTAATTAATAATTAATTCACTAAATATTAACTCATTAATCAACTAAAGAATACATTAGTTAACTACAGTGCATGGCAGTTTCAGTGGAGACCAGTGGAGAGGTAGGTGAAAGAGAAAGTGTAACTATCAGTTGTGACTATAGTGATGCATTGATTGCATCCAACACTAAGTGGAGATGCCAATGAGGATTTTGCAATCAATCCTAGAGAAATTTGAGTTCATTCAGAGCCATTCTTTAGCATGGATTGCACACTAGAGGCAGGCTAGCAGGTGGCAAAGATTGGTGCATGGATTTGCAAGATCAAGCCTGATTAGTGTGTAGTGATTGTATTGTACTGAGAGCTTGACATGATCATATTTGTATGAGGATAGTTACATGATCTCTATGACATATATTATATATAGATATTTGGGGCTTTCAGCTTCAGGCTTTCCCGTTAAAACAACTGTGTTAATGTGTGTGAATTTTTATGGTTTCATGTGTGCATTGCAATTGATTTAATTTCTGCATGTGATGATCAATGGTGGAATAGATTCTGTATTGTGCATGAAGTTAAAATAGTGTGTGATCAAGAGAATCTTGGAAATATAACACATAATTTTTACATGGTATTGGAGCAGTTGATCATTGGAGCATATTGAAATTATTGAAGCAGTTGAGTTTTGTGCTAGTGAAATTCGAATTTGCTATAGTGTTTTCTTGGTGTCGAAGTTGAGCATTCATTGAAATTTATTTCAACGGATTGCAATTGGAGTATGCCCTTGATGGAAGATCGAATTATATTGCATGTAAGGATAGGATGGAGGCAGTGCTGGAGGATAATGGGCTGAAGGAGTTCATAGATGATGAGATTCCAAAGCCTGGTACTAGCGATGCTGCCGCGCTTGATGCATGGCAAAAGAAGATGGAAAAGTGTCGAAGGATTCTTTTGGAAGGTGTGAAGGATCACATTGTGTCTAGCCTTCATGGTAAAGCTACTCCATTCTTAATGTGGAAAGCTTTGACAGACTTGTTCCAAAGCAAAAGCAACTAGAGGAAGTTGGCGCTTAAAGACAAACTTAGGAAAATAAAAATGGAGAAAGGCGACAGCATACCCAAGTACCTCACGAAGTTTGTCCAATGCAGGGATGAGTTGGGAAGTGTGGGGGTTACTGTTGATGAAGAAGAATTGGTGAGCTTGGCTCTCCTTGGGCTTCTGAAGAGTTGGCATAGTTATGAAGACTCTGTCAATGGTCAGGAGAAACTGCCAGGATGGAAGCGACTTTGGTCGGATCTTGTGTAGGAGGAGATAAGGTGGGGTACGAGGGATGGATATTCATCGAAGAATGAAGATGAAGAAAATTTCGCTTTGGCTGCCAAAGAAAGGAAATGGAAGGGAAAGAAAAATCCTTCTCAATCCGGTGCGAAAGGCAAGAAGTAGGAATTGTCCAAGGTGAAGTTCTTTCACTGTCACCAACATGGACATTATGCCACTAATTGTCCAAAGAAGAAGAAAAATAAGGAGATTGCTAGATCTGTAGCTAGAGAGGCCTTAGCCTCATAGTTTGAGCTGGATTTTTCGCCGATCGCGTGCTTGGTTTCAAGTGTGATGGGATCAGTGTGGTTTCCTGACAGTGGTGCGTCTTTCCATATGACTGGAGACAAAGATTTTTTTAGTGATATATATGAGAAGGATCTTGGAGTGCACATTGAGATGGGCGATGATGGTAGATACAGTGCGACTGGTATCGGGACCATTTCCTTTGAGAGGGAGTCTGGTAAACCTTTCATATTGAAGGATGTCATGCATGTTCTAGGATTGAAGAAGAATCTGATCTCTGTGGCGATGTTGGAAGACAAGGGCTATGATGTTGTTTTTAGCCAGGGAAAGGCTTTCCTGTGTAGTAAAACAACTGGTGAAAACTGGAGGATAGGGGTTCTAGTTAAGAACCTTTATAAACTGCAGGTAGATGGCTGCGCAGCAATGGCAGGCAAAGCAGAAGGAGTGGTGAGCCGGTATGAGGGCGAATTGTGGCATAGGATATTGGGCCATCTTCACCATGGCGCTTTGAAAATTTTGCAACAAATTTATACCGGGCTTCCCAAGGGTACACTTGCGCAGTCAGATCAGTGCAAGGGATGTACTTTGGGAAAATTTGTGAAGACCACTTTTCATGAGAAGGATAGTCGCGCCATGACGATCCTCGAGAGAATTCACACAGACGTGTGTGGGCCTTTCTTAGTAGCTTGAACAGCAAAGCACAGGTATTATGTGATACTTGTTGATGACTTTTCTTGTAAGTGCTGGATCTTCTTCATGCAGAAGAAGAGCGAGACATACTCAAAGTTCTGTGAGTTCAAGGCATTGGTTGAGAAAGAGTCAGGAAAGCAGGTGAAATCTCTTAGGAGCGATAATGGTGGTGAATACATCTCTTGCAAATTCAAAGACTTTTGCAGTGCAGAAGGAATTCGAAGAGAGCTCATAACGCCTCATAACCCACAGCAGAATGGGGTTGCGGAGAGAAAGAATAGAATGATCATGGGTGTTGCATGGGAAATGTTACATGATCAGGGCCTTCCCATACACTTGTGGAATGAGGCATGCAACACTACAGTTTATGTGCAAAACCATTTTCCTCATAGAGTACTTGGCATGAGTACACCCGAAGAGGCGTTTCCTGGTAAGAAGCCTGATATTTCTCATTTGAAGATTTTTGGCTCACCTGTTTACATTCATGTGACAAAGGATGCCAGGAAGAAGCTGGAGCCTACCGCAGAGGTTGGGATATTTGTGGGGCACACAAAAGCACCCCACAATTATCATGTGTATTTTCCGGACAGTCGGATGACTGTTATGCGACGGGATATCAAATTTCATGAGAAGAAAGCCATGAAGTTGTCACTTGAGAGGGAGCTACAGTTGCATGCAAATGAGGAGCTACTTGTTCCTAAATATGAGCCTCAGGATGTGGATCAGCCAGAAGATGAGGTTCATGGAGTGGAAGAAACCACTCATGCAGCGCCAAAAATCAAACGGCAGAAGCGCACTACAGAAGATGAGTGACTGAATCTTGATGCAGTGCAGAATGTAAGAGTTCCTACATCACAACGCAGACAGAGACAATCACTTGATCGATTTACTGGAGACATGGCTCTGATGAGAAAGTGTATCACATAACTATCTTCTTTCGAGGAACCGGTGGAGGATCCCGCATGGGTAGATGCCATGGTGGAAGAGTATGATTCGATTGTCAGAAATAGTGCATGGGAGATTGTCCCAAGACTGGAAGGGAAATCAGTGGTAGGTTCGAGATGGATCTACAAAGTGAAGCAAGATGCTGACGGGAGCGTCGAGAATTACAAGGCAAGATTTGTTGCCTGGGGCTTCTCACAGATCGAGGGGATCGACTATGAAGAAACCTTTGCACCTGTCACAAGGTATTCTTCCATACGAACCATCCTTGCTCTCTCAGCGCAGATGGGTTGGCACATTCATTAGATGGATGTGAAAATTGTGTTCCTCAACAGAGTCATTGAGGAGGAGGTGTACATAGAGCATCCTGAAGGATTCGAAATCTTCAGCAGTGATTCTCAAGTGTGCAGGCTCAAGAGAGCGTTGTATGGGCTAAAACAAGCACCTCGTGCTTGGTACACATGGATAGACAGTCATTTCATCGGACTTGGTTTCGCCAAGAGTGAGGCGGATCCGAACCTATACCAGATTGTGGTGGAGGGTAAGTTGTTGATCATTGTACTTTATGTAGATGATTTAATACTAACGGGTGATGAACTATTGATACACTCATGCAAGGTAGATCTTGCAAAGGAGTTTGAGATGAAGGACTTGGGCCTCCTTCATTATTTCCTAGGATTGGAAATTTGGCAGCGGAAGGGTAGACTGTTTGTGTCTCAAGGAAAGTATTCCCGGGAGATACTGGAGAAGTTTCACATGCAAGGTTGCAAGCCTATCGACACTCCTCTTCCTGGTGGTTGGAGAAAAGAGGATGCTAAATCGGCAGAGGTAGTGGATGTCACTGTTTATCGACAATTGGTTGGTTCACTCATGTATTTGGTCAATACATGACCAGACATATGCTATACTGTTAACTAGCTTTCACAAGCTATGGTTAAGCCTACCAAGCCCTTTTGGAAGGTAGGCAAGCATGTCCTAAGGTATATCAGGGGCACATCGGGATATGGATTGTGGTACAGACAGTCATATGAGTTGAAGCTGCATGGCTTCACAGATGTAGATTGGGCAGGGAGCCCAACGAACAGAAAGAGCACATCTAGAGGGATATTCTGTATCAGATATACAACATTTTCTTTGTACAACAGGAAACAGAGATTTGTGGCACTCAGTTCAGTGGAGGCCGAGTACATGGCAGCAAGTTTGGATACATGCGAGGCTATATGGATGACGAAGATCCTGGTTGGTTTGTTCGGTTCACACTTAGATCCTACTATGATATATTGTGATAATCAGAGTTGCATTAAACTCTCGGTTAATCTAGTATTTCATGATATATCTAAACATATTGACATCTGGTACCATCATATCAAAGATTGTGTGCAGCGGAAGATCATGTTGCTTTCTTACATTCCTACGGAGGATCAGGATGCAAATATTCTAACAAAGGTGCTCACCAAGAGAAAATTCGAATACCATAGAGATAGGATTGGGGTGGCAGATAATACCTATCTTGTTGAGAGGGAGTGTTGAGATTCAAAAAGATGATGATCTTAGTGAAAAGAGTCGCCTTCACTAAGTGGGCCCGCAGGCTATTTTTGGCGCAAAGTCTATTTTTAGACATGTCAATCATATTATATGAGTTGCAGGATGCTATTTGTGGATAGGTTGGTTAAGTTGGAAAAAAATAGATGGACTTATATTTTTAGACATATTGGTGGAATCTGTTTTTATATTTCAGTCTAAAGCGAATATGTAGAATATTATTATTAATAATATTTGGACTCTAAAAATTATCTTGTTATATTTCGAGCCTTTGTGTTCGAAATCACACAAATGTTAACATAACCGTAGGTAGAAGGATGCTATTCCTGAGGGTTTACTAGAGCTAATGCATGAGGACTTCAGTTAGAACTCATGTGACAGAGTTTCGTGGAGTTATAGAACTAGTTGGTGGAGTTGTGTTTAGTTTAACTCAGTTAGACTTAGTTGAGCTAGTTGTATGTAGTCTAACTGAATGATAGACTAGTGAGAGTGGTGTGAATTAATTAATAAGTAATTCATTGAATATTAACTCATTAATCAAATGAATAATACTTCAGTTAACTATAGTGCATGGCAGTTTCAGTGGAGACCAGTGGAGCGGTAGGTGAAAGAGCAAGTGTGACTATCAGTTGTGACTATAGTGATGCATTGATTGCATCCAACACTTAGTGGAGATGCCAATGAGGATTGTGCAATCAATCCTGGAGCAATTCAAGTTCATTCAGAGCCATTCTTTAGCAGGGATTTGGCAGTAGAGGTAGGCTAGCAGGTGGCATAGATCGGTGCATGGATTTGCAAGATCAAGCTTGATTAGTGTGTAGCGATTGCATTGTACTGAGAGCTTGATATGATCAGCTTTGTATGAGGATTGTTACATTATCTCTATGACATATATTATATAAATATAGTTGGGGTTTTCAGCTTCAGGCTTTCCCGTTAAAACAACTGTGTTAATGTGTGTGAATTTTTATGGTTTCATGTGTGCATTGCAATTGATTTAATTTCCACATGTAATGATCAATGGTTGAATAGATTCTATATTGTGCATGAAATTAAAATAGTGTGTGATCAGGAGAATCTTGGACATATAACACATAAGTTATATAATTTCTACATTTCAATGATCACCCCAACTGATGTGATATGCGATATACATGGAACCCCAACGTCTGGGCACTAAATGGCATCACAACTTAAACCATAAAACCTTTGATTACTTAGTAATAAATAAAATAATCGTCGGTTGTGATATCGCATATTGGGGAGCATAAAATTTTGCTGATCGTAAGATTTAACAAATAACATTAACAATTTAACAATATTTATTCCGATGTGAAATTTCATTAGTTGTGATGAAACATGAACCGTCCCTTCTTAAAGCTGAACTCTTATGATTTGATCAGATATGTCCACCTTCGACTGCATACTTTCGTTATGAAACCTCTAATATTTTTGGGAAAACACAGTTTCGGCCCTATGCGACCATGTTACTCCCTTCAATATCTCATCAAGAAACTTATGCGACAATAAGGTGTTCCATCGCCACTCATTTTGGAGGTTCCAACTGGTTATGCAACCATTGAAATTCCTTCGGCTGTGCAATTGCTAATTCAATACACAGAGTCTAAAGACTCCATGATAGCCAACGATTCGGATCCCACTCTATTGGTCAATCTGTCTCTGAAACTTGAACAAAAATTATACTTAAACAACATGAAACCAAACAATTCACACAATCACATAGGATTTATAAGCCATAGTTAAAACAAATCATAATCAATACAAAATTTTTCAATCTTCATTGAAATCTAATTCAATTACAGTACTATGACCTCTGTGGGCCTTAACACACACATTAAAAATGGCCTCTCTATACATCTCATCGCACTCTCACACCCAACTAACCAACCTCTCTTGTTTCAAAATGCTTACAAATATATACAAAAAAAGGAATCATGAACGAATTTCTGTTCAGATCCAACAATCTCTCAATATTTCCTAAAGCTTCTCTCAATTCCATTCTTTACTCAACAAAATTGTATATTAGACCTCTAGATCTCTAAAATCCTCACACTTCCTAGGATTACTCACTCATCCCTAATATCTCTACAACTCACAAGATATTCTTCATTAATCAAATTACATTAAATCTCTTTTAGAAATCAAACTAAACTTGGGAAAATAAACAAGAAATTTAAGGGAGCCCACCACCTTTAGTAAATGTGTGATAAGACTCTTAGGTCTTATAAAATTTGAAGAATTCTCCTGCATCAAACTCCCCAGGTTGAAATAATTCATGGACTCCTATTCATGAGTCTTCAATCTTCCTCTAATTTAAATTTCATTATACTTCATCTTCCAACTGGTTGTCTGACCTTTTCCAATTGCAGGTGTATTTGATGCATTCTCTCCTTCTCCTGGATGACAAACCCTGTACTTTGGATGTCTTTTTTCTATGTTTTCATGAGCATCTCTACTACATAGTGTTTTGATACTGATATTCAACATAAGTATCTCTTCAAAAAAGATAATTTTTTGTCCCTCTGTGTGTTGTTGTCTTGTCATCATCTCAACGGTATTTCGCTTCAACTTCATGTATTCTCCACTAGTTCCATTATCTTGTACCTGACCCTATATTTTGATTTCTAACCCTATCACCAACATCCTCTTCTATTTCCAAACCTTTTCTTTATATAGTCCTACATATCCTTCCATCTCTTCTTGACTTGTTGACTTTTAAAAATTCCCATACCTATTGTCGAGGCATAAAAGGTGTCTTTTTAATGCTTATTTATCTCACATTAATTATCAATCCGAGAGCAACTTTTTATTTCAAGAGTGTACTCTGTATGAGGCTGCAATTCATCCAAGAGCAATGATGTGAAGATGTAGTACAAAATTCTAAATTCAAGAATAAACAAACGCTTGTAAAGGAACCTAATTACAAATGGAAATGCTCTTAAACTTGAATTAAATCAAACTGCAAAACATCGATCAGGGATACAGTAGCAATAAATCTTTCCCTTAGAAATCAATGCAAGATAACCAATCTGGGGACTTTGAAGCAATAACCTTTGTCCTCTACAGTTGGTGATCTTAAAAAAATTGAAATGAAATCGAACTCAAAATACTTGCTGATAAAGATAACTGAAAGGAACTGCAAAGGCTAAAAAGGAACAACAATCTTGTAACTCCTATGCATACACAACAACTGTAACCAAACTATCTGCTAAAGTAAAGCTATGAATTAGAAACAAACAATAACTATAAATGGAACAACAATATAATTTGAACAGCAATTACAAACTTAACTAATCTCAATACTTCAATCTATCGCCGGCCAATATTGCAGTTCAATCAATCATAAAGAATAATAACTTAGAGTCGAATACAGAACAACAAAGCTTTCATAATGATAACAGAATAAATGAACGACAAAGTAAATAGCAATGCAATTCGTTAATGGATTTGTATTCAATCTAAAAACATTCAATCAACTCTATAATCGAAATAAACAGTAGCACATTTCACACAACAGAAATAAAAGAATAAAAATACAAATAGCGGATCGCTCCACCAGGGCCGGGCCCTCAACCACCGGTGAAAGCACTGCTAGGCTACTGTAGAGCTTGAGAAATGGAACGAGAACGCCTCTTTGTATTAATAAAACATGAATAGCTTTTACATCAGTTGCTCTTTGCTCACAAGAATCAAGGAATTATAGTGTTACAAAGGGAATTCAATAATCATCCATTGTTCTCCAATACACAATACATGTTCTCCTTTTATAATCAGAAGGAAGAGAAATTAAATAGAAAATATGATCTCCCATAACAATATTGGATTTTTCCCAACAACTTGATCAACCAAAAAATATATTTCCAACAATATTTCAACAAGAGCAAGGTGAATTTGGCTTTGCAGCTGAGATTTGGAGGACGACCACAGCAACAAATCTGAGAAAATCGTGCTCAAATAACCCTACGTTTCTCTCAATACAGGCCGAATTTGGACAAACAATTCTTTAATAAGTTAATTGGGCCCGTTCTAGAGAAAACCCATGTTTCATATTTTCCAGATTCTTCTTCATTTTCTAATAATCTTAACCGCAAAACTGTCACTGCTTGTTCCAACGAATTTTTGAGTTGGAATATTTGATGATGATTTGGAGATCAAATCTACAATCTGGAAAATATCTTGGAGGCTAAAATGGTGAGTTATGTTAAAAAATATATTAATAAACCATCATTGATAAAATTATTCATAATAATCATTAATTTATTAAAAATAAAGGAGAATAAATAGTATTCATCCATAAGAACATAAATCATTATAAAATGGATTTATATGATAAATTATAATAAATGACATGATAAAGAAGAGTAAAAATGGATGAAATAAGTGTTAAAAAGTGGTTGTATTCATGGCCCAACATACCCCCAAACTGAATATATTGCATTTCCTCATGCAACCCAAAGAAAAAACCCATGTGTTAACCAAACAAAGAAAATTATTCATCCCAACTCATGAAATGGATGGAACAAACGAATTTTTTCTCAAATAATGAATATTCAATTTTAGCAATCTTGATAAAGGCATAACAATTTTTACAGTTGACGTTCAATTATATGTATATGAAGTTGCAGAAAAATGTGACATAAGTAACGGCGAGCTTCATTAACCATTTTCTCAAAAATCAGATTGTTTTAATGCACGGATCATGAGATATATAAAAAAATGGTTGTAGGTGATAGTGAATAATTTTCAAAATTTTATGAACTAATTTAGCATGAAATTATCTGAATTTGTGTATTTTAATGATACCTCTTTTTTGTCTAGAAAGCACAAGAATTCAGTCCATAGTTTTAAAGATATATGCAAATCAATTTCTGCACTGTACAAAAATGAAATTGTATGCCTTAAATGAGAAATAAAGTGGAAAACATCCATCATGTGTAGCAATCCCCCCCCCCCTCTAAACTGAATAATTAGCGTGTCCTCATGCGATGCTAGAAAACAAAAAGAGGTGGTTGCTACAATCTATTGAAATATATGTTTGGTATAAAACAACATGGAATAAGGGAGGTGTTGAGAATGAATAACAATATCAAAGAAGATTACTGACATGGTCATAAGAAAGAAATGAAGGAAATCAACACTCCCCCAAACTGAAAGATGAGACGTGTCTAAAAAAATGGGAAGTGGTAAAGATGTGGAATGAATGATGATAAACAATGCTCAATGGATTTTCATGAAATTCTCCTAAATTCATAATAAATCAGAAAATTATACTATTTTAACTCAAGTGTTACCTCCGAAAAAATGTGGAAGGACATGTAGGGACTGTCCTTTGTTGAAACTAATGTAGGCTAAGCAGTTACTGAAAGTGATGCAAAAGGTGGAAGCCATGTGCGCGTTCGTGAGCCTTTGCTGTTAGTTGCAATAGTGTGGTCGTACTGCAAATAGAATTTCCCACCATACTTGTTGTTCTCCTGTAAACAAATCCCAATTCTATATGTAATTTTCTTGAATCCATAGTTTTAGTTTGGAATGGCAACAGATAAGATGCATGCAAAAAAAGTTCAAGCAGAAAAAATTCTGTAAAAATGCAGTATCAATATTGTGGCAAATCAACGAAATAGAAGAGCAGCGTATTGCACAACATGGAAAGGCATACATACTTATAATACAATCAATGAAATTGTAGCATTTACTGAAATCCATGCATGTGATAAATCGTAAATAGATATAGAAGCGTTTTGTAATGATTCAAGGATAAGGAGAAGGGGCAGCTTAAAATAAACATAAGTACAAATGCATTTATTACCCACTTAAACTAATGTGATCAATTTATGATGATTTTCATGTATAATAGGTTCAAAATCAAAGGTTAAGGATTCATGCTTTCATCTGATATTTAAATAGAGATATAGGAAAAAGGGTTTAATATTACTATTGATGTGTATAAATGTAACTCCAATACCATCAGCAGAGCTCTATTGCCCACAGGTGTCCATAACCTTGACAGATTTTCTCTCTCACCCTTGGAACCATTTTTCTTTATTTATGCTGAGGAAGTGCTTGTGAATTGTAATAACAGAGGCCATTGTGCTAGATTGGTGACCATATAAATCACAATTCCATTCACTGGGAAGAAGTGAAAAGTGGGCAGGCCGACTCGTAATGAGACCTCTTGTTCCAAGGACTTCTTAATTTTTTTCAATTGTCCATTGGCCATATCCCTGGTTTGGTGGCCATGATGGGAATGCCACTTCACTTGCTTCCTTATGAACATGGTAGGTCGGCTCTTGATGAGACCCCCTATCCTACATCTGCGAAATTATAAAATTATTAATGAAATATGTAAATATTTTTCTTTTCATATAGCTCTTTCCTATTTATTCATAAAGGATGGCTCAATACTCCTTAAGAGTAGGGATGGTGGAAGAAGTCTGAACAGCTCAATAGAAAATAATATGCCTTTGTTCCTACTCCATAAGTAAAAATCAAAGAAAGTTATAAAATATGGGAAAGAACCAACATGATAAATATAATCGATCATATGAATTTAGTGGTAATAAGACAACAAAATCATGTTATTAATTATGTCCCTTTTTCCTTTTTCTTATCATTACTAAACAACTTTCTTAAAAATGACGATTTCTTTTGATTCGCTGATTACATTAAGCTCTAATTTGTGTATCCTTCCATAAATTGTATGTTTTCCTTTCGAAAAGTCATGAAAAATTCAAAAGAAGTTCTAGAAATGTTTTTTTTTTTTAATAAACAAGAAAAATGCACTCAAAAAGTGTTGTTCCTTTGGAAAGGAACAACAAAAACAATCTGCGAAAATGCTATTCCTTTGGAAAGGAACAACAAGAATAATCTGCGAAAATGTTGTTCCTTTGGAAAGGAACAGCAAGAATAGTCGGTGTTGTTCTTTTTGAAGGGAACAACAAAACTGTTGTTCATTTTGAAAGGAACAGCAAAAATGAGTGGTGTTGTTCCTTTTGAAAGGAACAACAAAAACATGCAATAAAAATGTTGTTCTTTTTGAAAAGAACAAAAAAACTAATCAGCGAAAATGTGGTTCCTTTTGAAAGGAACAACAAAAATAAACACATAAATGCACTGCTTCTTAAGAGGAACGACTGTTGTTCCTTAAGAGGAACAACAAACAAATATAAACACGCAAAAAGGAAAAAAAAATAGAGGAAAGAACAAAGCTAATATGCAATCCATTGCCAAGAAAATCTAATCAAATAGAAAGGAAAGTTTATGTACAGGTTTCAAGAAAAAGTAATTTTTACAGAATTGGTGCTACTGAAGAATTACCTTCTGCAATTGAAACTTGCATGGTGTGGTCTTTATTGTTCAATTTCCACTGGAGCAGAAATTATAATTTGAAGAGATTGACCCCTGAAACACAAAAATATAAAAGAAATTAGAAAAGAAACAACACTTTTATTAAGTTACAACAACTATGATGTTATTTCTAAGAGAATATCAAATCTATTAATAGAAAAAAATGATCTTTTGAAAAATGTTTGGCAGCAGTGACATGAATCTTCAAATAGAAACCAATTCTTCATTTCTTCTTGTTATGAATCTGTTAGGTAATGAACTGGATGAAATGCCCTTGTTTTACTAAAATTTCTTTCAAGAATCACTCGTCCATAAATTGACCTTCTTTATTCTTCTAAGGCCTACAAAAAAATGAGTGTCTACCTGTAATAAAACATTAAATCATGGAGAAAGAGAGGTGTACGGGCTCTCTTAGTCCAAGAATTATGAAAAAAACTAGCAAGTAGTTACTCTGTATAACAAATCCATGGAAAAATAAAATTAATTTATTACCTGCGGGAGAGCAGTGGCCAGTCATGCTAACCTGCAGTGTTTCAATCATAACTTATTTGTTTTTCGTCCGATTCGAGTGATTCCTGTTGGGTGTGGAGCCTGATTATCTTGTTTACTTTGTATTACAGCTTTGGACCCCTGTACCTTAAAAGGGGCGGCAACGCCGCCCGAAATTTAATCGCTGCCGTGGGGGGTCCAGGTGGCGCTGCTGAGCTCCCTTCAAGTGGGGGCTGGGGCAGCGCCTCGAAGCTAAAAATAGATGTAAAATTTCCTTGTAAAAGTATAGTAATTTCTAGTCAATCTGGGCCGTTCATTAGGCAAATGATCTGACGGTAGAAGTTATGTTTAGATTAGGTTTTTTTTTCCCTAGAAGGCAACCCCTCGCTTTTATGAGGGAATTGTATTGCGGCTATGTATTTTATGTGTATTCTCGGAGCGAGAAACAAAGAGGGAGAGTGTAAGAGAGAACAGAGGATATTACAGTGGATTTGATGTAGGTTTTGTCTCTTCATTTTTGCTGGATAATAGAAAGGAAGGACTCGGTCGTCGGGGGTGGACGTAGCCCAAACCGGGGGTGATCCACGTATATCCGTGTCTCTTCGGTTTTATGTGTTTTGTGTGCTTGTATTTTTTCACATATTTTATGTGTTCCATTTCTCCATAATATATAATTTTTTAACAACTGGTATCAGAGCTGAAGCTCTATTTGGCTGATAAACTCGCAGGAAAGAAGGGTTCCTGGCTCAAGTGGGAGCAATGGTGGAAGATGGTAAATTTAAGGTCGAGAAATTTAACGGGAAAAACTTCCCGTTGTGGAAGATGCAGATGGAAGATTATCTGTATCAAAAAGATCTGTACCTACCATTGAGAGGAAAAACAAAGAAGCCGGCGACCATGACAGACGCGGAATGGAACATTCTCGATAGAAAGGCACTCGGAACAGTACGGTTGTGCCTTGCAACGTCAGTTGCCTTCAATATTTCGAAGGAAACAACAACAAAGTGTTTGATGGAGACGTTGGCGAAGCTATATGAAAAACCCTCGGCCTCAAACAAGGTATTTCTGTGAAACGACTATTTAATATGAAGATGTTGGAAGGTGGATCTGTTGCAAACCATTTAAATGATTTTAATACAGTTACCAATCAGTTAAGTTCTATAGGGGTAAAATTTGATGATGAAGTTAGAGCTCTGTTATTCTTGTGCTCATTGCCAGGAGAGCGGAATGGTTTAGTAATGCATTATTAGTAACTCGTTCGGATCTATACTTTAAAGTTTGATGATGTTGTTGGTGCTATCCTTAGCGAGAAATGTGACTAAAAAGTCTCTGAGACATCGGGTAATGCTTTGAGTGCAGAGTCTAGGGGAAGAAAAATGGAAAGAGGAAAGAGCTGAGGATATCGCAGTAAATCAACGAAAGGTAGATCCAAGTCCAAATCGGGGATAGTGTGCTGGAAATGTGGAAAGAAAGGACGCCTGAAGAAAGACTGTAGATCTCGAAAGGGAAAATAAGGAGACGCACAACAAGAAAACAATCACGAAGCAAATGTGACAGGTGATGTGTTACAAGATGCCTTGATTATTTCTTTAGAAAATGTTACTGATTCCTCAGTAGTAGATTCAGGGGCTTCATTCCATGCCACACCCGATAAGAAATATTTTCATGACTATGTTCAAGGATATTTTGGATAAGTCCGTTTGGGTGATGATAAACTCAGAAAATGTTGGAAATGGGTAAAGTTGTTAAAAAAATGTAATGGAAACCAAGGGCTACTAAAGGAGGTAAGGTATGTTCAGATTCGAAGAAAAATCTGATTTTAACAGTATGAAGTAGTGTTGAAGGTTGTGTGACAATTTGCGTATAAAACTTGAAAGTCACAAAAGGAGTACCAGAATATAAAAGGTGAAAAGGTTGGTACATTGTATTTATGCAATGGTATCAACTCTAATGCTTTAACTTCAAAAGGAGCAGATGCAGCATTATGGCATCATAGGCTTGGACACATGAGTGAGAAGGGGATGAAAATTCTTCACTCAAGAAATTTGCTGCCAGGTTTGAAGAATGCTGATTTGGATTTTTGTGAGAATTGCATTTATGGAAAACAGAAGAGAGTAATATTTCTTAGAGTTGGGAAAGAAAAGAAGAGCGAAAAATTGGAGCTTGTGCATACAGATGTATGGGGACCTCCTCAGGTATCATCTCTCGGTGGCTCTCATTATTATGTTACTTTTATTGATGATGCAACTAGAAAAACATGGATTTATTGTATTCCGGGACAAAAGGTTGGTTTTGATACTTTCAAGAATGAAGCTGCTGAGATTGACATGAAGAAGTTGAAGTGTCCTCAGATCGTGACAATGGAGGTGAATATTGCGAAGAAAGAGTTTGATAGAACGTCAGTGAATGGAATTGTGAGAGAGAAGACAGCCCAAGAACACTACAAGAAAAAAATGGTGTGTCGTGAAGGATGAAATCAACAATCATGAGGGCCGCAAAGTGTATGAGATTGTGATGCAGACGCTTTGCATTTTTAAAGTATGCTGTAGATACTGTTGTTTATCTAATAAACAGAGGGCCTTCAAGTTCCTTGGATGGTGGTATTCCAGAGGAAGCCTGGACAGGTAAAAAGGTAAACTACTCTTTTTTAAAGCCTTTTACTTGTGAGGCCTTTGTCCATATTAATAAAGAAAATAGAACAAAGCTTGAGGTAAAATCAAAGAAATGTACCTTTATTGGATATGGTGTTAATGATTTTTGTTATCGCTTATATGATTATGAAAATCACAAAATCATTAGGAGCAGAGATGTAATATTCAATGAAAAGGTCTTGTATAAGAATCAGTTGCAGGAAAAGAAACAGGAAAAAGAAAGCAAGGAATACGCGGTTCTTGATGAGATATCTGAAAAAGTAAAGGTGCCTGAAAATAATAATAATCAACAACCATAGTAGCAACAACCACCACAACAGCAACAGGCACCTCAAACACCTGAAAGTGGTGTTAGAAGATCTACCAGGATAAGTAGACCCCCTGAACGATACTCTCCTTCATTATATTATTTATTGTTGACTGATTCTGGTGAACCTCAATGTTATGAAGAAGCAATGCAGGTTGAAAGCAGGAAGAAGTGGGAGCTAGCCATGGAAGAAGAGATGGAATCCTTAATGCATAACCAGACTTGGGACTTAGTCAGGTTGCCTGCAGGTAAAACTACATTGCATAATAAATGGGTTTACAGGCTGAAGGAAGAAGATGGAGGAAAACAGAGGTACAAAGCTAGACTTGTGGTGAAGGGGTTTGCACAAAAGAAAGGTATTGATTTTGACGAAATATTTTCTCCTGTTGTTAAGATGAATTCAATCAGAACTATCTTAAGTCTTGTAGCAGTGGAAGATTTACATCTTGAACAATTAGATGTAAAGACAACATTTCTCCATGGAGATTTGGAGGAAGAGATATACATGCAGCAACCAGAAGGATATGAGGTAAAAGGAAAAGAAAAATTGGTGTGCAGGTTAAAGAAGAGCTTGTATGGCTTAAAACAGGCTCCAAGGCAGTGGTATCTAAAATTTGACAAGTTTATGTCTGAACAAGGTTATACTAGATGTCACTCTGATCATTGTGTTTATTTGAAAAGGCAAAATGATGGCAGTTATATTATATTGTTATTATATGTAGATGACATGCTTGTTGCAGGGTCTAACATGCAGGAAATAAATGTGCTCAAAAGAAAATTGGAAAATTCATTTGCAATGAAGGATTTGGGAGCTGCAAAACAAATCCTTGGTATGAGGATAACTAGAGACAGAAAAAATCGCAAATTAACACTGTCTCAGAATGAGTACATAGAAAAGGTGTTGAAAAGATTTAATATGCAGAATGCAAAACCAGTTAGTACACCTTTTGCTAGCCATTTCAAACTTAGCAAGGAGATGTGCCCAAAGACCCAAGAAGACATGGATTATATGTCTAAAGTTCCATATGCATCAGCAGTTGGAAGCTTAATGTATGAAATGGTCTGCACAAGGCCTGATATTGCACATGCAGTGGGAGTTGTAAGCAGGTACATGAATAATCCAAGAAAAGAACATTGGATGGCAGTAAAATGGATTCTCAGATATTTGAGAGGTACCACAAATCAAGCATTATTCTTTGGTGGTTCAAACATTGCTCTACAGGGATATGTTGATGCAGATATGGCAGGTGACAGAGATAACATGAGGAGTACTACAGGATATGTATTTACTGTAGGTGGAATAGCTGTCAGTTGGGTTTCAAAAATCCAAAGTGTTGTTGCACTTTAAACAACAGAAGCCGAGTATGTTGCTGCTACAGAGGCTAGTAAAGAAATGATTTGGTTACAAAGGTTTATGGATGAATTGGGTAAGAAGCATGATATGGGCACACTATACAGTGATAGCCAAAGTGCTATTCATCTTGCAAAGAACTCAAAATTTCATTCCAGGACTAAACACATACATCTCAAGTACCATTTCATACGGTCAGTATTGGAAGATGGAGAGTTGAAGCTGGAAAAGATACACACTAGCCAGAATCCTGCAGATATGCTAACAAAAG
Source organism: Pinus albicaulis (assembly GCA_034641835.2). Lineage (NCBI taxonomy): Eukaryota > Viridiplantae > Streptophyta > Pinopsida > Pinales > Pinaceae > Pinus > Pinus albicaulis. Next base: position 1,372,622,562 of record CM076581.1, read on the forward strand.
TTGTAACAGGGAGAAACTGAGAACATGCTCAGTTTCAATTGGTCTTCAAGGATGACGATGAAGATGACAAACAACCATGTCCAAAGAGGAGTCATTGTCCAGCAAATGAAGCAGCGATGGAGTTGCTACAATCAGTCTCCAAGTGGGAGATTGTTGGGTGTGGAGCCTGATTATCTTGTTTACTTTGTATTACAGCCTTGGACCCCTGTACCTTAAAAGGGGCGGCAATGCCGCCCGAAATTTAATCGCTGCCATGGGGGGGCGGCAGTGCTTTTCGGAGCCCCCCCCTGGCGGGGGTTCGGAGGCAGCGCCCCCGAAGCTAAAAACAGATGTAAATTTGCCTTGTAAAAGTATAGTAATTTCTAGTCAATCTTGGCCGTTCATTAGGCAAATGATCTGACGGTAGAAGTTATGTTTTGATTAGGGTTTTTTGCCCTAGAAGGCAACCCCTTGTATATATGAGGGTATTGTATTGCGTCTATGTATTATGAGTGTATTCTCGGAGCGAGAAACAGAGAGGGAGACTGTGAGAGAGAACAGAGGATATTACAGTGGATCTGCTGTAGGTTTTGTCTCTTCATTTGTTGTTGGATAATAGAAAGGAAGGACTGGCTGTTCAGGGTTGACGTAGCCCAAACTGGGTGAACCACGTATATCTGTGTCTCTCTGGTTTTATGTGTTTTGTGTGCTTGTATTTTCCGCATATTTTATGTGTTTCATTGCTCTGTAATATTTAATTTTCTAACAATTCCAAAGCCAAATGAGAGCTAATTCAAAGGTTTATTTCCAATAGAAACAAGTTTCAAAAATTCCATGTAACGGTATGTTAAGCTTATAACAGGCTGCATAATAGAGTCATTTTTTATTTTCCAGTTCAGACCAATAGCTGGTATTTCAAGCATAAATTATTCGTTTAATGGCGGATTGAACTGATTCAAATTGGAGCTTAAATTATATTCATTTATTGATCTCCAATAGAAACAGGTTTTGAAGACAAGAAGAATTGATGGGTTAAATATGCTAGGGAATAGCCGAGAAAACAGAGTTTCAAGAGTGTTGATTTATGATAGGCAGTCAGTATTTTGGTCATAAATTCCTCATACGATATCAAAATTGAGTGATTCAAATTGATTTGTAAGCTAGATTCATAGATGAATCTACCATAGAAACAGGTTTTAAAAATATAATCATTTAGGCCTCCAAAAACTAACTGTCCCAACTCTGTTGTTGAGCTGCCTACTAGACACCCTGTCAATGTTTTAGTTCTAACTTTTTCATTTCAAATAAAAATTCAGTGATTCAAATTGGGTTATAAATTAGACATCAAGGGATACTTAGGATAGAAACAAGTTTTAAAAATATTCACTTTTGGTCCCCCAAAACATGATTGTCCCAACTTTGTTTTCAGGAATTTCATCAAGCCTACAAGCCAAAAAAATGATATTCGAACAACTTTTTTTCATATTGACGATAAAAATGAATATGAGTGTTTGTAGAATTGTTATTTACAATATAATTCATCTACATACACAAATAAATTAGAATATTTATCATCAATGTTGATTTCCACAGCGTGTTGCAATAAAGAAACAACTATTTTTACAAAAATAAAATAATTAAAAAATGTGTTTATTTTATTTCCTTATTTATTTTATTTTTTCCACTAATCTACTCTTCTTTCAAAATCGAATATACTTATGTATAAGAGTATTCCCAGTGGAGCCATTTCCAAAATAAGGCCTCTAGTGTGTACATACCCAGATTTGGAAAATACATGTTGATAAATAGTAGGGTATGAGAGGCCAACTTCCTTTCTTGTAAAAACAAATTGGGCAAGAATTCTCAATTTCTTGCGAATCTTGCTCAGTCTCTTATGTTTGGATATGTACCTCAGAAAAGGCTATAGATGGTGACTCTGTGGCCTGAAGGGAAGTAGTAGGTTGTCTAGAAATAACTTTCCTAGGTCCTACTGATGGCTGAGATTCAGTTTTCTTAAGAATTTCATCAATAAGGTCCTTCTCTCAAGGGTCACCAATCCCTTAGGTTTTTCAGGTTTGGGAGGAATTTTGTCTTGTTTAGATTTTCTAGTCATTTAAAACAACAAGCCTTCATTCCTACCTAAAGAAAAAAAAATTACCCAATTCTGTTGTGAAGCGGGCAGTGAGCAAGTATGTTCCTTGCTCGGTGAGCAGGATCTTACCTTCCGCCTTTAAAACCCAATTCTTCCCAAGTAGAAAAAAGGTCAAATGTGCATCACTCCTTTTAAATGGCATACACTCTCCTCGGCAACAACGCCAAAATGTTGAGGCATAAAAGGTGTCTTTTTAACGCCTATTTATCTCACATTAATTATCAATCCGAGAGCGACTTTTTATTTCAAGAGTGTACTCTGTCTGAGGCTTCAATTCATCTAAGAGCAATGCTGTGAAGATGTAGTACAAAATTATAAATTCAATAATAAACAAACGCTTGTAAATGAACCTAATTACAAATGGAAATGCTCTGAAACTTGAATTAAATCAAACTGCAAAACATCGATCAAGGATACAGTAGCAATAACTCTTTCCCTTAGAAATCGATGCAAGATAACCAATCTGGGGACTTGGGAGCAATAACCTATGTCCTCTACAGTTGGTGATCTTAAAACAATCGAAATGAAATTGAACTCGAACTACTTGCTGATAAAGATAACTGAAAGGAACTGCAAAGGCTAGAAAGGAACAACAATCTTGTAACTCCTACACATACACAGCAACTATAACCAAACTATCTGCTAAAGTAAAGCTATGAATCAGAAACAAGCAATAACTAGAAATGGAACAACAATATAATTTGAACAACAATTACAAACTTAACTAATCTCAATACTTCAATCTATCGCCGGCCAATATTGCAGATCAATCAATCACAAAGAATAATAACTTAGAGTCGAATACAGAACAACAAAGCTTTCATAATGATAGCAGAATAAATGAACGTCAAAGTAAATAGCAATGCAATTCATTAATGGATCTGTATTCAATCTAACAGCGGTCAATCAACTCTGTAATCGAAATAAATAGTAGACACACTTCACACAACAGAAATAAAAGAATAAAAATACAAACAGTGGATCGCTCCACCACGGCCAGGCCCTCAACCGTCAGTGAAAGCACCATTGGGCTACTGCAGAGCTTGAGAAATGGAACGAGAACGCCTCTTTGTATTAATAAAACATGAATAGCTTTTACATCAGTTTCTCTTTTCCCACAAGAGTCAAGGAATTATAGTGTTACAAAGGGAATTCAATAATCATCCATTATTCTCCAATACACAATACATGTTCTCCTTTTATAATCAGAAGGAAAAGAAATTAAATAGAAAATATGATCTCCCATAACAATATTGGATTGTTCCCAACAACTTGATCAACTAGAAAATATATTTCAACAATCTTTCAACAAGAGAAAGGTGAATTTGGCTTTGCAGCTGAGATTTGGAAGATGGCCGCAACAACAAATCTAAGAAAATTGTGCTCAAAGAACCCTATGTTTCTCTCAATACAAGCTGAATTTGGGCAAACAGTTCTTCACCAAGTTAATTGGGCTCGTTCTGGACAAAACCGATTCTCCAGATTTTCTAGATTGTTCTTCATTTGCTCAAAATCTTAACCGCAAAACTGTCACTTCTTATTCCAGCGAATTTCTGAGTTGGAATATTTGATGATGACTTGGAGATCAAATCTGCAATCTGGAAAATATCTTGGAGGCTAAAATGGTGAGTTATGTTACAAAATATATTAATAAACCATCATTGATAAAATTATGCATAATAATCGTCAATTTATTAAAAATAAAGGAAAAGAAATAATATTCATCCATAAGAACATAAATCATTATAAAATGGATTTATATGATAAATTATAATAAATGACATGATAAAGAAGAGTAAAAATGGATGAAATAAGTGTTAAAAAGTGGTCGTATTCATGGCCCAACACCTATCACCTTTGTTGTTTTCATCATCCACTTATCCAATATCTTGAGTGGAATCTTCTCAATTTGAAAAGAATATTGTTCCTCGTTTAACACAAGAACATATGACCTTCCCACTATATATGGTCCATCAACTACAAAAAAATTAGTTATTGAACCTTTCAATTATCTCCATATTCATAATAAATTTAACTGAATTGTTCACCCAATTTTTCATTTGCAAACTCACGATAAACTCTTGACATTCAAATCTTCTTTGGATCAAAAACAAAATTTGTTCATGGACTATAATTTCACATCATCTGCAATCTTCTTTCTCTTCTGCAATGACTTGTGTAAGAGTTATATCAATTCTCTTTCCTCCATTCCAAACTTGTGAATCAAATAGTTTCTTTTTACCATGTTCTTGTTTCCATACGAAAAACTGATTTTATGCATCTCCGGAACTTGCATACTCCCTCATATTTGCATTAAAAAATATATCTCCAAGAGAAGTTTGTCTTTCCTTTTGAAAAACACATTCAACAGTTAATATTTAAAAATAAAAAAACATATTATATTTTACATCTTTTTCCTCATTACCTCTGCTCTAAGTTTTCTCTGATTTGTCATCCCCTTGATGTGCACATGACATGTCCGACTTATCATATGCTCCTTCATACTGTCTTGTCTTGGATTTTTTTTATTTTTATTTTTTACTTTGTTCTGAATGTTGTCTAATTTATGAATTATGTTCTCTATTCTTCTCTTTTTCCTTCCTTCCTTTAACATTCCTTTTCATTCTTTTTTCTTCGTGACAAATTTGTAAGCCACTAAGTTTCTTTTTCCATCCCTCTTTCTTTTCAATCAAATCCTTCCATTCTCTAAGTTTAAAAGCTAAAGTTCTCTTTATTTTTGTACAGGAAACAAAATCACCATATACAAAAAAATTTCCATTCCACTATAAATTCCCTTTTACAATAGTAAAAACTATTGTTAACGCCATAAATATGACATTCCATTGAACCCCTTTGCTACTCACTGCAAATGCATAGTTCACGAAATCATCCTTGCCTTCATCCTCTGAGATTTCCTGTCTCTTTTCACTTTGTTGATTACATTCACCTTTAATGCTTCTACAATTTGTATAGATAACATTTTCTTTAAATTTTTGCTATGCATTAGCCTCTTCCAACCTATTCTTAAGTTCCTGACTGTCCTATTTTCCTTTATTCTTCATATCCTTTACTGGATTAATTGTACCTCCTTGGAGCGAATTCTCGTTATAAATTTCTGTTCTACCACCTTCTACAATGCAATATTTATTATGATCCCTTTCCTTTGATGCTCCATTATGTCCTTTCAAGACAATTTCTTGCCCATCAACTATCAATACAGGTTCATAATTTTTGAATGAAATTTGAAGAGATAATCCCATTACCTCAAGTTTTTTCACTATACATCTACTCATATTTGATCCTGTCATAAGGATATCTTCATACTTCTTTTCTACTTCTTCTTTTGCAATCTGCAATTTCCTTTTGTCTTCATACTATGTGCCATCATTTTTCCAATTCTTACTAGATTCATCATTTTTGGCCTCCATAGTAGTCTTCAACAATTTTCCATCTTCACTGTCTTTGAACACATGTTCAATTAAGAAATTTTCTATTACAACCAGCTCTTCTAACAACTTCATTTATTCATCAACCTGCATAAATACATCTTATAAAGGTTTTTCATCACCTACATACATACACACAACAATAGTCTCAAAAATACAAAGCTCCTCTTCCTTTGATGTCTCAATGATCACATCTCTCAGCTGATCCGAACTTTTCCAACAATTCAGAAAATCTATAATTTCCCAGATCTGGAATAGCACAACAAGCCCGCTAAAATAACGCACTCTGGGATATAGATCCAAAAGGGGAGAAAAAACAGATCAAACTAGGTGTGGTAAACAGATCTCCCACCATCTAGTCTAGCTGAAAAGCACCCTACAAGAGGGGCTGCAACTATGCACAACAAATTGCTTCAATAATAACGTAGTCTTGGATAGTATGAGAAGGAGTGCATAAAATATTATTAACTTATGGATGTACAACAAAAAATTAGAATTAAAATGAGACTCTTTCAGTATACAGTAGAATACATGAGGCAATAGAGCAAGAAATCCTTAGAAAAGAGAGATACAACACATATATATTTGCAGAAATGGCTCAACAATGTTATTTTAATGAGATGCAGCAACTGAATATTACAACTCAGATCTAGGATAGATTTTTAGACAAAACATCAGATCTATTTCAGTTCTAGAAACTAGATAGTTTTCTTTACAAGATCCCCTTGGGGTTTTGACCAAATCATGCATAAATAAGAGTAGATCTGAGTTCTAAGTTGTAGATCTGTAAAATGATGCAGTAATTTCTGAATATAACATTACATTATAAAATATTAGATCTAAACACAACATGGATCAGCAAGCTAATGATGGATTACCAAAGTGAAAGGAAAAGCCTAGCACCAGACATCTCTCATCAAAACTGTGATCAAGACACCATAAATAACCTCATATGAAAATAACACAATCCCTCAATGGAAACAATGTTGTAGCTCAAATGTCATAGATGGCCCACTTCCAAGTTACAGATCCGAAGTGAAAACAAGAGAGGCACTCTTCCAGGAGGTTAAAAGACACACTGCATGAGAAGAGGCTCCCAAAAAAAGCTAGATCTCTGCAGATGTAGAATCCCACTTGCTGCAGCTTGCAAAATCAGACAAACCCTCACTAGATCTGCATTGCAACTGGAAGTAGAGCTTGGCCTCAAGCCTGATAGTGGATCAAATTAGCAAATACTCCTCCAAGAATCCTCAAAGGAAGAGGTGAAATGCCCGCATAGGAACTCCAAGTGCTAAGCAGCACAATTATCTACTAAACAATAGAGAATAGTATTTGTCTAAGTAGACAAGATACTCAGAAATATAATCAATCAACAACAACCTCTTCTTGTTGCCTTCCCCTTCCTTTTATAATATGAAAGCCTTTGCAAACCCTAAACCACCTTGATGAGTTTTCTCCTTTCACATGAGGGGCCTCCTTCGAGAACTGCGCTATCCCTTTAGGAGATACATTGAACCTAGACAGCACTGTAGATTTGGTCAAGGTTGACCTAGTCTCAAAGTTCAAACCCCTTTCACACCTGAAAGTGATTATTTACATGGCCTTGATTTATCTGTGTTCACATGGGCATTGATTTATTCAGTATTTTTAGGAGTTTTACATGTCCTCCTTTATTCATTTATTCATGCAACAGAAAGTAAAAAAAAAATGAATATTCCTCTTAGCTTAGGCTAAGTAGGAATATTACAGTCCTCCCCTCCAAAATGTTTCTTGTCCTCAAGCAACTAATAGGGTAAGAGTTGTAGTACTTCTCCTCCTTCATTGATGGCATCATCAAGGATCAAGTCCTCGTCATAAGCCAAGTGCTCAACAATCCAATACATCATGAATTGTTCCTCCAAGTCCAACATAATATGTGCATAGTCCATCCCTTCATGAGTGAAAAACTCAACAGAAATAAACATAGTTGGAGCTATGCTACATCTAAAAAATGGACCATGAAGTAGAGGTAGAAGTTCCAAACCATGTGGTACATACACACTGCCCATCCTCTGTACATACAACCCCATAAACAATAAAACTATATCATCAAGGTATGGAAGAAAGACTACATATATTCAGACTAAAATATGAGTTTGAGGAGGTGGGTTAAAATCCCACATGTGATGCCAGCGCAGTGCACCTCTTATCTTCATTAGATCTAGGTGTGGAAAGAGGCATTCCCACCACACATTTGTTGCATGGGCCACCTTAACATGGTTGAAGGTGTTACATAAGTTTGGTGCCTTTGGGAAGCACTCATCATGAAAAGGAATCTCTCTTTGCACATCAAGGGAGTGGCCAAGTTCATAATTTCCATTAGCCCCCAACAAGCTATGAGATACACATGATATCTCACTCCCTTTAGGAGTCATATCCTGCAAAAACATGGCAAATGAATGTAATAGATCATAAAATACAACTTGCTTGGCATGATCAAATCCTTTACCATCATAGTCCTTCACACACATGGAGTTGTGCATGGGCATCCCCCTCCTCTTAAGCAAAGGAAGGGCTAGATGGTATGAGTCTTGCAAAGAGTCCATTGGCTGCCCCAATCCTCCATAGCTATTGCACTCTTGAAAGTGCTGATGTAAGTCCTCTCTCATGCCTTCCCAATCAAAACTCTTCATGATTAGGGTATAGATATTCATTGAATACATATGGCTGAGGAAGAATTCTTCATATGCTCCTTGTAGGATCTTCTTCTTGAGCTTCGAAGCTCTAGCCAAGAAGACCTTACCATGATAATAGATGACTATTCCTTGTACTAAGTAGCCCTCTTCTTGATGCATGCCATCTAGTATCATACCTATGTGGAGATCTTTGGAATACTCTACAAGCAGTTGAGATTTCCAATAAAGATCCACACTGCTAAAAAATGACAGCGCTGTTGATACATCCATGGAAGTGCTTGTCATGTTGTTGATTTCCTTTTTGACATTACACATGCCAAAATTGTTTGTCGGAAGGCTGATCCTCCCATTCTTCTCCTCCCACAATGCATATTTAGAAAAGTGAGAGGGTGATAGTGATGCAGGAAGAAGATCCCCCTCATTCTTGGGTTGTCCCAAGCCTCCCAGCGCTATAACTTGGTCTCTTATTGCTCCAATCCTTCTTGGATCTAGATTTGGAGCAACACTTTGTGGAACCTTCCCCACAACATCTGAATCTGATGGCATTCTAGGTGGCTTTCCATGAGATAAGAATGTCCCTTGCAGCATCCTCATGAACATGAGAGAAGGAACTGTGAGATCCCTACTTCCACTGCACAAATCCATCTCTGTTGTTTGTGTGGAATTACTAGGTGAAGGATAAGTATGCATGCCTTGAATCATTTGTGGTTTCCCACTCTTCAAGTCCACCCACTCCATTTGCAAAGCTTTCCAATCAGTGGTAACCTTCCCCAAGGTAATCAACCATTGGAAACCCAAGATGATGTTGGAGTCTGGTATGTCAACTGCAAAGACGTGATCCACCAAAGTGTAGGATCCCATAGTGACAGAGAGTGAGGGAACATATTGCATGCATTGCATGGTCCTATCTCCTAGGACCAAAATAGAAAATCCCTCAAAATATTCAGTACGGATTGCTCTCCTTTGCACAAGATGAGCATCAATAAAGTTGTGGGTTGCCCCACTGTCAATTAGGATATACACTCTTTGATTCATGACTGAACCTTGTACTCTTAGGGTCAAGTACTTGGGCACTCCTCTCAAATATGCAAGAGTCCCACTAACTGGAACAAAGGATTCCTTCCCATCTCTGGATGGTGTTTGATCTTCCTCATCATCATCAGTGCTATGACCCCTCCTAGGTTCATCACCTTCATTTCCCTCCTCAAAATCTGAGAAGACTTCTATGTAGTGTGCTTTTCCAGCAACACATCTATGTCCCGGTGCAAAATGACTCTTCACAAGTGAAGCAAAATATCTTCTTCCTCAACTCCCTCCTGAGATCAATATTAAGAGGTTTCTTTAAAGAGCTCTCCTTGGGAGGAGCAACTTTTCCTTCCTTCCCCTTAAAAAAGTGAGGGGTCTTGCTTTAGAAAGTTGCCTTTTCTTTTGGCAAGGCATCTTGGAGATATCTAGCCCTCTCAATGGTATCATGAAAAGTGATGGGCTTGGTATATTTAACCAACCCATGCAAAGGTTCCTCCAGGCCATCGATGAACACGTAGACTCTCCTTGCTACAGATAGATCAGGGACCATGACTGATAATCTCAGAAACTCAAAGATATAAGTCTCTGCATCTCCTGACTGCTTCAGCTTTGCAAGGATTATGAAGGGTGCTTCAGGATCCTTCCTATCAAACCTCTCCACTAGTCTTCTAGTAAACTCAGAATAGGTAGTCACATTGATGTGTCCCAATGTAGACAACCCATGGAACCAACAATTGTGTGCTTCACCTTCAAATTGCAGCGCTGCAATCTTGATGGCTTAAGTTTGAGGGACCTTATTCAACTGAAAGTAAATATCTATCTTTTCTACCCATTCCTTGGCATAACTGGAGGATGATCCATAAAATTTGGGCAAAAAGAATCTGCCCATAGAGTGATGTCTATCTTGATGAAAGAACCCACCATCTCTATACTGCTTCCTTGGTCTTCTTCTGTCCTTGAGGTGACAAAATTCTTGGAAACTCAAGTGGTCCTTGAATCTCTGACTCTGAGATTCATACTACACAAAATAACCTTTAAGGTAAGCTTGCTATTATGGTCCTTCATTCTCCATAGACAATAAACTAGGCATAGTGGAGCATTGTGTAGCTTGTGGAGCTTGTGGCAGATCCACTGGTTGACCAGTCCCATGATGAGACATGTCAGAGCTTTCTCTCGGATGGAATCTCCCAGGAGATTCTCTCACTCTATCCATCCTCATCTCTTTGATCTCCTTGGAAAGATCTTGCATGTACACCAAAATAGTTCTTGCAAACTCTTATGCTTCTTTATAATTTACAGCTTCACGGGCTTTTCCCTTATCTTGACCCTTGTTAAGATCATCAGTAGTGTAATCAAACTCCTTGTGACTTTGGTTATGATAACTCTTCTCCATCTCAGTAAGAGGATCATCTTCTTCTGAAAGCAACGTGGCTGGTTCTCCGAGGCAAGCACAAGCTATGCCAAGAAAGGAGTTTTGATACCACTATAATATCCCATATCTGGAATATCACAACAAGCCTGCTGAAATAACACACTCCTGGGAGATTGATGTATAGAAATGAGTTTATAGTGCTTGGATCCCTTAGATCAGTAGATCTGGGGTCTAGATTCAAAATGGGAGAAAAAGCAAATCAAACTAGGTGTGGTAAACAGATCTCCCACCACCTAGTCTAGCTGAAAAACATCCTACAAGAGGGGCTACAGCTATGCACAAACAAAATGCTTCAATAATAATGAAATATTGGATAGTATGAGTAGTAGGGCATCAAATATGATTAACTTATGAAAGTACAATATAAAATCAGAATTAAAATGAGACTCTTTCAATATACAGTAGAATACATGAGGCAATAGAGCAAGAAATCCCCAGAAAAGAGAGCTACAACACATATATATCTGCATAAATGGCTCAATAGCGTTATTTTAATGAGATCTAGCAACTGAATATTACAACTCAGATATAGGATAGATTTGTGGACAAAACATCATATCTATTTAAGATCTGGAAACTAGATAGCTTTCTTTACAAGATCCCCTTGGGGTTTTGACCAAATCATACATAAATAAGAGTAGATCTGAGTTCTAAATTGCAAATATATAAAATTCTATAGTAATTTCTGAATATAACATTACATTATAAAAGATCAAATCTAAACAGAACATGGATCAGCAAGCTAATCCATGGATCACCAAAGTGAAAGGCAAAGCCCAACACTAGAGATCTCTCATCAAAACTGTGATCAAGACACCATAAAGAACCTCATATCAAAATAACACAGTCGGTCAATGGAAATAGCACTGTAGCTCAAATTTCATAGATGGCCCACTACCAAGTTACAGATCTGAAGTGCAAATAGGAGAGGCACTCTTCTAGGAAGTTAAAAGACACATTGCATGAGAAGAGGCTCCCAAAACAAGCTAGATCTTTGTAGATCTAGAATCCCACTTGCTATAGCTTGCAAAAGAAAAAAAAACCTCACTGGATCTGCGATGAAATTGGAAGTAGAGCTTGGCCTCAAGCCTGGTAGTGGATCAAATCAGCAAATACTCCTTCAAGAATCCTCAAAGGAAGAGGTGAAATCCCTGCATAGGAACTCCAAGTGCTAAGCAACACAATTCTCTACTAAACAAGAGAGAATAGTATTTGTCTAAGCATACAAGATACTTATAAATATAATCAATCAACAACAACCTCTTCTTGTTGCCTTCCCATTCCTTTTATAATATGAAAGCCTTTGTAAACCCTAAACCACCTTGATGAGTTAGCTCCTTTCACATGATGGGCCTCCTTCTAGAACTGCGCTGTCCCTTTAGGAGATACATTGAACCTAGACAGTGCTATAGATTTGTTCAAGGTTGACCCAGTCTCAAAGTTCAAACCCCTTTCACACCTCCAAGTGATTATTTACATGGCCCTGATTTATCTATGTTCACATGGGCATTGATTTATTCAGTCTTTTTAGGAGTTTTACGTGTCCTCCTTTATTCATTTATTCATGCAACAGAATGTAAAAAAAAATTTAATATTCCTCTTAGCTTAGGCTAATTATGAATATTACAAAATCATCAATAATATCTTCCTCAACAAGGTAAACTTCTTTCTCATGTCTACAATAACCATCTTTCACCTTTAACTCAAATGTTCTGAGTTATTCTCTTAATATGATGTACATTCTCATATTTATCTATTTTTGCAACAACTTCCATTTTATCTTCTTTCTTTCCATAGTCCATTCGTACCTTTGGCCCCTTTCACAGTCTTCATGTAAAATTATTATTGCATCAATAATTTCTTTCAATTCAACAATGTCTTTTTCAAGTACCTCTTGACTCATCTTATTCCCCTTTCAATTTTCCTTGGCATCTTTCTTTATTTTGTTGTGGCTTCTCTCATTACCCCTAATATTCATCTCGATTTGTTTATGTGGACTCCCTTTTCCCACTGTGAGATTACGATAATCCTCTCTCATTTCTTTGTAACAATGTTTTACTTGTCACCTACACCAAGTCATCATATTTGTATAATTCCTTGGGTTTCTGCAATAAAACCTCTTTTGAGCATTCCTCCTCAGCTTCCAAAATTTTCAGGATTTTGTAACCAATGCTCACTTGCCCCTATCTCTGTTTTGAGAACTCCGCTATTCTCTTATTTTCTACAAAAATATCCTTTGTTGAAATTTCCACTAACACAACTTCTCTTCCCTTTACACCATCTGCTGCTATGTCTTGGTTGCTATCATTCTCGTCACTACGAAACTCATTCAAATTAGACCAAATAAAATATAACTCATACCTGAGAGATATTCCAATGGTCTTGTCTCCTTAAGCTTTCATTGGCTTGGAAAATAAACATGTTTCTTTACTTTTCATTGTCTGCAATTCAGTTCTTCTTCCAACTAATTTCCTTTTCCTTCTGAGAACATCCATGTTCTATTCATTGCTTACAAAATCTCTTGTTGCAATTTATTCACTTACTTCTTTGTCACATCTACCTGGATGTAATTTCTTGTTGCTAGTTACATTCACATACATATATCATTAAAGTCTTTAAAACTTACAAGATCCTTCCCTGACCTTTTGTTCCTCGAACCTCTTTCTGTAGTCTGTCTTGAATGAGATGGCTGAAGTCCTCATTGCCTGCAACATTTTAGGATTTTTTGCATAAAATATTTTGTGTTCTGGTGTCCCAATGACCAATTCCTTTTAGAAAATAACCCCTTGTATCTGGAGCTATTACCAATGCAAATTCTACACATACTGAAAACAAAATTCAATCTCTGAATAAAAAAAACCCCAAAGAGCATTAGTCTCGCTCTGATACCAAAAATGATGCAGGGCTAACTATCAACCTCGCGTTAACCCAAGATTATACTCAATTTAGAGTATATATTCCAAATTTGTTCTCATCCAAAATGATGAAGCAAGATTGCAACTTTACTCGAATATGAAGACCTGTGGGTTATGGACCCACATATACTCGGAACCACACAATAGTGGGTTGCTTTACCACAACATAAACAATTTGAAGCATATCGCAATCGAAATCCTCTGAAAACAGACCACTCTCAGATTCTACGAAAAAAATAATAACAATGAGCCAACTCAAATGAATTGCAACATCGCTCTCCAAACAATATCGGAGTTCGCAGGTTCTACAATATCACATTTCTCACAAAAAAACATTTACCACGGGTTGCACAATACATATATTGTAGAGTTTGTAATATAGAGATTTCGCAAATCAGTGCAAATAACTTATCATATATCTCAACAAATACCTGATCGCATTTCAATGATCCCCCTAATTGATGCGATATGCGATATACATGGAACCCGACACATGGCCACTAAATCACATTACAACTTTAAACCATAAAAACTCTGATGATTTAGCAATAATGTAAGAATCATCGATTGCGATATCATAGATGGGCGAACATAACATTTCGCCAATCGTAAGGTTTAACAAATAACGTTAACGATTTAACAATATTTATTCCGATGCGAAATTGCACTGGTTGCGATGCAATCTAAATCGTCCTTTCTTCACGTTGAACTCTTGTGATTTGATCAGATCCGTCCACCTTCCACTACATACTTTTGTTATGAAATCTCTACAATTTTGGAGAAAACATAGTTGCAGCCCTCTACGACCAAACATTACTCCATGCTACTCTCTTCAATAACTCATCATTAAACTTATGCAACTGCAAGGTGTTCCATCGCTGCTCATTTTCGAGGTTCTAGTTGGTTATTCAACCATTGGCATTCCTTCCACTGTGAAATTCTTGATTCAATATGAAGAGTCTCAAGAATCCATGAAAACCATTGATTCGAGTCCCACTCTACTAGTCAATTTGGCTCTGAAACTTCAACAAAAATTCCACTTAAACAACATGACATGCCACAATTCACACAATCACATAGGATTTATAAGCCATAGTTAAAACAAATCATAATAAATACAAAATTATTCAATCTTCGTTGAAATATAATTCGATTACAGTACTACGACCTCTATGGGCTTGAATACAAACATTAAAAATGGCCTCTCTATACATCTCATCGCACTCTCACACCCAAATTTCCAACCTCTGTTGCTTCAAAATGATTACCAATATATACAAAAAAGGAATCATGAACCAATTTCAGTTTAGACCGAACAATCTCTCAATATTTCCAAAATATTTTCTCAATTCCATTCTCTACCCAACCAAATCCTATATTAGACCTCTAGATCCCTAAAATCCTCACTCTTCCTAGGATTACTCACTCATCCATAATATCTCTACAACTCACGAGATACTATTCATTAATCAAATTACATTTAAATATCTTTTAGAACACAAACTAAACTTATGAAAATAAACAAAATAATTAAGGGAACCCAATCCCTTGATTAAATGTGTGATAAGACTCTTAGGTCTTATAAACTTTGAAGAATGATCCTGCATCATCATCAAACCATTATGTTGGTTTTGCTGATGGTGCTAGCCATAGCACACATTATCTATCTTCCAAGCATGGGCACTTTTTTCCCCTAATGGCGAGTTGGTTAATTTGCAAGGTATTTGTTTGGGCTGAAAAGATAATAATATTTCTGAATATAGTACAGTTATTGAACTATTATCTGATTTGATTGCTCTTGGTACCAAATATTTAGTTGTCAAGCTAGACTCGCAACTCGCTGTGTTACAATTGAATGGTCATTATTCAGTTAGAAAGCCTTATATTTTGTGCATGTATTTATGTGTTCGATTAAAGAAAATAAAATTTTATTACATTACATATCAACACATTCCATGCAATATGAATACATTAACATATACATTATCAAATTATGTTGTAGTTAGACATTTTCATCATATGTAAACACCAATACATCATCATGATACATGAACACATAGTACCCGTAGAAACATGATAGCGGAGTGGGATCTCGTCAAAGTTTGTGTATTCTGATATGCCCCTGGGAAGGCTTCTCAGATTATATTCTATCTATGCTACTGGATCTACCCCCCCTCATAGGGAGCATCCTCGACTTGGCGTACCACTCTCCTAGAAATAGGAGACATATCGTCTAGTCTTACTAATTCTGCATATGCAAAAATCATAACTTTATATCTTGGAGGACATACCAAAAACATTAAAATGTAAACAAATCCAAAAAACACTTTTTAGCTGCATGAGAGCACTGTTGGCCTGGCGAAAGAGGTAGATCTAGGTCTCCTTTGAAGTCAATTCCTGTGCATGCGTAGTCATCAACCACATTCTTCTGAAGGCACAACCAACCGAAGAACGCGGTCGGGAAATGCATCTATTGGCCCCCTCCCTAAAGGGGCATGATTTCACACCATCTCAACAGCCTTAGGTCCCTCGAGGCTAGATCATGGATCTCCAACCATTGATACTGAAGCATAGGAACCCTCTACAGAAAGAAGGAAACCAAGATGGACCCATAACCAAACTGTTTCAGCCATCCTGTTTTTTACTTAGTCAATTGGATTTTCATATTATCCAATAACCCCTCACACTAGTTAGACATAGTAGGAGACAAATACTCCACCGCGTACTAGAATTGAGACTTTTTTTCCTCATGAAATGCCTAGGCTCCAGCCACTTGAGCCATGCAATGCAATATTGTGTGTAAGGGAAGAATTACGATAGAATATATATCTACCTTTTGAATTTGAGTCTTTTTAGCCCCATGACAGTTTCTCTGGATGAGCATATTGGTACTCTCACCTTGAGCATAGGCTCCGAATAGTTGGATTCTCTCCCCTTTGCTCGGTAACCCTGTAATGACGTAGATTTCCATGACATCCAGTTCAAGTTCCTGGTCTCCAATTATGAATATTTTGTGATCCACATTCCATGACCCAATCAAATACTCAAGTAGCTCTAGCTAATCTCTTAACCCTAATGTTCGGAATAATTTTAGCAATCCATAATTTCGTAATGATTTTACCCAATTTGGGTCCTGGGTTGCTTGGTGGTATTCCACCTCATGGACTCTTTCTTTCCATTCAATGACCATCTTCACTAAAATCGCATACAAAACATGTTTAATTGACATTTTAGGAGATTTCAACGGATCAGTTTTAGAAATAAACCATTTAAAAGTTAGATAATGCCTTATTTTAACGTCTTTATCCTGATTATCACAACTGTAAAACATGAAACGACGTTAGCGGCTTAGTCCCCTTCCAGGCTAAGAAAGACGAGCGTGAATCCCAAGCTCAGAACTGTGATGATTGCAGCAAAAATAAAATTTTGAAATTAAACCCCAAATAACAAACTTTCTAAGCTATACTACTTAAGAAAAGAATAAAAATGAAGAGGAGAGTTCGAGCTCTTACTTGTAGTTGTCAGATTGTTGAACGATGTCCTGGATCGATCACACCAATAGTCTGAATTTCAAAGGGAAAAGGGGTAAAATGAACTGTCACAATTTACTCAAAATAGAATGGTGGAAATGAATTTACTTTTTTTCTATTTATATATTTTTGAAGCTATTTTACCCATTATTTTATTGTTTTTACTATATATCAGAGATGCTTTTCATTTTTGTGCAACAATAGGATATTTACACTAATGATGATTATTTCATACGAAAGCAAGTTTTATTTTATCTCTTTTTCAGACTTGGTAAAAAATAAATGAAAAAGGAACCCCCTTGGAGTTACTTTTCAACCCTTTTCTGACTCCCGAAAAATGAAAATATTGTTGAGTACTTGTCATTTCAAACTTGTTAAAGTAAATGAATTGACGTGGTCTCAGTATATCCTTACCCATTTTTCGGGCTGATATTTACTATTTATGAAAAAGGAATACCTTGATCGAACATGGTCAAGTAGTTCTCTCGGATGTTGTTTTCTAGATTTTTGGATTCGAGGGACAATTTACAAAAGGAGAAATTATGGAGTTTTATTTTCTGTTTCTTTTTCAAACTCCCTAAACATGAAAAATACACATATTTTTCCTTCCATCGGACTCATTAAAAATTAAATGGTGAAAGACTTGTCACCGTGATGAGATCGAGTTCCTCCCTCCTAGGGCTTGTTAAAATTACTAGGATGGATTAATTTGAAGAATGAACTTATACGCTCAACATATGCTATCCTCTTCACACTAAATATATAAAAAAATTAGGGACTCGTTAGCGAAAATGGGGGGAAATTGAAAGGTAATATCCTATGTGCATTTTTGGGCATTTTGTCTTGCTTGAACATGCCACTCATCTGTAGTTCGTGTTGAGTTTGGGATATTCTTCATTTTTCATTTTTTCCTTCATAGGTTTGGGGAATCCATTTGCCTGTCATTTTATTACTATTTATCTCATCATTACTTCTGATCCCATTTGATTCAAATCCTGCCACACTCCGGAGTCATGTCACCGATACATTCAAGAGAATTCCCTTCTTTCATAACAAAACATCCTCTGTGTGTCTAACCTTCTCTATTATAGTCCTGAATCACTCGTATCATCTTGAGATATCCATTGTTTAGTGTCAATGATGCGAGAATCATTATGGCCCTCCTGTTGAGCCCCAAAATTGTTCTTTCTTTTATCTTTCTTCACTCCATTTTCCTTTGTCCATTGTTATCCCAAGCCCAAATGATCAATGAAATTAGTTAAAATTACTTTTAGAATGAATAACATGGCTAACTTGTTAAGTTTTGTGATTTTGTTATTGTAATGCATTTTGAACTGAAACTAGCTACAGAATGCAGACATTCCGTAGCTAACCGCCAATTCTGCAGCTGTCTTCATGTTCAAGCATGTTCCAGGCGTCCTCTCAGGAAAAGCCACACATGGGTATATTCCACATCATTTCCTCAACGTTTGTTGCTCACCATGAAGAATGAATCGAATTCTGGACATGGTTTTGTACGTGGGAACTCATTCAAGGAGGCAGACTTCTAATAGGACAAGGACAGTCCAGATGTCCTTTGTCCCTTTACGCTGCCATCTTTAGAGTCCTAGTACGATTTTGATAAGGAAAGACAATGATCCCCATATTGTTGCAAGTTCTGTTATGAAGATTTGTTATAAAATCACTCGGGAAACCGAGAGGCAAGCTCTAGATTTTGCTTAGATTTCATGTATTGACTGTTATATTTCTAAAGACCAAGACTACTCTATTTCAAGTTATTTTCCTTTAATGAAGAAGACAACATTGCTTTGAACGCGTTGAGTTGATCTTGAGTCAGATTCCGTCTGGTGGTAGAGGGCCCCTACCTCCTGAGCAGCTTTACTTTCACAATTTAGATAAGTATCTTAGTCATTTTCACGTTTTTGAAGTTTGAGTTCATAGTTAATTTCATTAGTCACTATAGCTATACTTGTTCTAAGAAACTCTTCCAAAAGATCATGATAATGAATGAGAAATGGCTGTAGTATGATATATTTTAATTGGAATTTCTTTTGTTCATTATCACAGTTGAACTTATTCTAGTAAACTCTTCCAAAAAATCATTATGATGACTAAGGCATGACTGTGATACTGAAGGTTTCAGTTGTTTATTTATACTAAGCAGCATAGCTGATCTCACTCTTAAAACGCTCTTCCAAAATATCATAACAATGGGTAGGAAATAGCTGTGATGTCTTAGTTTTTAATTGTAATTGCTTTCAGTCTTTATGTTTGCATTTGCATTGAATTTTACAGCCAAGATTGTTCTAACAAGCTCTTCCAAAATACCATTCATGATGGACAAAATAGGCTGTAGAATCCCATAGATTAATTGCATGATAACTTAGTTAGGGTACTCCGGAGTCAAATTGCATTCAATTCATGCTCTGTTATTTCATTTTAAGTTTGATAATGGCTTGTTAGTTTAGCACTGTTTACTGTAGACTGGTAGCACTTTATTCCAGTTCTAGCTTAGCTCACTGTATGTACATTCCACATTTAGTTGTCATTCATTGCATATTAATTTACATTAGTTGTTAAACTTAAACACCACGTCCTTCATTATTAACAAAACTTCTTTTGTTCCAAACCTATATTAGCTCATAATCATCCGGACAGAAGACAGTATCAACACAAGGCCTGAAGTACTTTTGCAACCTCTTTACCATTTCATAAACAAAGCCTTTCCTCAAAAGACTACTTTAAAAATAAATCTATAACTTTTGAGTAAGGTTTAGTAATGTTAAACTAAGTTGCAGAATAGAATTAGGAGCTAGTCTTAGAGTAGAGATCTTATGATGTTACCAATGTTCTTCTCCAAATATGTTTCAAAAAATATTTAATCATGGATAAGATGTTGTATCATTATAAGCTGATTGTTTAATTATTTAGTTAGGAGAATTTTTATACTTAGCTGCCCATTTCTTAAGCTCTTCCAAAATACCTTTAATGAAAGAATTGGACAAGTTAAGTTTATGTTTTGATTCATTTCCTTGAAGTCATTATCAAGCTTTGTATTCTGCTTAGTCATAGTTTAGGTTTGATTCTGTTTCAGTATTTGCATTTGCATTTGTCATTTGTCATCAACAAATTAGGCTTCACTCTGTTTTTAACTAGTAGCTTCTTTCCACTAGCATTTAGTTCTTTTCCTTGTGAACATAAAACCATCAAAAGAACAAAAACATCATAAAACACTAAACAAAATGCATTAAGAAACAAACACCTAGGCACATACATTTTACTTCACTTCAGCAGTTTACCAACCCTGGTTGACAATTAAATGAACTCAATTTAGGAGACTAGGTTGAGACCAAACATTTTGGCGCCGTTGCCGGGGAAGTGAAAACTAGGTAACCTTTGTTTCTTAACTCCCAAAAACAATTATATGCGTAGAGAGAGAGACTCAAGGGGTAGATTCATAAGCAGTAGAAACAGAAGTTTGATTCCTAGAACACCACTTGTTTCACCTAGACCAAGAGCTAGTACACCTTCAACTCAGACCCACATTCCATCCTTTACTAATCCTGGACTTCTAGAAGACCTAAGATCAGATATTCCATTAGAGAAACCTTCCACTTCATCCACTGAACCTGCCTTAGAAGAAGATCCAAAGACTCCTGTTAGGGACACAAACTTTTCCACTTCCACGGGAGAATCAACTATGGCAGAAGAAGGGGGAGGAGGAGTCTTTAATGGAGAACACACATTATTTGGAGGTAGAGGTAGAGGTAGAGGAGAAGGAGGTAGAGGTGCAGAAGGAGGAAGAGGTAGAAGAGAAATGGGAAGCTCTTTTGTGTTCCCTATTATTGATGAAGAAACCAATACAACCATGAAAAACATTTCACCCTCTGTCCTTCCAAACTTCTATGGAATTAAAACTGAAGATCCTGAAACCTTCCTATTTGAATTTGAAATCCTGTGTGGAAATTATGACTACTTACAAGATGCTCAAAAACTTAAACTATTTCCTTCAACATTGAAAGGAGCAACATTGAAGTGGTTTATGAGTTTGATCAATAGTTCTATTAGGACATGGGAAGACATGAAACAAGCATTTCTAGAGAGGTATTTGGATTATTGTATGCCGATAAATCATAAGGAAGAAGTGTTTAAGATGTTACAAAAAGAATATGAAAACTTGGAAGATTTGTTGGAGAGATTTCATTACAACATCAAAAGAGCAAAAATGGAAAACTTAGATCAAGACACCTTAAAAGCTCTTTTGTTGAAAAAAATTAGGGATGAATGGTTGGATATTCTTAACATGATGGGAAAAGGGGATATATCACAGCTCACATTACCTGAAATATCTGAGTTATGTATCAACCTTTCAAGAGGGAAATCTAAAACTGTAAAAGCTCCAAGAGATCCTGCTCTTGCAAGGGCAAGTAAGTCTGCTTCTGGGATAGTAAGTAGGTCATAAATAGGACATATGCTTGATGATTTCAAATCTGACATCTTAGGGAGTCTTAGTGAACAAATAGACACCCTTAAGATACAAAACAAGAAAAAAGCTGAATCTGATGCCTTAGCAATCTTTTGTCCCAAATGTAGAAAGAAACATGCCTTGAGAGAGTGTCCTTTGGATGTAAAAGTTGTAGAGACCTCTGTCATTTGTTCTAAAAAACATGAGACCAAGAATTGTCCTTCCCTTCCTGGTCTCAAAGCTGTGTTTCAAGAGGAAACTCCTACAAATTCCACAGAATCTCTCAATTTTGTCTCTAGAAGGCCTTGGCAAGGACCTCAAATACAAGGATTCCATGATCAAATGTATAACCAACCTCCACCTTGGAATTCTTGGCAGCAACCTTGGCCTCAATTTCAAAATCAATCTCAAGCTTGGGCACAAGGAGCATAAAATCCCTATGGAATATACTCTCAGTACTATCAGTATCCACCATCCTATCCACCATACCCACATTTTTATCCTCAAAATCCTCAAAAAAATTTTCAACAAAATCCTCAACAACATCATCAGAACCTACCACATCAAAATCAACCACTTCCATTACCATTTCCTCAAAAATCAAATCAGTTACCTGCTCAACCCATACCAAACCCCAATAATAAAAATCCTCAGAACACATACATGATAGAAGGCCAACAATTTCCAATTTATTTAATTACTCCTTTAGACCTTAGTGATGTTAAACTTAGGTCTAAAAGAATACTTGAAAATAGGAAACCTTCTGTGATCATACAAGAACAAGATAAATCTGAGGAAGATTCTCTGTGGGTGAATAAAAGTCTTGAAGAAGATACATCTTTTCAAGACCCAAACACTGAAAAATTAAAGCAAAAAGATCCAATAATTTCAACTCCTGTATTAGAGCAGCCATCAACATCTACTTCTATACCTCCCTTTCCAGAAAGATTACAAATTGATAGAGGTGTAGAAAAACAAATTATGGTGCCTAATTATGATTTCCTAGATGAACTGAGAAATGTTTGCATTAAAATTCCATTATTACAAGCCATCAAGGAAATTCCAATTTTAGCCAAAACAATAAAGGAGTTGAGCATGAAGAAAACAAGAAAAAGAATAAGAGAAACAAAGAAAATTCAACTAGTAGGAAAAATAGCAGACATTATGATGGGAAAGATTGCTATTCCAAAGTATCTTGACCCAGGAAATCCATTTGTTAAAATTCACATCAATGGAATTGAAATCCAAAACACACTCATTGATTTAGGAGCAGCAATCAATATCATGAGTAGACAAATCATGGATAAACTGAAACTTTCTAATCTTCTCTTTACACCCACATTATTACAATTAGCAGACAGATCTGTGATCAAACCAGATGGGGTAATAGAAGACATTCCAGTGTCCCTAGATTCTTGGGAGTACCCTGTGGATTTCATGATCCTAACTCCTAAGAATAATCTAGGAGGCCATCTTGTTATATTAGGAAGACCTTGGTTGGCTATAGCTGATGCTTTTATTAGTTGTAGATCCGGTGATATGTATATCTCCGATGGTAGTTCAACTAAGAAATTCACTTTATATCCTCCAGCTAGGACAATTACAGATCTAGATGACACTCAATGGATAGAGGATGAAGAAGATTTACAACCTCTCTTCACAATTTCAGAAATTAGTGAAGATAATCAAATTCTGAATACTCTAGAAAACTTTGAATCCTCTTCAGAATACAAACATGAACCATTTCAAGAGGGATCCAACATTGAGTTTTTGTCATCAAGGCAGATGTCTCTTCATTCTATGGATAAATTTGGCAGCTCTACAAGTGAGATATTTCCGGGCAAAACTTTGAACATAAACAAGAACCTAGAAAAATCTCAACAAGAAGAGTTAGTCAAAGTATTACAGAGACATTCTTCTGCATATGCATGGGAGTACACTGACATGAAAGGGATAAGCCCCAAGACTTGCACTCATCACATCTATATAGAGGAAAATTTCAAACCAATCAGACAACCTCAAAGATGGATGAATCCAAATCTTAGGGAGATTGTTAAAGAAGAATTGCAAAAATTGTTAAATGTCAATTTCATCTATCCCATTTCAGATAGTCAGTGGGTTTCTCCTTTGGTAATTGTCCCAAAGAAAAATGGTAAATGAAGGGTATGTGTTGACTACCGAGAATTAACAAAAATTTCTGAAGCACCTATTTTAAGGGGACCTAACTAGAAGTTACCTTTTCATATCTCAACAGATGCTTCTGATACAGCTCTAGGAGCAGTATTGGGACAAAAAGACTTGATTTCTTATGCCATCTACTATACCAGTAAAAATTTGACTCCTGCAGAGTTAAACTATACTATAACTGAAAAAGAGTTTTTAGCTGTTGTTCATGCCATAAACAAATTCAGACACTATATAACAGGCTATGAAACTTTTGTTCACACTGATCATTCTGCAATTAGATACTTAATCAACAAATCAATTACTAATGGCAGAGTCATAAGATGGTTATTTCTTTTACAAGAATTCAACATTACCATTCTAGATAGGCCTGGAAAACAAAACACAGTAGCTAATTTCGTATCTAGACTCCAAAACATCAAAGATGACACTCCAGTTGAAGATCAATTTCCTGATGAATATCTTTTCTGCAATTTCTACTCAAACTCCTTGGTTTGCTGACATTGCTAATTATTTAGTTTCAGGAAAATTTCCTTCAATAATGAATGCAAGAGATAAGAGAAAAATCATTTTTGACAGTGCAAAATATTCATGGGTTGCTAATGAGTTGTACAAGACAGGTCCAGATTTGATCATTAGAAGGTGTGTTCGGGAAGATGAGATGCCTGAGATTCTCAAAGCATGTCATGATGAACCTTGTGGCAGACACTTTGCTGATAAGAGGACAACCTATAAGATCCTTCATTTAGGATATTATTGGCCATCCTTGTTTAAAGATGTTAAAGATTATGTCAAAAGGTGTGACAGTTGCCAAAGGGTAGGAAAACCTTCTCCTTCAGGTGAGATGCCATTACAACCTCAGGTACATATTGAACCTTTTGAAAAATGGGCTTTGGATTTTGTAGGACCTATTAGTCCTCCATCAAGACAAAAGAGATATATATTAGTTTACACTGATTATGTTACCAAATGGGTAGAAGCCAAGCCATTACTTTTTGCTAATGAAGCATCTGTAGTTACTTTTCTTTTTGAGGATATTTTTACTCGTTTTGGTGTCCCAAGGGAAATTGTTACAGATCAAGGAGCTCAATTTACATCAAGGCTAGTGGAGCAAATAATGGAGAGGTATAAAATCAGGCATAGAAAATCTACTCCTTATCATCCACAAGCAAATGGTCAAGTGGAATCTACTAATAAGGTCATTGAAGGGATCCTAACAAAGAATGTTCATTTACATAAAAGAGATTGGGTAGATAGGCTTCCTGAAGCCTTGTGGGCCTATAGAACTACATGGAGAAACACAACAGGTCATACTCCTTATGAACTTGTTTATGGAAAGCAAGTTTTGTTTCCCATAGAGTTCCAGATTCAAACCTTCAAAATGGCAGTTCAGCTAGGACTTGATTTAACGGAGGCACAAAAGCATAGATTGGAGAAGATTAATGAATTAGATGAGATCAGACAAGATGCAGTTCAGAAAACAAGTCTATTCCAACAGCAAAGGGATAGATGGCATGACAAGTACATCAAAGAGAAGAAGTTCAAAGAAGGTGACTGGGCTCTCTTGTTTGATTCAAAATTCAATGATTTTCAAGGTAAATTTCAAACACATTGGCTTGGGCCATATGAAATTGTTGAAATTTGTGACAATGGAGTAGTAAAAATCAGGACAATAGATGAAGAAGAGGTCACTTTTCTTGTGAATGGTCATAGATTGAAGTTGTATCAAAAACCACTCTCAAGAGAAGAATTTTTCAAGAAGTTCCAAGAAAACAGTGATGTGAATTTAATGAAGAAGAATCTTTCTTCTTCATCAACTTGATTGAATTTTTTGAAGCACTTCTTAAAAAAAGAAAGAAAGTATAAACATGAAAACCAATCATTGATTGGCATGTTTATACAGAAAAGATAGGGTGAAAATCAGAGTCTTTCTGACACTCTAACTTTTCCATTTTGTTTCTGCAAGCAGCTGTTACAAAATCATAATTTCAGATCCATTGCACTTATGATCCATCTCATTTCATTTCATTCCATTTACTTATCCATCCATACTCCATTTCATTCATTCATTCATACTTCACTTCATTCCATATTTCATTCATCTCATTTCATACTTCATCCACCTCATTTCCATATCAAAATTTAAAGTTTGATGTTTTTATACAAATGAATAACACATGTCATGGATTGCAGGCCATTTCTTATATTCTTCCACTCCATTTCATAAATTAAATCCACCCCATTCCATCATTCACTTCATAAATATTCCATTATACCATGTTTTCATCATCTATCTTCACTCATTCCATAAAATATTCTATGTATATTCCAAACCACTCCATTCCGTGATTAAAATTTTCTACCGGTACATTCCGTAGCTAAACAGACATTCTGCAGCTAATCAGACTTTCCGCAGCCAGAGAGTCATTCCGCAGCTACAGATCCCGAAGGCACTGATCAATAGACATTTGAAGTGCAACAAGATGATCTAGTATATCCATGAACAAGAAGAATCAAGAAGGATTATAAAGACTCACAAAGTAATGGTGTCCAGAGGAGAACAAAATGTACAAAGACCACAAAAATCAGATGAAAAGCAAAGGTAAAAATTTTTGATTATAATGGAATTTCATGAAAACTTTAGTATAGTCTAGTTATGAATCATTCGAAAAGTTGTTTTGATTATTTTTATTGATCATGCCAAATATACCCTCCGCAAAACTTTGGATAAAAATCCTTCATTTCGAATTCTATACCCAATCATCATTTAAGCAGTTAGAAGGCTGAAGTGTTTGATTTTCTTATGTCACCCAGCCAAATCATTTAATGATGATTTTTGAATCCATTGTAAAATAATCTCCGCAGTATTTTCACTCATTGATTTGTTTTCTTCACCTCACTTCATTAACTCGTTCTGTAACCACTCCCTATTACTTCATCCCGTAGCCAAACCTTCATCATTTCATTCTGTAAAACAGAGGTATCTCTATCACCGTGAGAAGAGGTATACCAGTTTGAAATTGGAAGCCATTATCACCGTGAAGCAGAGGTATATCAGTTGAAAGTTGAAGCCACTGTCACTGTGAAGCAAAAGTATATCAGTTTTAGGTATATTAGTTTGAAAGTTGAAGCACTATCACCGTGAAGCAGAGGAATATCAGTTTGAAGGTTGAAGTCATTGTCTCCGTGAGCAGAAAGAGTACTAATCTGAAGATTGAAGAAGAAATTATGGGCCTCATCATGAGAACTGAACCAGTGGGCACAAAATACCTGGAAGGATACCCTCAAAGCAGAGAAATGTTGCAACAGGTAGGATGGCTACAATTCCTTGAGAAATTTAATGGCTTCCACCAAGAAGTTACTAAAACATTTGCAAGGTCATTCAAAGGAGCCGAGGTTGAAGTTGGAGATGTTAAATTCACTGTCACAGAGGTTTTTATTGCAGAAGCAACAGGATTGCTTAGACATGGAGAAAGATGGTTTAAGAACAGAGAATTTCATAATGAATCATGGAAGAAAATCCTCAAATCACCAGGTATGGATGTCACTATGTTTAAAAAGGGAATTCCAAGCTCTGCATTAAAGAATAAATGGAGAAACATATTGCTTATTCTACAAAAATTTATCAGTTGTGAAGGTAGATATGGTACTTTCTATGTTTACCATATTAGGTTGATAATGCATTTTCTGGAAGAAGAGCTTAATTTTCCCTATTTCTTGCTTCAAAGTTTAAAAAAGATGGCTTCAAGTGTTCAAAGGAGAGTCCAATTCCTAGAGACAACTCTATACCATCATGGCTTGGTTAAGATGTTAATTGAACACCATTTAGCTAAAACAAAAGATACTTGGGATAATTTCTTGGTAAGAAATCACTTTGAGGAACCAAAAGAGCCTTCACTTGAACATCAGCCTACAAAGAAAAGCAGAAAATGGAGAGCCTCTAAAATTGAAATTGACAAAACATTACAGGAAAGTAGTGAAGAAATAATCTCTGAGAAGTTGACTCAGATTAAGAGACAACTTAAGGAAGAGAGGGTAATCAGAAAATATGCCATAGAAAAAGGAGAGGGATCATCCCAGCCAAGAAGAATCCATAGACTCAGGGGGAAACTAAGGAAAACAAAGATCAAGAAAACCGGGGTGATAAACATAGAAGATGAGGAAACCTCTATTGAAGAAGATGTTGAAGAAGATTTTGATGAAGAAACCCCTGAAATTGACCCTGCACAGCAAGAAGTTTATGACTATGTTGAAACATTGGAAAGGAAAGCTTCAGAGAGTAAAGATAGAACCCCTAGTCCTCCACTGTCCGAAATAGATGTGTTAAGAAGAGATAGGTATGAGCTGGAAGTACTTAATAGACATATCAAAACTGAGAATGATATTCTGAAGGAACAAGTCAAACTCAAAACCAATATGAACTCAACCTTGTCTCTACAAATGGACAAAGTGGAAAAGGCTAATGAAAAGTTGAAAAAGAGGAACAAGAAGCTAATCAGGGCACTTACCAATTTAAGGTTCAAGTTAGTCATCAGGAAACCCAGAAGACCTTTAACTTCCAGGCAAAGAAGAAGAAGAGGGTTGGATGTTCTTGCAGAAGTCTCTGAGTTTATGGAATAAGTTTCATGAGGACATGCAAGAAGTCAGCAGTGGGGGTATGTTGAGCCCCAAAATTGTTCTTTCTTTTATCTTACTTCACTCCATTTTCCTTTGTCCATTGTTATCCCAGGCCCAAATGATCAATGAAATTAGTTAAAATTATTTTTAGAATGAATAACATGGCTAACTTGCTAAGTTTTGTGATTTTGTCATTGTAATGCATTTTGAACTGAAACTAGCTACAGAATGCAGACATTCCGTAGCTAACCACCAATTCTGCAGTTGTCTTCACGTTCAAGCATGTTCCAGGTGTCCTCTCAGGAAAAGCCACACATGGGTATATTCCACATCATGTCCTCAACGTTTGTTGCTCACCATGAAGAATGAACCGAATTCTGGACGTGGTTTTGTACGTGGGAACTCATTCAAGGAGGAAGACTTATAATAGGACAAGGACAGTCCAGATGTCCTTTGTCCCTTTACACTGCCATCTTTAGAGTTCTAGTACGATTTTGATAAGGAAAGACAATGATCCCCGTATTGTTGCAAGTTCTGTTATGAAGATTTGTATAAATGTACTCGGGAAACCGAGAGACAAGCTCTAGATTTTGATTAGATTTCATGGATTGATTGCTATATTTCTGAAGACCGAGAATACTCTGTTTTAAGTTATTTTCCTTTAATGAAGAAGACAACATTGCTTTGAACGCGTTGAGTTGATCTTGAGTGAGATTCCTTCTGGTGGTAGAGGGCCCCTACCTCCTGAGCGGCTTTACTTTCACAATTTAGATAAGTATCTTAGTCGTTTTCACATTTTTGAAGTTTGAGTTCATAGTTAATTTCATTAGTCACTATAGCTATACTTGTTCTAAGAAACTCTTCCAAAAGATCATGATAATGAATGAGAAATGGCTGTAGTATGATAGATTTTAATTGCAATTTCTTTTGTTCATTATCACAGTTGAACTTATTCTAGTAAACTCTTCCAAAAAATCATTATGATGACTAAGGCATGACTATGATAGTGATGGTTTCAGTCATTTTTTTATACTAAGTAGCATAGCTGATCTTACTCTTAAAACGCTCTTCCAAAATATCATAACAATGGGTAGGAAATAGCTGTGATGTCTTAGTTTTTAATTGTAATTTCTTTCAGTCTTTATGTTTGCATTTGCATTGAATTGTAGAGCCATGATTGTTCTAACAAGCTCTTCCAAAATACCATTCATGATGGAAAAAATAGGCTGTAGAATCCCATAGATTAATTGCATGATAACTTACTTAGGGCACTCCGGAGTCAAATTGCATTCAATTCATGCTCTGTTATTTCGTTTTAAGTTTGATAATGGCTTGTTAGTTTAGCACTGTTTACTGTAGACTGGTAGCACTTTAGTTCAGTTCTAGCTTAGCTCACTGTATGTACATTCCCCATTTAGTTGTCATCCATTGCATATTAATTTACATTAGTTGTTAAACTTAAACACCACGGCCTTCATTATTTACAAAACTTCTTTTGTTCCAAACCTATATTAACTCATAATCATCCGGACAGAAGACAGTATCAACCCAAGGCCTGAAGTACTTTTGCAACCTCTTTACCATTTCATAAACAAAGCCTTTCCTCAAAAGACTACTTTAAAAATAAATCTATAATTTTTGAGTAAGGTTTAGTAATGTTAAACTAAGTTGCAGAATAGAATTAGGAGCTAGTCTTAGAGTAGAGATATTATGATGTTACCAATGTTCTTCTCCAAATATGTTTCAACAAATCTTTAATCATGGATAAGATGTTGTATCATTATAAGCTGATTGTTTAATTGTTTAGTTAGGAGAATTTTTATACTTAGCTGCCCATTTCTCAAGCTCTTCCAAAATACCTTTAATGAAAGAATTGGACAAGTTAAGTTTATGTTTTGATTCATTTTCTTGAAGTCATTATCAAGCTTTGTATTCTTCTTAGTCATAGTTTAGGTTTGATTCTGTTTCAGTATTTTCATTTTCATTTGTCATTTGTCATCAACAAATTAGGCTTCACTCTGTTTTTAACCAGTAGCTTCTTTCCACTAGCATTTAGTTCTTTTCCTTGTGAACATAAAACCATCGAAAGACCAAAAACATCATAAAACACTAAACACAATGCATTAATAAACAAACACCTAGGCACATATAGTGCACTTCACTTCAGCAGTTTACCAACCCTGGTTGACAATTAAATGAACTCAATTTAGGAGACTAGGTTGAGACCAAAAACCTCCTTTAATGGATCACTTCTTTTCGACCTCATCTCATTATATAGGAAGATGATTTACAAACTCCTTTTCAGTACCTTGGAGCTTGCATGCCTTAATGGAAATTTCTTCGAGTTTGATGCAAGGTTCACATCATTGGCCTTTGATCGAATGATTATGAAAGTGTTTGACTTCAACAATTTATTCACAATTGTAGATTGTGTAGTTGTATCTTGAAGTCCATTTCCATTATTGGTGGTTTCTATCATGCATGTTAATCATTTTCATCATTGACTGATAATCAAGTGGTTTCTACCATGTTCGACATCAGATCATCCATTCACATGGCTAGATTCATACGTTGGGTAGATCGAGATTGCGGTGAAGACCCTCTATCACCTTTGTCATTATCCAAGTTGCTTGGAGTTATTGAGTATTCATTATTGTGCATATGATTCTGTCTATACATATGGATGCGACCATACCATGGATATGTTTCCATGATCTCTTTCAGAAGAATGGTTGCAACCATGTCGTGGGTTCATAATTTATTTTCTACCTAGTTTGCGGATACTATATTAGGCATTTTTATATCAGATATGCCATATATTGTATTGTGTTTGATTTGGTAGATTTCTTGGTGGTAATCCAAGTTCTTGCCTTGGTTCGTAAAGCATTTCACCCATCACTCCTCATTCCACCTTCATGCTTTAGGGAGCATCTGTAACATAGTAATTTGTCACACTATTCACTTCCCGTACTTGATATTGAAGTGCCCTGTTATATTTCCTCTACAGTATATCCACTTGGGAAAAATACATAAAGACATCCCCTAAAGAATCAAAGAAAACTACCTTGAAAGGTCACTGGAGAAACATGGTCCAAAACCTTATTTTTTGGGTCAGCCCGCTTCTCTAGTGGCCTACCCGTGCTGATGGAAGGTTGACAATTTTGGCCTAGCACTTTCAAAACTCTTTTTTTTGGGAAAACTGTGCTGATCCCTTTCTAGCATTGTTTCCTCAAAGTGGAGAAGAATCTTCGACCTCTAGAAGCTCTAGGGTAGAAGCTCCAAGGTAGTGAGTTGGTTATTATTCGGTGGTGATAGGGTCAAGCTCTATGATTTTAGAGGTTTGATCTTATAAATGGAGGCTTATCCCCTAGAAAGTGAGCCTTCCTCCTCCTTTCATGGGATCCCAAGCTCTTCTCCCTTCCTATACATTGATCCCCATCCTTGCACTACTGGTTGGTCACTGTTGGGCTGGTTTGATCATTCATTCGCTTTCCACTCCCGTATTGTGATAACTCCTAAGGTATTTGGGAGAACAAATTATTCATAGCTTCAGTGAAGGACTCAGACCTTACCAAAGGAAGGCCACCGACATCAAATCCTCTGTTGTAAGCTCTCTCTTTAATATTCATTAATAAAAAATCTGATGTTTTCTTTCTATATTTTCCTAATCACTTTCGAAAATAGTCTAATTTTCCTTGATATATTAGATAACCGACATTAAATGTATGTTTCATATTAGCTTACATTTTTTGTTGTATCTTAATCTCCTGCAGGTAATCGTATGCCACTAGTAGCGAGTAATGAGCCTGAGGTATAATTGTGGATCAAGGCCATCATTAAAGGATTCGGGAATAACATCAGGAAGAGGTAGGTCTATTCCACTTCTTATATTGTTTTGTATATTAGATAAGAAAGCTTGCATTATAAAGTCTCACAAGTTTTTATACCGACTATAGGGCTAGAGAGATCACCTCTATTCGCAGAGGGGATTCATCTTGACAACACCTTTAATTTTTCTGGATAGTCATCATGTGGTGGGATTGACCTCAATTTTGAGATTTGGAATTGCTGGATGGTTTTTAGAAACTAGGGCTGAGGTGGTCTCAGGAAATTTCCAAAGGCCTAGGAATACCTTTGTAATATCCCAAAATAGGGTAATTAAGTAGTATTTGGAATATCTTAAAATATTCCAAATTTGGACTACTCAGCAATGCATTCATATAAAAACGTATTTCTAGATATTTAAGCCATAAAAATGTAAAATATCACTTGTATCCATGAGATGTATCCATCTAGCATCTAAGTCCAAGAGGATATTAGAAAGAAATGAAACAAGGTGAGGTAAACAAACCTCCCACACTAGTGTAGCTGAAAATGACCAAAAACCCCAAACACTACTACTCAGAAATAATCCATAAAAGAGACTAGTATTATGAGGGTTTCAACTTAGAAAATAGGATAAAAAGTAGATCTACTCATATATTAGTGAATAATTCTTAAGAACTGAGATCTAGTCTCCTTATACAAAATACAAGAGGATTCGGGAAGGGTTTCTTATCATACACCCCTGCATACAAATATGATATTTAGAAAATTATTGAATAATCACTCCAAAACTGAAGAATGAGAGTGTATAATGATGAAATATGTCTGATCTGAGGTAGATCCCTCAAAGGCTTCCTCCCATGAAAGGATGAACCTATCAATCACAAGAAAACACTGCAACGGAGCCACTAGACCATCCAATGAAGCTTCCTCCAAAAATAATGCAGTCCCTAGTAGGAATAGCATTGGGAATGTTGAGGCAATGAGTGGTCTGTTACCACAGATCTTAAATGAGCTCTAGAGCTCTCCAACTGGCTCAGAAAGAGGGATTCCAATCCCTTTCATTGCTGCACCCTGCAACACTACACAATCACCTTTAGAAACGATGCTGATGAAGTAGGATGAAGCTTGGCCTAAAAACCTGATGTGGAAAATGAATGTAAACTCTCCCAAGAGGCTCCTCAAGGAAAGAGGTGGGATTCCCGCTTGGGAACACCCGGTGGTAAACAGCAAGAGGAAGCAAAAAGTCTAAGAAGACAAAATAATAATCTAAAACCTAAAGAATAATGCTGCCATCCTCTTCCTTAAATAAAATATGAGTTTGCTTGCCCTTGGCCCCACTCAATTAGGTCATCTCCATCAAAATATTCATCTCCCTCCAAAACTACGTTATTCCTTCTTTGATTCCTTCTCCTCCACAACTGTGTTGTTGAATTAGTCAAAGTGGACTAAATCAACCTGATATTATCCTTGTTCACACATGGAGGTGTTTTATTAAGCTGCAAGGAGTGTCTCCTTTCACACTTGAAGTTTTTTTATTCCTACTTAGGAGACTTATGGGATTTTCTACCAATTTATTCACCAGCTAGAGATACTGCTAACTCTAATGTTCCATTTAGCTTTGAGGCTAAAATTTGGGAACATTACAGTCCTCCCATCCAAAATATTTTCTTGTCCTCAAGAAAATGTATAAAGAGAGAAAAATTTCTCCCCTCCTCCTATTGTGGCCTCCCATCAATGGCCTCCCCCACTGCATCATGATAGTCTGCAATAAAACTGCCATCCAATGTTTCCTCCCAAGTGTGAAAATCCAAATGCTCTACATCAATCAAAGGTGGAAAGTGTGAATGGAAACCTGCTTGCTGTCCAATGGCCTCCACAAAGTAGGAGTGATGAAAAACATGGTGAATGAGTGCCTCCCTCACCAATGCTATCATCCAAATGAAATGAGCCATCATAGGTAGCTCATCAAAAGAATCATCAACCCTGGTTTTATACAATGTGTTGGGGCTGCATGGAGAGATTGGATCCTGCCATACAAATGGTTTCTCTCTCCATTTATGGTAATCATGGGGCTGCCTCTATCCTTGGGCTGAAATAAAATGGCCTCCAAGAATGGCCCAAGTTCCCCCATCAAACAAATCAGCCATGAAGTGCCTCCTCATGTTCTTCAAGTGGTTCCTCCCAC
This sequence comes from Pinus albicaulis, assembly GCA_034641835.2. NCBI lineage: Eukaryota > Viridiplantae > Streptophyta > Pinopsida > Pinales > Pinaceae > Pinus > Pinus albicaulis. The sequence continues at coordinate 1,372,656,996 of CM076581.1, forward strand.
AACAAGGAACAAATTGTGATGTGGCAATCATGGTTTGCCCATGGTTCCTCCTAAAATGTACAACATGTAAAGTGGGGAGAATCATGATCCCAATGGGCATCTCTACTACCTCCCGCACTCTTCAAACAAGGCTTCCCATGAGCATAAACATATCAGAAATATATGGAAGCAAAGGAAAAAGAAAAAAAGTTGCCAAAAGACAACTAGAGAGTGAATCATAGTTCCACTGATGGAAACAACACAGTGCATCCTTTTCCTGCATCAAAATAAGAAATAAAAAGAGCTTCACCAACCACTTGTTTTCTGCCACAGTCATCTCATAAGATGGAAACATGAAGTCACAATATGGTGTCAATGGTGTACACCAAGAATCATGTGGCTTCCCCCACAAACCACCAAAAAAATAGCCAAAATCAATGCTACAAGTAGTTGCAAGTACATCATCATACAATATGCAAGAAGAGATAATTCTTCTTAATACATCATGCTGCTCAAACAAGGAAAAGAAGTACAATACAAAATGTGAAATTATACCTCCTCCATCATTTACTTGAGATATTGAGCTGAAATGGCTCAACTGGAATCTTTCCTTCACCCCAATGGGTAGGGAAGTGGCTGTGACCTCCTATCTATCACCATTCGGGCTATGCATCTCTCCATATGCTGAAATATGTCATGCTGGATGCCCTCCCAAATTAACTCCTCTGCCAAGGAAGGATATGCATCAAAATGCATGGAAAAGAAGTCCTCATGTGTTGCATGTAGCAACTTCTCCTTGAGCTTAGAAGCTCTAGTAAAGAAGACTCTGCTATAAGAATAGATGACCACATCATCCACCATATACTCATCATCTCTATCTGGGTCATCGAGAATCACGCATGCACCAATATCCTTGGAGTACTCTACTAAGAGCTGAGATCTCCAATAAGGATCAATCCTCCTAAGAGACAACGTGATATGGCATGTGAAGCTCTCCTCATGTGGTTGCCTGCTACTTTGAAATCCCCCATGCCAAAGTCTTCCTCCAAAATCTTCACCTTTCCAAAATCTAAGAGTGGTGAACCCAAAGACAAAATGTCTCTCATCAACTCTAGATCAGGTGGCCTCCCCGGTGGAATGCCTCCATGTAGTGAGACATCAATGTAAAGAGTAGACTGTACATATGGTTGGGCAACCTTGCCCTTTCCCTTACAACGCAAATTAGTCTACCTCTTCCTTGCATTACATTCCTGAATAGAGAAGAGTGTGTGCCTCTCATAAAGTGATGCTGCTCTTCCCTCCTACCTCCTCCTTCCGGCTGCAATGCTGCACAACCATGTTTCCCACTAATTGTTCTTGGACCTCCATGTATGAGATCCTCAGGAACTTCTTGCAAGGATACAAGAATCCCTCCTATTGGATCATGTGCTCCTCCTCCCTCTTCATGAGGTACTGGATGTTCTCTAGATGTGACAATGTTGTTTCCCTCATCTTCATCAATGTGTGTGGGCAACATCTCAACAATTGGATCCTCTTGTGAAAAAGAGATCCCCATGGCCTCTTGTTTAAGAATATGAACTAGAGGTCTTGCCTCTAGTAAGGTGTAATGCAAGATGTCAGCTTCTCCCATGGTTTCATGAAGTGGAGTCTCCTCCATCACATGCAAGGTTTTTGTTCTCTCAGGTTTTTCTTGCTCATGTGTCTTAGGAAGTTTCCCATCAAACCTCCCCATCAATGTTTCAATGAATCTTGCATAAGAGGAAGTGTTTGCATTTTTCGAAGAACAAGATTCAAAAATCCACCATGCATGGGCCTTACCTCTGAAATGTAGTGCTACAACTCTGATGGCTTCATCTTCAGAAATATGGTTTTGCTGAAAATAGGAGTCTAGCTCCTTCACCCATGATCCAGCTGAACATGTAGGTGAGCCTTCAAAAGTAGATAGAAGAAATATATATGAATCCTTCTATTTGCTATTATCTACTTGGATCTTGAAAAAACCCTAGAAATTAGTATGATCTCTAAACCTCTCAGTTTGAGATTCATACTCCTACAACAAATCACTAAGAGTTCTCCTCTTAGGCATTCTTTCTCCTTTCATCCATCTCAAGATAGATCTGGGCACTTGGCTACGCTGTGCATCATGGTGTGTAGCTACGTGCTCACACTCACCATGTGAAAATATAGATTTAGCTCTAGATCCAACTTCCTTTGGAGATCCCATCTCCATTCTTATTTTCTTCAGCTCTCCTTGAAAGCTTTGCATATATTTTGGAAGAAGCTTTGTAAGCATGTCTTCCTTTCTCCCTTCACATACTGAAGCCTTCTCCTTTCTGTCCATCTCTCCTGAAGGTATAATGGTCTGAGATCCATAGGATGAGCCAATATTGAAGCTTTGATACCACTGTAAGATCCCAAAATAAGGGAAATAAGCAGTATTGGGAATATCTTAAAATATTCCAAATTTGGACTACTCAGCAATGCATTCACAGAAAAATGCATTTCCAAAAATTTAAGCCATAAAAATGTAAAATATCACTCGGATCCATGAGATATATCCATCTAGCATCTAATTACAAGAGGAGATCAGAAAGAAATGAAACTATGAGAGGTAAACAGACCTCCCACACTAGTGTAGCTGAAAATAACCAAAAACCCTAGACACTGCTACTCAGAAATAATGCATAAAAGAGACTACGCAGACTTATGATGGTTTCAAACTCAGAAAATATGAGTACAAGTATATCTACTCATATATTAGTCAATAATTCTTAAGAACTGAGATATAGTCTTTTTATACAAAAAAGAAGAGATTCTAGCAAGGGTTTCTTGTCATACACTCTGCATATAAATGTGATATTCAGAAAATTACTAAATAATCACTACAAAACTGAAGAATGAGAGTGTAGAAGGCTGAAATATGTCTAATATGATGTATATCCCTCAAATAATTCCTCCCATGAAAGGATGAACCTCTCAATCAAAAGAAAACACTGCAACGGAGCCACTAGACCATCCAATGAAGCTGCCTCCAAAAATAACGCATTCCCTAGCTAGAAAAATGCTGGGAATGTTGGGGAAATGAGTGGTTTGCTACCATAGATCTGAAATGAGCTCTAGAGCTCTCAAAACATATCTCTCAAGTGGAGGAAACCTTCCTCCAATGAGAAACTAGCTTAGAAACAGGGATTCCAATCCCTTCCATTGCTGCACCCTGCAACACTACATAATCACCTGCAGAGACTGTGATGATGAAGTAGGATGAAAATTGGCCTGAAAACCTGATGTGCAAAATGAATGAAAAATATCCCAAGAGGCCCCTCAAGGAAATATGTGGTATTCTCGCTCGGGAACACCCAGTGCTAAACATCACTACTACTCTGCTAAACAGCAAGAGGAAGCAAAAAGTCTGAGTAGAAAAAATAATAATCTAAAACATGAAGAATAATGTTTCCATCCTCTTCCTTAAATAAAATATGAGTTTTCTTGCCCTTATATCCTCTCAATTATGTCATCTCCATCAAAATATTCATCTTCCTCCAAAACTACGTTATTCCTTCTTTGATTCCTGCTCCTCCACAACTGCGATGTTGACTTATTCAAAGTGGACTGAATCAACCTAATATTATCCCTGTTCACACATGGAGGTGTTTTATTAAGCTGCAAGGAGAGTCTCCTTTAACACTTGAAGTGTTTTTATTCCTCCTTAGGAGACTTATGGGCTTTTCTACCCATTTATTGACTGGCTAGAGATACTGCAAACTCTTTTGTTCCATTTAGCTTTGAGGCTAAAATTTGGGAACATTACACCATTGACCGGTTCTGGTGAGATACAGGGTAAAGCCTGAGGTTGATGTCTTGGTTTAGCTCCTATTGATCTCATCTGGATTGCGGTAAAGCCTGAGAGACAAGGAGACATAAAATTCCTTAAGAATATTGATGGATGCTGGAGGAATTCCAAGCTTAGTTTGGTTTTGTGATCTCGACACTGGTTTACGTGTGTTCATGATATGGTGATGTGGAGGTGTTTTAACCTCTGTATTCCCTTGGTTGTTTTTGGATTTTTTTATCCTTTATATCCCACTTTCATGCTTGGAATATGGCATGAAAGTGACTGGATGAAGAGAGATTTGGATCAACCATGTCTATGGTCAGGTGGTACATGGAAGTCTCAAACCTGGTTGAATCTTTCCTCTGTTTAATAAAAGTTAGGTTCTCTTTCTTTTGTACTTCTTAATTTCTGGCTTTAATGTTTTTTATCTCATTTTTATTTACATGGTTTTATGATGGTTATAAGCATGGTTATATGGTTGTTTCAAGTCATGGTTATTTAATGTATTTACTTGTAAATGTTAAGATAATGGATGCAAAACCTAATGAATTCCATGAAAGTTCAAGGAAGAGGGTATTGATCCTTCATGTCAAGTCTCAAAAGAGTTTTCATTCATTCATTATTTATCTTGTATCCTAGAGTTGTAGATTACATTTATGCCAAGTGTTTGATAGATTGTCAGTCCCAGTTGGAGATGGCCAGTCCTAGTTATGGAGTCGATTTATGGTGCATTATCATTGTCATCATGCGTTTGATTGATTCTGGAAGCTACATAAAGTTTTTGGTAGTGCCTGGGATTCTGGGCTTAAAACATGCCATAAATCTCGTGGACGTTGGCATAGGTCTTAGGGAAAAATTCCCTGGACGCACACATGACTATGTTGTGGGAGCTTTCAGAGCCTCCCAGATACATCCGTTCCCATATCAAGGGAGCGTCTAAGGGTTTTATTCACTAAAAATTAGTTGGACTTAGGGAAAGGTTAGACGGATGATTGAGATAGCCTCTAGAGGTATTCTAGCAGGTGCAGGAGATCTGTGTTATGGGTTTTCATCGATTCCACTTCCTTAAAGTTGCCAAGGAGGTTGTGTTTGGTCATAATTACCCCTCATCTCATGTTCACCTTGGTTGGCTAGTTACTTTGGTAGATGTGAGGGGAGGTGGATGTTACAGGGTGCTATGAGAGCGTAGTTATGCTCTCTTTGGGAAAAGTCTCATGTTTTCAAGATTATTGTTGTCATGCATTCATGTCGATTTTCTATTTGTATTTCATGCTTATAGTATATGTACTTGTTGCATCCACATGGTGTTGGTCATGGTGGCAGTGATGTCTCCATGGGAGGGATGATGATATTATTGTAGAATGTGTTGTCATGAGCATATGACTGGTTATACATGTTAGGTGCTTACATGTTGTCAAGTGTGCATGGTATAGTTTATGTTTTCACACATGAGGTCATGGTTTTTGGTTGATATGGTCATGCATTGATGGTGAATCTCTACTTAGAATGATGTATATGTGCTGATACACTTATGCATTATAATTCTATATTTCGTTAGCATTATGTCTATACATGTATTATGTTGATTGGTTGATCTTGTAGAAGAGATATCATCCCCGGATTATGCTAAGGTAAGTTGGTTTATTTTTATTTGGTTTAAGCTAACATGAGATACCTTGCAGGAAGAAATCAAATATGACTAGCAAGATGGTAGACTACAAATATTATCCTTATGAATCAAATTAGAAGCATGGTGTTGGACAGTGCTCTGACTAAACATACACAATGAGATGTTTGAAGGAAAAAATAAGGAGTTGTAAAGCAGATAATAAATGTTATCGAAAATTCTTAATGCAAGTAGACGAAAATGGCTCACTTTAGCTGTGTGTGAAAAAAATCCCTAACAATAGAAATGATTTCCTAACTTCTTTGGATATGCAATCAATAGTTAAAACAAATGCTGTAAAAAACCCAATCTATGTAGTAAAATAAGTTAAATAGTGAAAATAAATAAGAATTGCTCCATGAATCCAACAGACAAGACAATATTTAATGAATTTTGAATATATTATAACACTTGGGAAGGGAACAAATAATAATGTTACCAGTCCCCCTCAATGGGATGGGTTCTTGGTTGTCCTCAACGCTTCAAATCCATAAGTTTCTCTCTCTCAATGTTACAGAAAACCCAAAATGTGTTGAACTCAATGAGAGCTCAAGAATCAAATATATAGTAGCAACAATTAGAATTATCAAATAATGACAATGAAAGTGATCAAAGTGAATAATGAATGGAAAACCCTCATATTTATAAAAAATATTGAGTTATCCTCGATAATGGCGAATAATAAATAATTATTAACCAAGATCTAGATCTAACTGTTTGGAATATTTTATTATATTTTGTTGGAGGGAAAAGGTATTTAAATTGGTTAAATACCTTTAATTAGAAATAATAAAAAAATAAATGATTTATTTATCATTTTAAGAATGTGGTTAAGGAATAATAAACAAATAATTATTTTTTTAACTATTTCTAGGTGATTTAGTCAAATTTAACTAGGAATAATAACTAAATAATGATTTAATTAATAATTCCGAGAGAAAAATAAGAAAAATAATGATTTATCTAATTATTTCTTATAATTGGGTTAGATATGACAAGGAATAGTATTTAAATAATGGTTTAATTAATTATTTCTAGAGGAAAATCAAATAAATAAGGATTTAATTAATTATTCCTCATGGGATTTCTTGTTTTAACCAGAAATAACTTAATAAAATATGGTTTATTAAATTATTTATTATAGTGAAATCAATATTACTATGGTAAAATTGGTATTATTAAGAATGTGGTTAAGGAATCATTAACAAATAATTATTTGTTTAATTATTTCTAGTTGATTTAGTCAAATTTAACAAGGAATAATAACTAAATAATTATTTAATTAATAATTCCAAGAGAAAAATAAGAAAAATAATGATTTATCTAATCATTTCTTATAATTGGGTTAAATAAGACAAGGAATAATATTTAAATAATGGTTTAATTAATTATTTCTAGAGGAAAATCAAATAAATAAGGATTTAATTAATTATTCCTCGTGGGATTTCTTGTTTTAACCAGAAATAACTTAATAAATATGGTTTATTAAATTATTTATTATAGTGAAATCAATATTACTATGGTAAAATTGGTATTACATGGTGTAATTCGATCCATCTAGTTGTAAATGGTTAGATGACCAAATTTTGGTGATAACAAATTTCCCCCCAATGTGCATGAGTTAGGCACTAATCGTATGACTGAAGTACGTTGTAAGAACACAATCAGTACACACTGAAGGGATTAAGAGAGAGAAAGATACATATACGGAGTGAAGAAAGAGAGAAAAATAACTGAGGGGGCGAGGCCTACAAATGATATAAGTCTGCTTTAGCGTTTGGGTACATGTTCTTAGTGAGGCGTGAGAGGCATACCTATGCCCACCAATATGAAAAAATAAAATGAATAATGGTGCGCCCAACAAAATGAATCTGAGCAATAAAGTACATGATAAATAGTACATTACACGCTGGGATAAAATGGGTGAGACAAAGATATAATGGATCCCACATACATACTGCACCTGGAAAAACATGAGCCAGGACTAAATACAATAATATCTGAGTACATGAAACATAATAACAACCAAAGAAGTCATGATAAATAGGAAAGGGCTGTGAAAAAATGACTGGATCATATGAATGATACATGCATGCTATGGTAATTTGAAGCAGTTGGAACTGAACCCATAAAATCTACGAAGCTGCATATGAGGATGTAGCATAATCTAAGGTCATATGGGCATGTAGGGGTCTACCTGAAGAGCCACCCCCTTGTTTGGTATGCGTTATATTCTTTCCACGATTAATCACATGCACGAAAAAAGAATTTGGAACTTGTTTTTTGGTGGGCGAACCCGCCCATGGTTTTTTGCATGGGTTTGCACATGGTATTGGGGCATGATGGTTTTCGGCCCCTGATATTTCGTAGATCCGATCAAGGGAACTACGGTTATGTTCTAATCCAGGGTTAATGAATTTGGGTTTATGAATTCTTCGGCATGTATATATATGTGTTGTAACAATAAAAGGAATATAATGAAAAATCAAGCTGGTAGTCCCGATTTGGGATCTAGGGGAAAATCTCAGTGTATATTTGTTTTATGTTTTATTCTCTCTCTGTTGTTTATTTTCTATTTTTAATATTTGTTTGCAGATAATTTCTATACATGGTTAAAACCTACACCCCTCATGAGTTCTAAAACATCTCTCACACACCTGGGAATCAATGCTATAATCTGTTGAATCATCGGACCATCAAGTATACGAATCTCGATCATGCAATAATGAGTTGAATCTAATCAGATAAGAAACAATTAATTCAAAGGGAAATGATGAGTCCCTTTTCCAAATCTAAGGCACCGAAAAAGAATGGAAGCTGGAACCAAGGTACACCACCCTCTAGACATTTCTTCTAGAATGAATGTGTTGATGTCGACAGAAGGATGTGCACCATATGTGAGGAAATGAAGAATCCTCAACTAAGGAATGAGGGATCATAGTAAAGTGATATATGGAATGAAACAATGGATTATGATGGAATAAAAAACATAAAAATCATGGATGACCTGGCAACGACTAAATCGACTCCGGAGGGGATGGGGGACAATATGAATGGAGGCCAAAATGGGTGACACGAGAGAGGGACAAGGAAAAAATGGATGGAATACTGTAACAGGAGGCAAAGTGTCTGAGGAAACACTCCATGAGTGTAATGGTGACTGAACTAAGATGCTCTGAACAAGGATGACTTGATGATGCTTCCACACATAATAGTCCTAATGGGGACTGTTGTGGATCATTATATCTGCATATCCTTTTTATTATGTCAAGTTTTGAAGTTTTGGAAAAAGAAAATGTTTTTGAAAAAATATTCATAAGGATCCGAAATATGCTATAGTATAAGGTTTTATACTTTAGTATAGAAAAAAGATGAAGAAAGAATACATTGTATTTCCATTTTCATTTCGATTTATGGAGCGGACTGACTTTAGATTGTTATATTTTTATTAATCATAAAGTCCGAGCAACTTCCGGAGCGGAAGTCGCAATCACGCGCAGAAGCTTTTGGATAAGCAACTGCGGGGGGTCAACTTGCCCGTCGGTTATCAAAACCCGACCCCCCGCAGTTGACTGGTCAGATCTACAAAAATTATTGATCGACGGCTCTGATTGATTGCGGGGGGTATGGGTTGAAGGTCTCGGCCGTACTCACAGACCCCCCGCATTACGTCATCCGCTGAAGTGTCAAACAGTTGGCAAACAGTTGTCATCCACTATGCGTCTCGTCCCACGTCACCCTTGCATTGATTACAGTCTCCGTTGTTTATAAGTTGGGTTTTCCGTTCCGTCGTGGTTCATTTGTGATTGTTGCCCAGTTTTAAACCTCGTCCCGCCACCTTCGCACCAAACTGTTTTCGAAATTCTTGTCAGCCATGGCCAAACGAGCATCCTTGTCTGGTCTGTCCACTCTGAACCCTCTCCTAGATAGTGAGAAGGGCGTCTGTGATACTGCCTCATCTGTAAATCATCCTCTCATGCATTACCAAGTGACCTTGAACACCGACCAGTCACCTGTGTTTTCCGCTATGCAGAGTTCTGGAGTACTATCCGCCTGTATTCCTAAAACTCATGTCTTTCCTGAATTCATTTCCTGGTTGGTTTCGTCCATGTATTCCGGCAAATGTTATGTCATGAACTCCCAGGGAGAAAGTGTTTTGCAGGTTTCAGCTCAATTAATGCATCAGGCATTGTGCTTCCCGGAAAATGATTCTCCTTTGCAATTCTCAGAAGATTCGCTGGTTCAATATTTCGAGGAGCTCTCAAATGAGGAATTTAACCGCTGCATGACATTTTTGGTATCGAGTCCAGAGAAGACCCAGTTTGGATCGGGAAAGTTTGGTTTGGATGCATTTAATGTTCAATACAGGTCAATTCTCAGCTGTATTATGGAGATTATGGGGAGAGAAGATGATTGCGAAGTTGACAAGGAAGCTCTGGGGATGTTCACTCTCATGATGAAACCAGGAGTGGTGTTAGATATTCCATCCTTTTGGCAAGAAGTGGTGAATTCTCAGTTGATTTCTTTCCCACTAACAGGTTATTTCAGATTCCCTTCATTAATAGTTTACTTGTTTTTATACCAGAATGTGGAGGAATTCATGGATGTAGGTTTGAACATAATGGATAGCAACAAAAATAAACAGTCAGTTCTGCTTTGGACTGATTTGATCAGAAAAGAAGAGAATGAAGCTGGTTTATTTGAATTTGTGGAACATCTTATGACCACCGCTTATAAAATTCTCAATGGAACTCGGCCTCCCTGTTTCTTGCCAAAGGCCCAGGAGTTTTTGCAATTAGTACCTAATTGTAGATATGGAGACTGGTTTGTTTTTTAGGACTATTCTGAAATAAGGCTATATGGAGTTGGTGTTGAGCCTTATAGGCTTCCAACATTTGTTCCCATGAGACTGTTTTCTCTGGAATTTATAAGGCAAAGTCTCAATGTGGATCAAGTTCATTTTCTTCCAATGAAGAAGGGGTTAATGTACAAGTTGCCCATGAGTGTAGGTCCCTTTGTTGTCAACACAAGGCAAGCTTATGAGGAGGTATCAAGGATGTTGGAGGAAACACAGTTATTATTGGGAGAGAAATGGGCCTATGATCCACATGCGATTATTTCACAGAGAAGGGTCGAGAATGGTTATGCTGCTTTTACTCATGTGAGTAAACCGGATTTAGAAAAGTTGGCTAATCCAGGAGGGCCAAGTTCATCACGGATTAGTATTCAAACTCCTGTAATATTGGAAAAGATGGGCAAGAGAGTGAGAGATGATGTTATTGAGATTTATGAGGAGGAGCCCAGAGAGGAGAAAAGGACTAAATTGGCAGAAGATCACTCCTCCAATTCACCTGGTTTCACTCTCCAGGTAAGTGAAGAACAGGGTGCTTCATCTCCTAGCAGATCAGAACTTCAGTTGGAGAAGGCTCCTTCCATGAAGCAGGTGTTCTCCTTAATTGAAGAAAAGAATCAAAGAATAAAGGCCAAAATAGAGACACAAGCAGAACATCATATATCTGCTGACCAAACAAGACTGTTGACTGTAATGGATTTGGAGAAAGACCAGTTCAAAATGGCGTTATCGCATCCGACAGGGATGTCTCTGGGACCCTCAGGTAGTTTTAAGGAGTTGAATATTGTTATGGATGTAAAGAAGATCCCCTTGTGGGACAAGATGAATCTCCACATGCAAACAGGTCAGTTAATTGTTAATGATTTAGGCAAGACTCATGCTACATCAGTCAAGACAGAGAATATGCTTGCTAAGGTTGTCAAACAGTGCAAGATGGAGAAAGCCAATGCCAGAGCATTGACTATTCAAAATGAAGAATTAAAGAAAATCATAATGAAGATTGGCGTTGATCCAAATGATAAGAGCGCAATGCACAAACTGATACAGGGCGCAGAAGCAGAAATATCTTCATTAAGGAAGAAGCTGAAATTGCCAGCTGCAGAGCATTCGTTGGCAGCTGAAGTAGCAGAGGTAGAAAAGGAAAAGGAGGAGCTGTGGAAACAATTGATAAAGAAGGACGAAGAGCTTGATAAGGTAAAGCAACCAGCTATAACCTTACAAAATCAAATTCAGAACCACACTTGTACTTTTGATTTTTTTGTAGGTGTGACCGATCCACAAGTCCAAGTTGCTCAATTGAATACAGAGCTAAAAATGGCGGAGAGAGATTGCAAACAGGCCCAGTCCGAAAAAGACACAGCTCTGAGATTAATGCAGGGATGGGAAGAAAAGGCAAGTGAAAATGAGCAGAAGCTACATAAAGCTGAAGAAGAAATTAAGGAACTCAAGGAGAAATTGAAGGGAAATATTTCCCTTATTAAAGCTAAGGATCTCATCTGGAATGAGATCATTTCTGAAATACAAGAAAAGTGGGATTCTATAAAAGTAATTGCCAGAGAGAAAGGCATTGTTGCTGATCACGAAAAGGAACTGTCATCGGACAAGCCAGCTGCAATCAAAAGATCAAATTGGGCCAAAAGATTCATGAATTTTATTAATTCCAAAACAGATGAAGAGTTGCAAGATATGGGGATACAAGACAGGTATTTTTATGCTGAAGAAATAAAAAAAATGATTATTAAAAATGATATTCTGAAAGCATCAGAGAAGCGGCTACAGGTAATCAAAGAGGTGATTAAGAAATTTGACATTTCATTTGATAAATTGATAAGAACTAGTTTGCCCTCATGCTGGAAGGAGGGAGGTGAATTTATGTCCTGGAAGTTGTATGAAGACCAGTTGGTGTTTGCAAAAAGCAGAGCAGATGGCCGACATGAGAAGACGCAGATACTAAAGGGAGAAACAGTCTTCAATTTCATGCAAAGACATTTCCTTCTGCTGTGGATGGTGAAAACATTGTTCACAAGTAACCTCACTCACAGTCATATTGTTGCCTTCACAGTAGAATATCATCGTTATAAGAATGCTCCAATAACTCAAGACAAGCTCTGGAAGGAATGTAAGAAATTCACTATTGATACAGAAAAAGGATTTCCCACCAAGCAGCCACAAGTAACCGTACAGCCGCAAGAAATCATTGAGTCAGCTGCTGTTCCAGGAACATCAGTTCCTTTAGATTAGGATTTGTCATCTTTTATTTTATTTTCAAGTCAAATGATGCAATGTAATGAAATGTTTCCGAGGCATATACCTCCGTGACAGGAAGTAGTTAAGTAGTTACAGTTAGTTAGAATAAGTTTTATAACTGAAACCATTTTGGTTCAGATTGTATTTAAAGACATCTTGAGGAAGGAGGAAGGTTTCGAGTTTTGAACCTTTGAAGGCTAATTTTGTACTGAGCAATATCGAATGAATAAAGAAGTTTTGCAAGTTTCCAATATTCCATCTATGTTGAAGAGTTTTCTTGGTTTCCATTTCATTTACATTTCTGTGAATAAAGTAGAGTGATTAGAGTTGCAGGTCTCTTGATATTTATATGTCTAAGAGTTAAATATCCTTAATGGGCGCTCCTCTTCTTTAACTTATCTGTTTTTCACTTCCTCTGGATTTTATAATGACAGTTTCTGTGTAACGCAACATGACAAGTTAAAATCCTTTTCTTTCTCTGTCTTTCATCTGTTCACTTCAGTATAAAGGGAATATGGCATTGCATGGCTACTAAAGATTTGATATTTGGGAAATATATTACTAACATTTAAAGGGTTAAGAAACAGAGACACATATATACATTTTTGTGGCATAATCTTTAATGTCTTGAGCACGGATTCTTGTACACAGCCAAGAATTGTTTCTCAAGGAACAACAGGGACCATAAAAACATGAGAAAAATATTGTTACTCATGAATAAAATCGACACACGCATTGACAAGTATCAAGGAAAAGTGGTGCCCAAAGTACAAGTAGTGCAAGTGAAGAAATCTCATTTTAAGAGGCAACAAAGTGACCCTTCTTGGAAAAATGGCTTACTGGTGAAGTTTTAAACTACCAAAAACAAAAGGATACCCATTATATTTCTCATTGAGAGCTTTCTAATGGTGCTAATGGTTTGTAAAACCAATCTATGGTTTGGTCGCAATTAACGAAATAAAATTTAAGTTTTTTCTTTTAATAGGGTGATTTCCCTCCAATTTTATTCATTTTCTAGTTGAGATGTGGTGAATTTGGAGAGGAGGAGAAGGCCCTAAATCTTGGGGTGATCGTAGCGGGAAAACCGACTGTTGGAATCAGGATCCATGAGTTGCACGTAGGTGGCCTGACCTTTCTCTTCATTTTTAGAGGTTTATTTTTTTAGATTAGGTTCCTGGCGCTCATAAACATACCTCTACCCCTCCTCACGGTCAACTTGTACCTTCTAGAGCCTGTTTTGCAACCTGGCTCATAGTTTCTAGGGGGAAAAACTGTGAGTTTTTGGTTGTAGTGCTGAAAAGTCCGAGTTGGCCTGATGGTGGGATTTTGGCTATATTTTGGCTGAGGACCAAGAATTGATTGTTTATGATGCAGTTTGTCTTATCTAAGCTGACGAAAATAATGGTTTTGTGTAGGTATTTCATAGTTGAGGATAAACTAACGAAAGAGGGATTTGGATGTGCTTCCTGCTAAGATCCAGAGGGATCAGGTAGTACGAGTAGCACATGTGAGGTATGGGGTTGTCAATTTGGTTGAGAACCCACTGATGAGGGTAGGTGAGCCCTTACTATCAAGGATAGTCAGCTATTGGGATCTAGAGCAGGAGGAATTTATGGTGCAGGGGCATAGTATCGAGTTGACCATCTAGGAAATCTTCTTCTTCACTAGTCTCACACGAGTAGGGGTGGTGGGAATTATACATCCAGTGTTATGAACTTTAAGGGCGACCCTGTGTTATGATTTTGAGTTTTTAGGTAGCATCAGGCATGCTCTATCCTTGAAATTTTTTGGAGGGGCTAAGAAACACAAGACCTCTCGAACCCATAAACCGTTTGGAGAAATTTCATCTAATGTGTGAGATATGAAAAAAAAAAAATTTCTTAATGAGGACCCTAAATCTAACTTAGGGAATTATAAAAATTAAAGTGAATTAATTAAACACATGTAATGAAATGTTCTAAGTGATGTGGATCAAGTAGTATTTTAATCTCATACGTCGATAAGAGATTAAATCATGGTCATTGATGTGTCAACGAAAAATTATAGGAGAAAGGCTTGAGGGTTAGTTGGAGACACACACATGGAGGTAGAGCTGAGAGACTAAGCTGGAATTATAGGGCAGGTTTGCTAAGAATTTCCAAAATATTTTCTGTTGCAACGAGGGGTAGTATTGGCTAAGGGAGCGATCTGATCCCAGAGCCAAGTGTCAACAAGAGGCATAGGAGCAGCAACTAGGAGCAGCGCAGAGGAAGTTGAGGCTACGTAAGAGCTACGCAACGCAAAGGGTTTCAGCTGCTACACAGGTTCTACGCAGGCCTAGGAGGGGCAGTGCTGCAGCTTCAGGAGGCTAAAAAGGTTATGCAAAGGCCATATAGGTTAGTGTAAGGACTGCATCACCTAGTCTGTGGTTACATAGCCCCCTTTTGAGCAGCACAAGGGCACGCAGAAGCTAGCAGGCTAACACATGGAACTTCAGAGCACCGTTGGGGATTCTAGAGGCATAACAGGTCTGAGTTCTGTAAATCTCCTTTGAGGGTGTGAATCAGTCCAATCTTCAGTCTCCAAAATAGAAGGTATTCCTGCAGATCTATTTTTCTCTATCGGGAAGGTGCCCAGATTTGTTGTACTCAGATTCTAATTAATAATAATAAACCCTCATATCTCCTGCACTGATTTTCCCACATTGGGTTTTTTCAGGGACATTTGTCCAAAAAATATGTGTGTCACTTTGTTGAATGAACGTAATATTCATTAAATGATCTATATGTTTGTAGGTTGCTAGTTGTGTTTACTTCGGTATTTTCTGAAAATAAATTGTATAATTTAATCACAAGTAGGAGAAGCAAACGGAGATATTGCAGTAGGATTTCTATATTACTGTATTCATAAATTTTCACATGATATTAGAGAAATTGTCAATCAAGATGAATCTCCAGCAAATTAGCTGAATATATATTTTCTACAGGGTAGCAGCTGAAGCATCAGATTCGGAGAGGGTAGCTTAGCAACAGGAGGACGTAGTCCCAATGTAGGCTATGCATGAGATGATGAATTCCCATCTGGGTGACATAGAGACAATGTAGTACCTTCCAAGGGATGCAGGAGTAGCCTGCACTATGTAGTCGCTGCGTAGAGGCTGCGCTGTCGCAGTCCAGATTAATTTTATGTTGCTGAGAAGTATTTCCGAGATCCGGAAGTAGTGCTTCAGATATTCAACATTTGCTAGTGTGGTGGAGATTCTATTGGTGTGGAAATCTACCTAAATAAGTTGAAAAATATCAGGAGGAAGATAGTCACTTAGCAGATTTCATCCAAACAGATCTAAGATTCCATCAGGAGGGTGATCCTAGAGAACTGTTCAATTGTTTTTGGCTGAATATTTACAAGAGGGAAATTAGTTGATAGAGGTAGTAGCTACTATAGAGGGTTTATGATTTCCAAGAAACCTAGATCTAGCATTTATAATGAGTTTTGTAGTAGGACAAGGGAAAAGGGTATTGTTTCATCAAATTTGAGCTAGATGGCTTCTCATGGGCTGAGAGATCAAGAAATTTTGGACAGTGTATCCAACTTCGTCATCTGGAGAGCCAGGATACTGAAAATCCTGGCTGAGTATGACATCAAGAACCATGCATAAAATGTCCTAGCTGAGCCTACAAATCCAGATCCTCTAGAGAAATTTAAGGAAAATCAAGCGCGGGCTAAGCATTTGATTATGGACAGAGTAAAAGATCACGTTATGCCACATATTATTGGAAAGAAGACGACAAATGAGATATGGACCACTTTGGAGACGATGTATCAGGGAAGCTTCATTCAAAGAAAGATGCTTCTAGATAATCATATTAGGCTGTTCCAGATGCAGAAGGGTGAGGATATAGATCCCTTCCTTTTCTGAATTCAGATTAGCTCGGATCAACGAATTGCCATGGGTTTGACTCTGGATGAAAGAATATTGGTAAGGATTGCCCTGAATGTAGTCATTGAGGAGTGGGAAACATTTTTCTAGAGCATATTAGGCAGGGAAGCATTACCATCATAGGAGGAAATGTGGGTAATCCTCTATCAGGAGGAGATCAGAAGATTCACCAAGAGGAAAAATAGCAGCATCGGAACTGTCAAGGTGAAGAAATAAGAGGAAGATGATGCAGCTCTTGCATCGAAGGAATGAAGGCATCAAGGGAAGAATAAGAGGGACCTATCCAAGGTCTGGTGCTTCAACTGTGGCAAACTTGGACACTTCGCCAACACTTTTCCTAAGAAGAAGGTCATATGAACTTCTAATTCCTAGGAACCAACTACAAAGGATGATGGAAGTGATGATGACGTAGCCATGAGTGCTCATGAGCCACGTAAGTGGGGCGATATGGATCTGTAGAGGAAATATAGATGGAGAAGAAAGGATCCTTGAGTGATCCCAACTCTTGGATCACATATGAGCTATGAGAGCCTTAGGATAGTAGAGGGACAAGAAGGATATGGCTGCAGAAGATCACAGTGAAGCAAAGGGTAGAGCTGAAGTATTGTAGAGGGAGTAGTGTAATGCAGAGGAAGAAGCACCGTAGAGGCAATGACACAGAGGCTGATGGGACTTTAGAAGTGCAGAGAGGAAGTGCTGACGCAGTGTAGAGATGTAGAAGCATAGTGACTTCAGAAGGATAGCGCATAGTAATGAAAAAGGGAGCTTCAATAATGAGATAAAGCCTGACTTCTCTGTCAACCATTGGGCCAGAGTCTTTCAGTTGCTTACTTCTCAACAATGGAGTTGGAGTGTAGCAGTTAGTAGTGGTAGTGCTATGGGCAGCATGATGTAGCAATTTGAGAGGGAGCTGCAATAAAGATGTGGCAGTTTCAGTGGTAGTGACATGGGCACCAGTACAGAAAGCAGTAGCGTAATGGATGGAGGGTAGCAGGCCAAGCATAAAAAAGACAGAGATCAACAATGAGAACTTGTCATACATGGTGCGGATGTATTACTAGATCACACTCCATGCTAAGAGGGAGTGTAAATATTTTGAGTGTTGAGGTAGCATCAAGTGTGCTCTAGCCCTAAATTTTTTTAGAGGGTCTAAGACACAAAAGACCTCGAAAATCCAAAAAGCGTTTGGATAAATTTCATTTAATGTGTGAGATATTAAAATAATTAATTTTTTTAATGGGGACCCTAAGTCTAACTTAGGGAATTATAAAAATTAAAGTTAATTAATTAAACACATGTGATGAAATGTTCTAAGTGACGTGTATCAAGCAGTTTTTTAATCTCAGTCCTCGATAAGAGATTAAATCATGGTCTTTGATGTGTCAATGAAAAAGTATAAGAGAAATGCTTGAGGGTCAGCTAGAGACACACACATGGAGGGAGCGCTGAGAGACTAAGGTGGAATTATAGGGTGGGTTTGATAAGAATTTCCATAAGAGTTTCTCTTGCAGCGAGGGGTTGTATTAGCTAAGGGGATGATATGATCCCGGAGCCAAGAGTCATCAAGAGGCATAGGAGCACCAACCAAGAGTAGCTCAGAGGAAGCTGAGGCTACGCAGCAGCTGCATAGCGCAAATGGTTTCAGCCACTATTTAGGTGCTACGCAGGCCCAGGAGGGGCAGTGCTGTAGCTTCAGGAGACCCATAGGGTTACGCAGAAGCCATCCACGATAGTGTAAGGAATCTCTCACCTAGTCTGGGGTTACAAAGTCCCCTTTTGAGCAATGCAGGGGCACGTACAAGCTATTAGGGCTAACGTAGGAAGCTTTAGAGATGCATTGGGGTTTCTAGAGGCAGAACAAGAATGACTTCTGTAAATCCCATTTGAGCATGTGAATGAGTCCAGTCTTCAATGTCCAGAACAACAGGTATTGTTGCGGATCTATTTTTCTATGTCTGGTTAACCAGAAAGGTGCCCATATTTCTTGTACTTAGATTATACATAATAATAATAAACCCTCATATCTGTTGCATCGATTTTCCCACATTGGGTTTTTCTGGGGACATTTGTCCAAAACATATGTGTGTCACTTTGTTGAATGAGCATAATATTTAGTAAATGATCTATATGTGTGTAGGATGTTATTTGTGTTTACTTTGGTATTTTATGAATATTTTCTGAAAAATAACTTGTATAATTTAATCACAAGTAGGAGAAATCAAGATACTACAGTAGGATTTCTGTATTATTGTAGTAAGAAATTTTCACACCCTGAGATGCCAGTTTCGCCGAGTCGAGAATGGGGACCAGATGGTACTATATATTATGGTCAATTTAGTTTTTTTAGAATATGTATGTGGTATTGTTTTGTAACTTTTGGTATGCAGATATAGCACCAGTGAGCTGACATGGTATATGGGATGACCCGTGGCGCCTGGGGCTATGGAGTCTAGTGGAGTGAGAGGAGACCAGAGACCTAACTATGAGGCTTTGGTCGAGTATGTCTGACACATATGTGAGCTAAGGTTGTCTAGTGTATGAGAGCGTAGATGGCATGATCTTGAGGACCTGTACATTGAGGGATGTATAGGGCTACTTTCTGAGTGGTGAGGGGTCATGCGGCGCATGGAGATGGTTGGACAGCTAGTTCAGGATTTGTGGGCTGGTGGAGCCAAGCCATTGGCTTGAGACCCTCCAGATAGTGATTGCATATAGGGGCATGTGGTGCCCCCAGTTTTGATTTTTGTAACATGCTATGGCCATGTCGAATGTATTTAGAGTAGTGGACTCCAAACATTATGATTTTTTTGATACATAATATGGATATGCATCTTTTTATATATGACGAGTATATGGTTTTCCATTTTTTTTATGATTTTCTTCTGTTAAATGAATGTGATAAGTGTCAATGTAGGATATTATTTGCAATGCTATGTATATAGTGATTTTGGGCTCTAGGAACCTGACTCAATTTAATGGTTTCAAATTCACGCACTAAAATCTTCACTCATAAATATCTTCTAAAAATGACATGGTTATTCACACGATACATGCCATTCAATTGCATGACAAGAATAAAGGAATCTAAATGAACGTGAAGATGAAGGATGCGATGAGCTAGGCCATCGACTAACAAACCTATCAATGTATCATATTCTACCTAGTTATTGGTGGCAGATCAAATGCATATGCCATTGGAGAGGACTAACGAATGCAAGGGGGTAAAAATGGCACAAGCTTCCAAGGCTATATTATGGGAGAAACAACTTTCACCATCAGTATAGCCGATATACAGTGTGGATGATAGATCCATTTGAAAGGCGCCACAAGACAAAAAATGAGATGATAATGAAAGCTACCTAAATTCATGACAAAAATAAAACATGCATGTGAATGGGATATGCTATGAGTAAAATTTCATGAGGTAGAGTGCATTGTGATGGCTATGAAGGAGTTGGCCTTCTAAATCCCCTAGAAGGTATGCCCCTTTGCCAAAATCCTTACTAATAATTTAAGGTCCTAGCCATAATGAGTCAAACTTCCCATGACCAAGGACATCATGAGTCTCATCATATACTAGAACAAGACCGCCTTCGTGAAAGGTATGAGGGTGTAATTTCTAGTCATATTTAGTTTTGGTGCACTTCTTGGCCGCTTCGATGGTTTGCAATGCAACATGATGGTATTCGAAAGCATGCTCAAGCATGATAAGTATTTTTTCTAAAGTTTGGGTGTCAGGGAGAAGCTAGACTGCTAGGTGAAGGGAGGGGATTTCACACTCAATCGGTAAGAATTCCTCCTCACCCAAAATGAGGTGGAAAGGAGTAAACCCATTGGCAGTTTTAACAAAATTTATATAGGCCCACAAAGCAGGGAAGAGCATAAGGTGCCATTTGTTTTTGTTCTTGTCCATCATCCATTAAAGCATAGTTTTAAGGATTTTATTGACTGCTTCAACTTTTCCATTACCTTGGGGATAATAAGAAGATGAATATTGTTGCTCAAATCCTAACATAGAGGATAGATCGTGCCATATATCAGCTTTAAAATGTCTTCCATGGTTAGAGACCAATTTTTTTGAAACCCCGAATTGAGTGATAACAAGGTTAAAGAAAAAGAGAGTTGCAGTAGTCGTTGTGTTATTGAAGGTTGGCATGGCCTCAGTCCATTTGGTGAAATAGTGAACCACCATTATGATATAATTATCATTACCAGTAGATGGAATTCGACACTCCATAAATTCAATGGCCCACTTATATAAGGGACCGACTGATATGACAGGATGGAGGGCAGTAGGTGGAGCTCATGCCTTTGGGGAGAATAGTTGGCAATTGGAACAATGCTTGACTGCTTCAATGGAATCACCAAAGATACAAGCCCAACAATACCCAACGCACATGAATTTATTGGAATTTTCCAAACCGAAGAGGTGGCCACCAGAAGCGCTGCTATGGTATGCAAGAAGGACTTTCTTAGCTTCAGTGCGCATGAGACAACGGCGAAGGGGAGAGTCAATATTGCAATCGACGATAAAGATCATCACCAATGAGAAGGTAGCGAGGGGCCTAGTGTCAAATACATCATCGAGCATCACGAACAAGATGGGAAGCAAAATTTTGGGTTCGCAAATAGGTAAGGATGTCACCATACCAAGGAATTTCCAAAGTAATGGAAAATAAGTGCTCATCGAGTAAATCATTATTAACCAGATAATTACGCGTACCAGTAGGAAATTCAAAAATGAGTTCAACAAGGGATAAACCTTTCTTACTCTTGTGTGTGAAAAATTCAATATTTAACTCTTGAAGGATAACGATCCAATAGGTATACTTCCCATTGATGATTCCTCAACTCAATAGTAAATCCATGGGGTTGGAATTCGTCATGACCTTGGTGGAACACGTAAGGATATAATGATGAAGTTTTGGACCGAGAACACAATAGTTAGCTCCAACTTATATTCATGGGAGTAGGCCACATGGGGTCCGACATGTTTCTCACTGACATAATAGATTAAATACTCATTTCCGGTGTCATATTCCTGAATAAGGACCCAAACGACTGAATGGGTGGAAGCTGAGATGTACAAGATGAAATCCCTCTCAAATTTAGGAGGAATAATCAAGAGTGGAAGTGAGAGCATGTTTGAGGGAATCAAAAGAATTTTGATCATAGTCATCCCAAACAAATGAAATGTTAGATCTAAGGAGTCTTAGAAACCCATGGGTAGTGGTGGCATAGTTAGGGACAAACTGACGAAGGAACTTGGCTTTGCCTTGGAGGATTTTTAACTGGCGCAAGGTACGAGGAATGGGAAGCTCAATAATGGTTTGAACTATGAGGGGGTCAAGTGTTATACCATATTTGGAGACAATGAAGCATAAGAGACAGTTGGTGGGAACACAAAAGAGACATTTCAGAGGGTTGAGACAGATATTATACTTGTGACATCGGAGAAATACATACGCAAATAATGAATGTGTTGCGCTCGATGCCTAGAACAAGAAGTGAGGTCCTCAAGGTAGGAAAGGGTAATATGAGCCAAATAATGGAAATAGTATGACATGGCCTGCTGGAAGGTGGTTTTGGCATTCCTTAGGCCAAAGGCATGACCCTATAAGAAAAATTTCCACACATACTAATGAACGCAATTTTTAGCATATCAACACGGTGGATAAAAATATAGCTATACCTGTAGAATCCATACATAAAGGATAGAACCTCATGCCCTGCACACTCATCAATTATTTGATCAATAAACAATGGGGAAAATTTGTCTATAGGAAAATATTTTTTCAGGTCACAAAATTTAGTGCAAACACGAATGGTGCCTTGTTTCTTGAGAGTCAGAACCAGGTTATAAACCCAAGTGATGGATTCAATGGGATAGATAAAACCAACCTGCTTGAGCTTATTGATTTCAGATTTGATATCCTCTTGTCTGGAAGGATTCATGGGTCTCAACTTTTGATGGGCACGACTGGCATCAAGCCATGTATTAATATGGCGTTCGACAATGGCGGGATCAAGTCTGAGCATCTCTGAATAGGACCAGGTGAAAACATCACGAAATTCCTTGAATAGCTTAGTGTAAGCCTAAATTTATTTTTGGGTGAAATGTGCCCCCAAGGTAATGTTTTCTTCTATCCCTAGTTTATTGGAAATGTTAATTTTAATGGTAGGAGAGATATTGGCCATATTTCCTTCTTCGAAAGAATCTAGTGCAGGAATGGGATTTTTAAACCAATCAAATTCATCGTGGATGAAGTCTTTAGAATCCACAACATACTGGTCATGGGACTGTTAAGGAAGGAAGTATGCATGATGGTGCATATCATCTGAGGTAAAGTCAGGGGTGGTCAACACTTCCATAATGACTTAATCAAAATTAAATATGGGAGGACTACCAAAATAGATACCACATGACATGGTGGGGTTACCTGACACATCATCATGAGAGACATGGTTCACATATGCATCTCTACAGAGAGTAGACGAAGAGCTAGTAGATGAAACATTTTCCAATGTTGAGACCAAGGTTTTTTCTGAAGTTGGTTCGACCGAAACAGAAGCGGATGCCCTAGAGGGGGTCTTCCACCATGGATCTCATGGATGACGATATATAGAGAATAGCGACCGAAGAGTCCATCATCTCAACATCGGGGGCAGGTATCACAATGGGTGCATAAATGTCCTCTGGTTCTGCTGAAGCAGAGCTCACAAGTAGAGGGGTACAAGATCCACTACAAGTGACCTCTATTTCGTGAACTATCTCAAGGGTATCACGAGAGTCATCAATATGGGGACAAAGATGAGAATAGGGGCCATTAAGTTCACAAAAAGCACAGTGGTGGTTCATGCACAATTATTTGAGTTTTTTAGTTGAATCAGGTAAGGTAACATGGACCTCTAGGATGTCATATTTAGGAAATGTCTCGTTGACCACAATTTTGAGATGAGGAAGCTCAAGACAGTTACGGGTGGCATGCCCAAAAACATCACATGAAGCGCACGAAGGTGACTACTTTGGAGGCTTATGAGGAGCAGGAGTTATTTGGGGGGCCTTGTCCTTAGGTTCATTCTTTTTGGCTTTTCCCCCCTCACCAAATGCTTTCGCAATAGAAGTAGGTTCCTATTGAGGTGGCCGAGGCACTGAACCAAAGGGAGGGGTCACAGAAACCAGTTGAATTGAGGTCAAAGAGGTATATGGTTTGAGCTGACCAAGAAGAGTGTTTGCTCAAGAGATAAATGTACCAGACTTGGATCCCTAAGGTCAAATTGGGAAGTCTCAACGTGTCCATAATAGGCACTGAAAAGATTCCATAGGGGGATCTAGAAACGATATCTGACCGGAAGGGTAATGGCCTTGCGGAATGGCTCCCAAATGGTTATGGATAGGGGGCATCGTTCCCGGTTGAAAAATGTTGGGAGAGACACCAGCAGAATGAGAAGGTCCTTAAGGAGAAGGTCTTAAAGGCTATGTCGAGTGAACAACAATAGTTTTCACTGGTGTTGACTGTTGGCTAGTTGAACAAGACTGCTTTTGTCTAGCTCGAGACACTTGTAGTATGAAAACACTCGATGAGTTGGGCTAAGTGATAAGAGGGGGCATCCACGAAATGAACCAATTAATATGGAATCCTTATATACTCCTGGTGAAACATTGGTGAGAGGTATGAATGATTTTTTATTGGCCATGGAAGGTATGGTAGGCTTATGAGTGGTTTGAGACTTCAGTTCGTAATATATCAACTTATCGATGGCGATGATATTTCCATTATGAGAAAAACACATCTTACGGTGGACAATAGATGTGAAAAATTACATCGCATAGGTATAGATACGGCCCGAGAGGATATTGTAATCCAATGGGGTGTTAATGGCTTCTTTGTGAATACAAATAGTTGTGCCCACAAGTATGACGAGACAATTGTGAAACATGCCAAGGGGTTGAGAAGGGTGACCGTCCCAAGCACACAAAGTGATGGTGGATGGGGAAAGTTGGGTGATCCGATGTTATTCCAAATAAAGGCGGACATCACACAGGTGGATGCACCCTCGTCAATGATACATCTCTAAACATGGGAATTACGAATCTTGATTGGTATTTTGAAGGAAACAAACAAAGGTTAAGGGGGATGTTCTAATTTTTCAACATCCAGGATGATCAAATGATCATCTGAATGATCCACAATGCCAAAATTATATATTAGATCTTTTTGTTGTGATGGGAATGACTGGAGGACTTCCAGTGTTGACATGGAAGCAGGTAAATATGCTAAGTTATCTACTATGCTATAGGTGTGGGCAGCTTTGGTGGAAGCATAATTTCAGTGTAATGTCCCTTTTTGGATCTTGTCAATGACCTCTTCCCTAGGTTGAGGGATCTGTAAGGGAACATCGGGTGTCTAAATGGACTCTGTGGAAACTTGGTTTGGTACTCGGCTGCAGGCGAACTAGGTTTCTTGTCAAATTGGCACGACCAGGTGTGAAGGTTTACATAAATGGTATTTACCTCTTCAAAATTCGTAATGAGAATATCATAATCAGGGGTACCAGACTATGGAGGTTGAGGAGCATCCTGACCTTGAGGTCATTGGGCAGCAACATATCCTTACCGAGGGAAAGGATTAGTGAACAAAACTAGCTGTGTTAGTGCATTGTTTGGAGGAAGTGAATTAGTGGCTTGTTGTCCTCTAGACGCTGCTTGGGATTCCCACAACTATCAAATCTGGGGTAAAGTGTGAAAATCATGATTATAATGGCCATGGACACCACAACATGAACAATTCTTGTTCGTACGAAGAGGCTTTTTCTTCTTGGGTTGATCGCCCTGTTGCTGGTTTGTAGTGTTAGGCTGCTTCTCTTGGGGTGTGTTTGGTTGATTAAATTGGCACCCTTGGTTACCATACACTATTTGGTTCTAGTTTCCTTCCCTCTTATTATTTTTCTTTGAATTAGGAGGATTAGTTGCACTCTGTTGTGCATACACCTGAAGTTGAGGAGGAGGTGGCTACTCTGGCAGAGGTTGAGAAGGCATGAGAGGCTGGGGCGCTGATGCTGGAGGGGCTGGAGCACCGGGCTATGGTTAAAGATAGAAATGAGGTTTAGAAACATTGGGGTAAATATGTTGAGCAATATATGGCCCTGGAATCGGTTGATGCAGTTGGGAAAATTCATAAGGCGTGCTTTGACTCGGATACATGCTTTCAGGAGGGGGATAAGTGTTGGAGGAACTGGCCCCCCCTGAGACAAACCATAACCCATGGAAGGATGATTATATGGATGTGAAAGAGATCCAATGATGATGTCGATAGTCAGATATTCCTCTGGTGCATTGGCAGCACCAGGTCTAGGAAGATATGGTATGTAATATTCCCAAATGGGGAATGCAACAATAGAAAGTAGATTTGCAGAAAAATAACGCAGTTCATCTAAGAGACAGTAGGAGGCCAATAAATATACCTTTAAAATGTATTTACAGCATCAAATCAGATATAAAAGGTGGTTCATAAGATGCATACTGGAAATACAAGTCAGCAAATGAAGAAAATCCTCAAAAAGAGGTGATGCAACATGTATATGGATTGGAAATGAATTTACAAATTTATTTGATTAGACTGCAGCAACTGAAGATTAAAATTTAGATCTAGAGCATATAAGTGCATGAGAACTTAGATCTATAACAGATCCATACACTATAGAGGCTCCTCTTTCAATCCCCCCTTGGGTTTTAAGCAAAACACCATGTGCAAGTAGTAGATCTAAGATCCAAGTCTGCAGATCTGTAGAAATATTCAAAAAATTTCAGAAATATACAAAATTATTCAGATCAGATCTGATATGGACAAGAAATTAGGTCTTCTTCAATGGATCCCCAAGGTGAAGGGCAGATCCCCAACACTTGAAAACCATCTCTCCAAATGGTGTGCCAAAACACCCTGCAACAACACCTACAGGAATAACACATATCTAGAAGAAAAAATGTGTTGTAGGGTATATAATATGTTTTTCCACGTGCCAAGATCATAAATTGAAGCCCAAGCACTCCAATACACTCCTCCCAATGCAGTAGAAGCCTCCTCCAATGAAAAATGGCACTGAAATGATCTATATCTGAATAGATCTAGCCTCCACTTGTTGCAACTTTCAAAGACAACCAAAGCCTCAACAGGATCTGTGTTGTAGTTGGAAGAAGAAGCTTGGCCTTTAGCCAGATAGTGGACTATGCAATACAATACTCCTCCAAGAGATTACTCAATGGAAAGAGGTCGGATTCCTGATCAGGAACACCCAATGCTAAACAACATTTGCAATCTAGGCTAAACAACTAAAGAAAGCTCTATGTCTAAATAGACAAGATATCAAAATATCATAATCATCGACCTTCTCATGTTGCGTTCCCCTTTATTTTATAAGATGAGAGCTTGAAAAACCCTAAACCAATTTCAATGAGATTGCTTCTTTCACACAAGGCGTCTTCAGCTAGAACTGCGTTGTGGCTCATTGATGGCCACTCCTCCATGACAGAGATATAGAATTGGTCAAGGTTGACCTAGTCAAAATATCCAGCCCCTTTCACACCTAAGGGTGCTTGCTTACATAGTCAAGATTTAGCCTTTTTCACATTTGGCATTGATTTATTCTTTATTAGGAGTTTTATGGACCTCCTTTACACTTTTATTCTTTAAACAAAGACAAAAAGAAAAAATGAATATTCCAATTAGCTTAGGACTAATTTGGAATATTACATGGTAAAACGGTATAAACATAACCAGACTAGGCATTTATCAAGTCATATTTCAACGCGACTTTGAGAGATTATTCCTTTGTCTTATGAAAGTGAGATGCAACATCTTTAACAATGGAAGGAAAAAGAGTTATGAGAAACCAATCCATATAGATACGATCGTCGACTGTAGGAGCTCAACACAATCTCCTAGTTCTATGTCATTCTTGGGCATGGTCAGAAAGGCGGGTCCCAGAATTTTTACGAAATGTGGTCAACAATTAGGTACCGATATCATCATGGAGAGGTAACTGGAAGTAGGATAGAAACACTTTAGAAAGGTTTGAAAAAGTGGAATGAGACGCAGAAGTTTGGTCAACATACCACTTTGTAGCTTTTCTAGTGAGCATATGTTGGAACAAATGAAGGTGAATGGAGTCATTAGTAATGGAATTGGACGAACACAACATGCGAAAGGAGAGGAAATGATTATTAGGGTCCTCTCTAGCATTTCCTTCAAACCTGGGGATGTCGGAAGGAAGCTTATTTGGCATAGCATGCAAACCTCGATTGTGGAGTATAGGGTCATTGGTTGACTGGCTGAAATCAGGAAGGATTAAACCTGCCATGAAAGGTATCAAAGGAGTAGTCAGAACAATTTTGGTAGTGCCTCCAACATTAGGGCTAGGGGATCCACCATCTTGAGGACCTACAACTGCATTTGTGTGTGACATGATGATGGTACGAGGGTGAGGGGAACTAGGTTCATAATCAGAGGAAGATCCTGATGAACCAAAATCACAATCGATATGGGGACTCGACGAAGGACTAACTCAGTATTCCTAATGGAAACTAAGGGTGAAGGCCTTGAAGTCTCTAATATAAATGACTTGGGGTGAAATGATGGCAAGTCACGTAAGACACGAGAAGGTTGAAAAGTGATAAACTAAGGCTAAATGAGGCAGATTAATTAATTATGATGTTTATGTCTTGGTTTGGAGGTGTAAACCAAGCACTCTTCGCTTTAGCTGGGAGTGTATGCAAGACATGTGGTAATTTTAACTAAGCCCAAATGATTGTATAAATAAAAAATAAAAAATGTTGAATTACTGTAAATAAAACTGAAACAACAGTAAAATAAACAGCTACAAATGCATGAATTGAACCCAAAAGAAGGCTTCCCGAAAAACTAGTCTAAAAGGTCGGTAAAATTGACAGAAAAAAAAATATGGCCAAAATACCTAAGGTCTAAGGGACAGGGATCTAATGAATCAGATTTGATTGAAAATATGCAAAAAACAACAAGAAACTGGAGGGAAAAAATGTTGCAAAATGGGAGGCGAAAGGTTAAAAACCTAAGGGAAACAAGGGAACCCTAAGGGAAATAAAACACGAAACTCAAGAGGGGGTTTTGGATGTAATAATAACCAATCAAAAGGGACCTGAAAGTTAGATAGATCAGACCCTGAAATAATGGCTGAAAGCGCTACAAATCTTAGACTACCTACTCAGCTAAACCCCTCCTAGAAAGGTGGAAGTGTACTGAGATCCTAAGGGGTTTGGTTCTACTTCAAGGAGATGAAATGAGCATATCCAAGCCTAAGACAGGTTGAGAAAGAGGTCAGACAACCCAAAACAATGCTTGCGAAAAAACCTGACGGTAACAGAAAAAACTCAGAAAAAATTTGCAGCTCGCAGGTACTGACCTGTAACATGTGTAAATCGTAGTTTCTGGGCTAATAGGTGTGAGTTCAAGTCAAAATCATAGGTTTTGGGTAAAAAAGTGTGAGTTCGAGTTCCTATATCCTCGAGCAACAGGTTGCAAAAAAATTGTCTTCTCTGGCGTGGCTGATACCTGTTACCTGCGAAAAACACACGAAAACACTGAGAAGTTAGAATTTTTACTATTTTAGGGCATAACATTTAAAAAAAAACCTTTAAGAGACTGAAAATAGTTGAATAAAAACCCTAGTCACTGAATTTGCTGGTCACACAAGAATCTGAATTACGACACTGGAGTCGTCATTTCTTACCATAAATTCTTGATGCATGTGTACGAAAAGAGCTCACTTTAGTTGTGTGTGAAAAAAAACCCTAACAAAATAAATAGCTACCTAAATTATTTGGATATGCAATCGATAGTTAAAACAAATGCTACAAAAAACCCGATCTATGTTGTAACAATAGTTAAACAGTGAAAATAAATAAGAACTTCTCCATGCATCCAATGGAAAAGACAATATTTAATGAATTTTGAATATATTATAACACCTAGGAAGGGAAAAAATAATAATGTTACTAGTCCCTCTCAATGGGATGGGTTCTTGGCTATCCTCAATGCTTCAGATCAAGAAGTTTCTGTCTCTCAATGGTGCAGAAAACCCAAAATGTATTGAACTCTATGGGAGCTCAAGAAGCAAAGAAATAGTAGCAGCAATGAGAATGATCAAAGTGTGACAATGAAAGTGATCAAAGTGAAGAATGAATGGAAAACCATCCTGTTTATAACAAAATATTGATTTATCCTCGATAATGGCGAATAATAAAATATTATTAACCAAGATCTAGATGTAACCGCTTGAAATATTTTATTATATTTTGTTGGAGGGAAAAGGTATTTAAATTGGTTAAATACCTTTATTTAGAAATAATAAACAAATAAATGATTTATTTATCATTTCAAGAATGAGGTTAAGGAACAATTAACAAATAATGATTTGTTTAATTATTACTAGTTTATTTAGTCAAATTTAAGAAGGAGTAATAGCTAAATAATGATTTAATGAATTAGTTCTAGAGAAAAATAATATAAATAATGATTTATCTAATTATTTCTCATAATTGGGTTGATTATGACCAGGAATATTATTTAAGCATTGGTTTAATTAATTATTCCTAGAGGAAAATCAAATAAATAAAAAAATATTTAATTATTCCTCGCAGGGTTTCTTCTTTTAAACAGAAATAACTTAATAAAATTTGGTTTATTAAATTATTTATTAGTGAAAGCAATTTTACTATGGTAAAATTGGTCTTACATGGTGCACTTCGATCATCTAATTTTAAATGGTTATATGACCAAATTTTAGTGATAAAAATGACAAAATCGTACAGGCATACGAAAAACAAGCAAAATTAAATGCGGAAATCCTTCAGACTTTGTCAGTTTTGTAGTGACAAGAACCACTTCTAATCAGCTATAGACAAGAGGATGGGAATAATGGGGGATATGGTAGTAGTTTTCATGGTGGTCACACGTTAGATAGATATGACAGGATTAGAGATGGAATGTTCTTGGACACTCCAGATTGGAGGGGTGATAGAAACAGGTAGAGAACCACTGTTATGTTGGATATGTGGCAAGCATCATTGTAAGAGGGATTCTATATAGTATCAGGGTGGTAGACCACAACTCTATAGTGTGTAGGAGGCACAAAAAGTTGGGGATGTTGGTCATAACATTCCTCAGATTTATGCATTTGTGGAAAACAGGCAGGCAGATCATCAAGAATCTATCATTGAGATGGATGGTAAGCTTTGTGATCAAGTTGTTTCTATATTCATTGATCCTGCATCCAATTATAGTTATCTTTGCTAGTGTATTTGGCTAGTTCATGCATAATATTAGTTAGTGTAGTTGGCTATAGGTATAAAGAAAATATTTCACCATTGGGTAAGAGCTTGTGCATTTGAGTTGAATGGAATGTATATAAAAACACACTTGAACATATTTCCATTAGGATCATATATTATGCTATTGGGTATGGACTGGATATATATTCTCATAACCAAGGTGGATTTTTATGACAAGGCCATTGAGTGCTTGGATGAACATGGGGAAAAGAGAGTTTTACAAGGAAAGAAGAAAGCCACATAAGTTAGGATGGTGACAGATATGCAAGCCAAGCTTAGTCACAAGAAAAGGTGTGTGTTATTTGTAGTACATGTCTCTTGTGACAAAGGTAAGGAAGTTAAGTACGCAAATGTTTTGAGGATGTACATTTCAGGATGTATTTCCTGCAGATATTTCAAAGTTTCCACCTCACAAGCACTAGTAGAAAATGATGAAATCAGTGAATTACTACTAAATTTGAGCAATTTTAAGTGACCAAACTAAAACTGACTAACTTAAATGACTAATTTAGTCTAGGGATAAAATATACGACTAGATAAGGAGTGACTAAAATAAAAGAAACTAAATTAATGAATAATTTAGTCTAGGATTAAAATATATGACTAGATATTAAGTGACAAAATTAATAATGATTAACATAAATGACTATTAGAGTCCAAGAATAAAAATATGACCAAATAACAAGTATATGAATTAGTCATTTACCTTAGTAATTTTTAATTGTGTCACTCCAAAAATGGAAAATTTCAATTTTGATATCGAAGTGTTATATTTCACTACGAGAGTTATGAATTCACCTACAGTGTTAAAATTTAGAGACAAATGGGTCTTTGAATCCATCGACAGTGTTAAAATCATGAATACCCTTTTGTCTCTAAAGTTTAACACTGCAGATGGATTCATAGACCCCCTTATTGGAATCCATATCTAATCCAGGAGGATCTTGTTCAATGAAGTTCAGCAGAGAGGTCAAATCAACTCCAGAAGTATGATGTCTGGGTTAGTCTTCAGTATTGTCAATTCGCTAGTGAAAAGGTCCTTCAGTTGTTATGGTCGTCATATTTTTCGAATTTTTGTTGAGAAAGTGTAAAAGGGGTTCTAAACTACCTATGGTGAAATACCTTATAAATGTAAATCTAAAGCCCTAAACATCTAATTCCTATTCCTAAAGTCCTAAACACCTAAGCCAAGTTCTAGCACAATCAAAATAAATAAAAAAATTAGTAAAGTCCAAAGGATAAAGTATTAGACCTAGTGCTAAAACAATGTATTAAGACTAAGTATAATACTTTCAGAACTAAACATTAAACCATGTATTAGCCTTTCGGACTTTGTGTTATAAAACCCAAAAAAAAACAAATTAAAACAATGTTAAAATAGTGCTAGCCTAACCGCGCTAAAACCATGTCAGAGTTTTTAATAACATGTGAAAGTTTTGACTTAGATCGTGGCAGGAGATGTTATGGATATGACCGCCAGCTGTAAACTGCATAGAGACTGTGTCGAGATTTAAAAGACATATGAACATGTCATAAACCGCAACGGATAAGAGTTAAGCCAGAACGACTAGGCCTAGCCGTAACCACCGGGATCAATCACCTAAAAATCCGCCTATTCACATGCAACGGTTATTCAAGCACACCAAATTAGCCTAACCATCGGGATAAACTTTATTATAAAGTTTATATATGGGTTTTTGTATTTATTAATGCGCTAAGGTCAAACAACCTTTATCCTAGGAATTAATTAAGAGATGGGAATCAAACCCAATCACCTAATTTGATCAACCTAATGCTAAATTTGGTATTCATAGGTTCGAGTTCAGCCTATAAATCCATGACAAATAAAATCAAAGAGGACATGGAGATATTGAGAGAATTTGGGGTTAGTTTCATAAGGATAGAGGTAGTTTTGTTTTCAGCATAGCTCCACCGTCCGGAGGTGGAATTGAGTGTAGAGACATGCATTGGAAAGCTGAGAGAGAGAGCTTCCTGTTTTCAGTGACCAGAAGTTCTTGTGAGCATAGTCATTCTCGTGTTTTTTCTGTGTAAATATTTCCTCGGATCAATCCTAATAAGGAGATGTAGTCCACCAAGGATGAACTCTGTAATCAACTGTTTGCTTCTTCTTCTCTCTGTTTTATGTTGTATTTCAACCATTTATTTGCTGCTAGTTTATGTCATCTTTCATTTAAAAACTTTCTTCAGTTAACAATCAATCTTAAGGAAAAACTAATAAAACTACCTCATCACTTAATCGATCACATTCAGATCATTTTTGGTATCAGAGTGGGTTGTGTTTTGTAGTTTTTTTTTGAGTGGATGTTAACCAGGTTGGGATTGCAAAGTGGAAAAGGTGAGCTTGAGGAATTTGATCTGGATATTGGAGAGAAAAAATTCTCTTATCAATCGAGGATGACAGGGACTGAGAATGGTGAGATTCCTGAAGCTCCTGAATCGAAACCCATGGATGAGAATCAAATCCATCAGATGTTTTTAAACATGCAGCAGATGTTGGCAGAATTATATTAATATAAGAAGATGAGAGATGCAGCCTCATCGTCGGAGGCATCAAATAAGGACAAGGGTAAAGGAAAGGAAAATAAACCTCCTTCTCCTCCATCATCTCCATCATCATCATCATCTTCTTCTACTTCTAGTTCTAAATCAAAAAAAAAGAAAACAAACTTAAGAGTCCACTTTGGAAACTTGATGTTAAGTTCGAATTACCTATGTATGACGGTGAAATGAACCCTAAGAAACTAGATAATTGGGTAAAATAGTTAGAAGTATATTGTCGTATTCAAAATATTACTGACAATAAGACAAAGATCCAATTAGATACTCTTAGAATGGGGGGTACTGCTTTGATCTAGTGGGAAAGTAAGACACAGATAGATTTAAAGAGTAAAGGAAAAGTTATCACCTCATGGACTAAGTTTTTGAAAGCTCTAAAGAAACAATTCTATCCGTTGGGTCACACACAGCAAGCTATTATTGATTGACAGCGCTTGCGACAAGGTAAGGGATAGAATGTTCAAGAGTTCACACAGGAATTTAGAAAGAAATCATTAGCACTTGGTATTCCTTTGGACACAAAAGAAACTTTGTTAAAGTATATTAGCAGTTTACATTCATATTTGTAGCATACATTGTTAATGTTCAATCCTAATGATTTTTATGAAGTTTGTGTCCAAGCTATTCATGTCGAATCAGGTGGTAGACCATTCAAGTTGACACCAAAGGCATCCAAGCAGTGGGAAACCAAAGACAACAAAAATAAGGGCAAGTCAAAGGGAAAGAAGACTGCCACATCTCAGAAGGAAGAAGAAATACCTACCTATACTCATTTCCAAAGGATCGACCATGATGAAGCTAGGTGTTGGAAACTTCATCCAGAACTCAAGCCAAAAAAGTTCGAAATGAAGAAGGGTGAAAAGAAGGTTGAAACAACATTCTAACAAGGCTTGGACTTGGGATCCGATTCAGGTGATGAAGGCAAAATCACTGCTACGGTTACAACAGGTAAAACTTCTGATACTAGTACTTATGCTTCTTCAAACATCAAACAACTGAATGAAGATAAAAGAGTCGAGTTATTTCATATAAGGGTAACTTCAAAACATACAAATATAGATACATTGTTTGACACAGTGCCATAGGAAAATTTGATTTCTGAATCATTGGTTAACGAATTGGGTTTAAAAACACATAATCATCCAAAACCATATCCTTTAGGGTGGTTAAAGGAAAAAACCCAAATTAATGTTACCAAAAAGTGTCAGTTACAATTTTCAATCATAGCTAACTATATCGATGAAGTGGATCTAGATATGATACTGTTAGACATATGTGGAATTGTTTTGGAAGCCCTTATCTCTATGATCGTGATGTAGTATTTTATAGGAAAGAGCATATGTATCATCTCAAGAAAGATGGTATTAAATACATCGTTTGGGCACATGAAATAAAAAATCACTTGAATTTAATTAATGTTAATAAGATGAAGTGCTTAATAAGTTCATGTAAGAGATACATACTCATGTTGGTAAAAGAGCAACATAAGGATATTAATGATGCTTGTTCAGGATGTGAATATTAGTATGAAGGTAATTTGGTTAAAAAGGTAGATTCATTTCAAGATCTAGTTAAAGAACCAAAACATCTACTTCATAAAAAGTAAATACAACATGAGATGCAATTGATGTCTGTTGCCCCTCTTTCTAGTGTTGGAATATATCACAAGACAGCTATAGAGCACAAAAAAATAAAGCAAAAAATTCCAGGGATGGTTGGAAAATACTCCATGTGACTAAATTCATTTCCATGTGGTTCACCCATAATTTTGGCTCATAAGAAAAACAGGACATGGGGAATGTGTGTCTATTTTAAAGTTTTTGATTGATTTAAGAAGAAAAATTTCACATCATTGTTAGATCATCAACAACTTGTTGTAGCCGCTACAACACCACCCAAAATTTTGGGTATATTTAAAATTTCGGTTTCCCCCGCTGCTCGCTTAGGCATTAAAGTCTTCCACCCGACCTGCAATCAACTACATCCTAGCGACCTATCACCAACCCCTCATGAGTTGTCTCGCCATCATGATCAAATGTCACTGTTGCAATCACGCCATATGTGGGAAGGATCATCCAACATACGCCCGAACACTCTTGTCGCATTCACGCCATGTGTAATGAGATTGCCATGCATACGTTTGAATGGAAACCTTTTGTGTATTGATGAATAAAAGCCTTCCCACTATAGGTCATAAAGCTGTTGTTTGAATACTTCTCTTAGGATTGTTAGTTTCATATGTTTTATCTGTGGTCACCATTATCAAAGAATAATTATGATGTCGTTATGTTCCACACAGGTCGACCCCACGAGTAACAAACTCCTCAGTCGTGTCACAACATCAAGGGAAATGAATTTTGCTCAACGACGAGGCCAAAGTTGCGGAACAGGGGAGGAGCAGGAGCAAACGATCGGTACTGTTAAAGGGAGGATAGTGTGATACATGTTGATCAAAGAGAACCTTCTATGTCACTGATGCAAAAGGCCTTCTTCACTAGTGCGCACCAGTTGCTTAAAAGCGCTCCGTTTGGAAATGTCCAGATCCTCCACCATACCATCTAAAGGGCGATGGGCGCACGCGAAGAAACATATTTCGCCACTTCGATGAGTCTAGCGTGACGTATAGCCCAGTGAACAAAGCCTACACAGAAGTTTTCTCTAGACACTGACAATCTCATTCGAGGCGTTCTCGTGCCGGGTAGCAGTGCGAAAGCATACGTGTTTCTGTGGCAAGTAAACGACACGGTTCCAAATAAGTGAAAGCATTCTTTGAGAAGCAATCTTTGTTGAAGCTAGGCTACACAGTGGACACACACTCGATAAACCCAGGTTATGGTTTTGATTTTATATAATTAAAACAAGGCAAATAAAAATCACATGGTGTCAAATCATAGGAGATCGTGGATGAGAAATACGTGAAACCGTTGCAAAGTGGGCACACTTCTGATGGACCAAGGTGGCATTTTGAAACATTAGGACAAGGCGCAAACATATGGTTTTAAAGCCATATAAGAGCACGGGTTAGAAACATATGAAAACCCATTACAATTGAAATCGAATATTTCTAGGATGGCGTTGATTTATAACGGTCAAAGTCATGTTCAAAACATGGAATGAGATGTCATGCCAAACACATAGTGATATTTTGTAATGACTTTGATGCGTTAGAAACATGGCGTAGACATGTATGGGCACGTGGCATCAAGCCAAAGGTTTGATAGTGGACAATGTACGTGGGAAACATGGCGCAAAACTACATGCACACGTTGAGTCAAACCTCTGATGGCACGTTTTGATTTATGTTAAAACATCTAAGGGAGGTATATATACATAAGGTGGTCAATTCTACGATTAAAATGGCGAATCGGGACTATGTGAAAACACGTTGCGTGGAGCCAACGTTCGAAGTCTACATTGCAGGGAGCCAACGTTCGAAGTCTGCATTAAAATAGTGCCCACTACTACCAAATCTCTAATAATAATACATTAGGAAACATCTATCCTCATGGAAAACCATGAGTAATTCATGTGGAATTCTCATTCAACGCGGCACAAATTTGAAAAATTCGTGGCTGCGGTCCAACAACGGGGAAGTTGGAAATACGTGTTGGGACCCACACATGAATTCAATCCCACTAACTCCTTGATGTTGTAATGATAACGCCAGAGAGTATCACCAACCAATTTCCAAGGTGGAGAAATCTGAAGCAATCTATGGCTTAATCGTTGCGGACGTGGCCTCTGTGAAATATCTGAATGGGGAGTTCCTCCTATAAATACGGAGAATGAAGAGCTGAGTTCAAACTACAAAGAACTTTCACTGCATTACTGCTCTTCCTCCTTAGCCTCTTAATACACATGGCGGGTGGCTTTTCAACCAAGGCATGAAGCGCAGTGCTTGACAATCGGTAACCATGTAAAACTGCCAAGCAAAGCATACAAGGAACGTTCAAGCGGCTCAAATGTTTTATGCCAAAGTGTTAGTCCATGACAAAACTCGTGGAGCGGACGCACATATATAATAGTTAAAATTTTACGTTCAAAGCATGGAGCCAAAGGTTCGAGGGTGGTTTTTCAAATCATGTTATATAATATTTAGTCAAACTTTGCGTTTAGACGGTGGAGCACAACCACGCGAATACGTTGCAAATGGGCGATGGTGCAGTTCTAATCCGTGGGCAGGTATGTATGTGTGCGATCAACTCCACATCGGAAAAATAGCACAGAATGCCATGGAGACATTGTAAATTGGTGAAACTGTCCCATGCTAGAGTTTTAGTCGTTGGAGCAAACACATATGGTATTCGCGTTTTATGATTGAGCAGGTCGCAGGGTCGCAGAGACAAAGCATTGCCCAAGGTTGTGACTCAGCCAGTTTGCGACCCAACGACCCCTTCAAGTCGCACGTTAGCTCAAGTCGGAGGGTCGCAGAACGGTCTGCCCATGGAGAGCTGCGACCCAAGAAATTATCCGACCCAGCGACCCATCAGAAAATGTAAATTCATGCTATAATCGATCGCCCACATGTTTCATTCACTGAAAAAGCTGCTGATGTGCCGCATGAAATGGACGGGCTACCCAATGCATGCTGCCATGCGCCAGCGATGATTGTGCTGCTATGCGCAGACAAGGGGGTGGAAAGTCATTAAGGCTTGGGAGCAGGTATATGACAAGTGGTCAGAGCTGCGTTTAGACGTGGAGCCAGACCTCATAAACAGGTCTACGATGGCAATGTACAAGTGGACGTGAACACAAAGGTTTTGCTGGCGAAGTTTCATTCCATGTTAAACGTTGGAGACATGGCGCAGAACCAACAATGGACACGTTGCATGGAAACAAATATCGATGGCAGGTATTCTTGCCGTAAAGGGGAAAAGTTGGCTAAATATATCCATTTCCCACAAAATGCAGAAGGTTCAGGTCTGGCTCCATTTGAATGTTGGCTAGGTTTGTGAGGAATCAAACAATGGCTTTACGTATTGAGAAA
The DNA here is from genome assembly GCA_034641835.2 of Pinus albicaulis. Taxonomy (NCBI): domain Eukaryota; kingdom Viridiplantae; phylum Streptophyta; class Pinopsida; order Pinales; family Pinaceae; genus Pinus; species Pinus albicaulis. Next base: position 1,372,695,417 of record CM076581.1, read on the forward strand.
CAACCGGAGAACGCAAGGAAAATTTCCGAAGTTTGTCATTTCATCCTCTGATTGAGAAAGGATATTATGCTGGTTTTCTTGGTCACCCAGGCCACCATTTACATTTCTCGTAGGCAAAAGGAGGGGTCTCTGTTCTTAACTTTCAAACCGGTTTTTGGCTCTTTCAAAGCACGTCGTTGAAAACACAAAACTTTTCAGCATAACCGTTAGTTTTGGCAGCGTGAAGTTACTCATCAGTCTTCCATGTTTCGTGTCACAATGCAAGTATACCCTCTGAATTACGAAAGTCCCAAATATTAATTGAGGATTTAATTCACCTTTCTGATGGGATTGAAGATGCAGAAAGACCTCATTGCTGATTTAGACTAAGCAATCAAATCTGCACCTGTCTAATACCAGCTGATTGATGCTTTGGAAACAAGTTATGTGAAAGTTCATGAAACCAAGTAAAATCTGAAATGGACATTTGTTGAGTTCATGGCTAGCTAGGGCGCTAGAGCATGTTTAACAGGCATCCAACGATGGCTAAATATTTGCGAAGATTTTTGGATCCCTTCCAAATTGCCCACAACTGTTAGAGGTCGCATGGAGTGATATCAAATATGTCATTTTAATTACACCAGTTTTCAGCTATATATCATTCTATCCAACAGATTTTGATCATGGAATCCATTGGACCATTACCAGGCAGAAAGATGTCGTTTTAAGCTGGGCTTCTAAACGTGGCAGATCTAAGGCATTTTACATCCACGGGCTGCCAGCACACTTGGAAGGAAAGAGTGAAGATGTAGATAACAAAAGGATTGTGTGTTGAAATGCGTGAAGGCTGCATTTCGAACTCGGTCTACAACCATACTAATCTGCATTTACAGCAGTTGAAGAGGCACAGAAACGGCCTACTCAAGCCATTCTCTCTGATAAAAAAGTCTTGACCACACAGGGGTCTAAATTTATTGTTCTTCGCTCTTGCAAATTAATTAAAATACCTTTAGCATTATTATTGTTTCAATCATAGAGATATGTGACCTATGTTATTTTATTGCAGGAAGAACCTTTCAGTCTGCACAAAGAGCCATAGTTTTCCTCAGAAAACAAGGAGACATTTTCAGAACAAGCAGATGCTGGTGAAACTCCAAATAACTCGCAGATCTGGCGAGGTCACAGGTCGCACGTCTGTGATTTTTTCGCCTTTTGCGACCCCGCAACCCAGCAACCTAGTCGCAAGGTCGTAGGGTCGCACCTATTCAGTTTTTCCACTTTTTGCAACCTAGCAACCCAGCGACCTAGTCGCAAGGTCGCAAGGTCGCATTTATTTGGTTTTCCTCATTTTTGCGACCCCGCGACCCAGCGACCTAGTCGCAAGGTTGCGAGGTCGCATTTCGTCGGTTTTCCACCTTTTGCGACCCAGCGACCCAGTGACCTAGTCGCAAGGTCGCAACGTCGCATATCTATGTTTTTTCCACCTTTTGTGACCCTGCGACCCAGTGACCTAGTCGCAAGGTTGCAAGGTCGCATTCTCTCATTTTCTTACAACTTGCAACCCCGTGACCCAGGCAGGTCGTAGGTCGCAACAGCATCCAGGTCGCAGGTCGCAACAGCGGCTCAGGTCGCAGGTCCCAAAAAAGACTGGGTCGCAAGGCAGCCCAACGGTCAGGAAGATGAAAGGTCAAGGAAGCCCAAAGAGCAAGTTTTGTTTTATAAATACTCCTTCGGGAGCTTGTAAAATGGCTTTTTCTGGAGGGAGACTCAAGAGCTACATAAAATTGAATTGAAAGATTATACTCTTATGCATATGAATACAGATACTTGTTAAAACCCCTTTGTTGGATGATGTGTTTTGCTGTGCGAACACTATGTGTATTTTCTTATACAGTTTCAAAACATCTTTTGATTAATGAAGCTGCCCTCTTTATAGCATCATTTATGCATCATGGCTATCTGTGTTTGTGTTGATGATGTTCAGTTTACCATTTTCTCTATTAATGAATGTTAATGAACTATTTTGTTAGCATTTCGTTTTATCTTTCAGAAAGTAAAGGGACATCTCGCCATAAGGAACTATTTCTTTTGTGTTCAGACTACCTTACAAGAAGTACCCCAAAGATGTGTTGCTAACGACACCTCCTTAGGCGTACATGCTTTATTTATTCACTAGTAAAAAATGATGAAATTAATGACTAGGTGACTAAAAATGTTAGTCACCACAATTATTTCAAGTGAATTACTACTAAATTTGAGAAAATTTATGTGATTGAACTAAAAATGACTAACTTAAATGACTAATTTAGTCTTGGAATAAAATATACGACTAGATAATAAGTGACTGAACTAAAAGCGACTAACTTAAACGACTAATTTAGTCTTGCAATAAAATATACGACTAGATAATAAGTGACTAAACTAAAAGTGACTAACTTAAACGACTAATTTAGTCTAGGGATAAAATATATGACTAGATAATAAGTGACTAAAGTAAAAGCGACTAACTTAAATGACTAATTTAGTCTAGGATTGAAATATATGACTAGATAATAAGTGAAAAATTAATAATGATTAATGTAAATGAATATTATAGTCCATGAATAAAAATGTGGCCAAATAACAAGTACAACAAATATATGAATTAGTCATTTATGTCAGTGATTTTTAATTGTGTCACTCCATATATGGAAAATTGCAATTTTCGTATCGAAGTGTTACGTTTCACTATAGGTGTCTCTGAATCCATTTGCAGTGTTAAAATTTAAAGACAAAGGGGTCTCTGAATTTACAGTTTTAAAATTATGAATACCCTTTTTTCTCTAAAGTTTAATAGTGCAGATGGATTCATCTACAATTAACATAATTGCATGTCTCATCTATCAAATTTGCACTAATGACTTCATTATAATTTTAGTAAAGGTTATAATTATATTAATTATTAGATAGCCAAATTAATATTTATATTTATATTTAATATTTGGCCATAAAGTTTAATTTTTAAACTTCATTGATTTATGTTAATAGTGAGAGCTGTTTTAAATCTAAGGTTAAATATTCATATTTACGTTTAATAAATAGATAAATATAACATTTCTTATGTTAAACATGTGAGTTCATTTAAATCTAGTATTAAATCATCATATTTACATTTGATAATTACTAAATAGATAAACCTAAAATATTTATTTATAGACCTATCTAGTAAATAGGTATGGAAATTTATTAATTTAAGTATGAAACTTAATTAATTTTTTAATGATGTATGAACCTTTATTTTTGTGTAAGTCAATGTTATATTCATGTAGGAAAAAGGGAGTACATATAGCCAGTTACAAAACAGGTGGTGTCACCTCGACTGGATTTGTTGACAAAAATTTGCACCAAATGAAAAAAATACAAAAGAGGGACTAGGGACATTGTCCATAAACGGTTGGCCCAGAGGCACCAAAACACATATAAAACATAATTAAAGAACACCAAATAGCATACTAGTCGTCCAACGTGATGGATGCAGGGTTGTCCGGGGTTGTTCCTAGATGCGGTGGGGGATAGAAGTCACACTGACCGTGCCCTTCAAAGTGTGCCAACCAAGTCTCCATAATTTTCTACTTTCCAAGCGAGTTGATATTGGCCTCGTCAAACCACTACCCGTCTCTCCCGGACTTGGCATTGTAAAAAGTGCATTCGGTCCAATGTTTCCATCTGCTCTGCATGCTCCTCACGAAATAATTTCTCAATTGTGTCCACTCTTTCAATCAGGCTATTGATAAGTGCACGACAGTTTTATGGGAAGAAATGTTGGATAACCTGCCCCCCATTTACCTCAAATCTATCAAACCCACGATTTCCCTTGCCACCACGACCTCATTCACCTTGAGGACTTTGATTTTGAACCCTCAAACCCCCACCTCTGCTATCCCCCTGCTTACTCCTCCACAGCCCCCATGTGCACCCACACTAGCGAGTCACGCACGCCTCGCAGTATTTCCACCCTATCGTGGAGCCGCCATGATTATTCCCGAGTTTTCCACCCTCACAGGGCCATGGACGACAAGGAAGGGAGAACACCCGCACCACACCGGGGGCTTCATAATTTTCCAAGATCAAGGAACCCCGCCGTGTGCAGAGTCTAGAGACTAGACCCCCCACTATATAAAAAAAACACCACCAACGAAGGAGCCAAACGTCGTCTCCCACCACCACACAAAAGCACAGAGACACCTCCCACTGCCAGATAAAGACATCCACCACCAGAAAAACCAAATACCATCACCCACTAAACCAACACAGGAAATTGAACAATAAACGATGACAAAGTAGCCAATGCCTGAGAATAACATCCCCCAGGGTAGTGACCAGCCTCCAAATTCTCCACATAGAGACCACGCACCAATCCACCAAACACCATCACACCCACACTGGAGGGCACAAAATTTGGAAAAGAAACCAAATTTCCATCACCACCCTCGAGGTTTCATGGATTGTAAATTCTAACTTCCTCTCTTATTATGAAAAAAAAGGCTCACCGAAAGCCAAGAAAAATGGAAACCAGTGAGCTCACTTCCTGCCTTCAACTTCCTATCCTTAACCTAGACACAGTCAATGGCTAAGAAACAGAGCAGCAAGGACTAGTGGAACACACCGCACCAGGAAATTCCCACGACAAGCGCACACAAGCCACTCCCTCTGTAAACCTTCCTGCGACGTTTACACACCTCTTCAGAGGCCACCAGTAGGACCAACACCAAACCATATTTGTGAGTCTAATGTTGGGCTCCCTCATCTTCCCTCGCCTTGTCCTTTCACCACCTCCGAACTCCAATGCGTAGTTATTTTTCACACAAATTGCCAACGCGAAGCTAGTAACTCTCCCGCTGCATGCGTTATGGTGAAGGGACCAGGAGTACTGTCCCTCACCCTTGCTCCACTTATATTTACTCATGCGAGACGCCTTCCACGTGTTGCTCAAACCTCACCCCCATCGTGCAGTATTGTATGAACCTTTGTTAATTTAGTTATGAACCTTAATTAGTTTTTTAATGGTGTATGAACTTTTATTAATTGTTTGATATGAACCTTGGTTTAATTTTAATTAATGGTATTATGAACTTTGTTAATTGTTTAGGTATGAACTTTATTTAATTTTTTAATAATATATAAACCTTTATTAATGGTTATAAATATGTAATTCAAAATATTTAAGTATGGTTTATTGTGTAATAATGGATAAATGTGTTTAGTTTTGTCAATTTCTATTAGAATTGTACCAATGAATATATTTATTTCATTTAATACATAATTTACATGATTATATCAAATTAAACTTTAAATAAAACAATATTATTGGTTTTATATTTGATTAATAATCAAAGTAGTAAATCTCTTTTTGCAAAAGAGCTACCCTCAAGTCATGCATAGTAGGGACTTTGAAGCCCTTTCCTGTATCTATAATAGAGTCTCGCATAGCTTTGTAATAAGGTGAGCGAGCAACATTAAGGATATATGCATCATACCACCATCTAGCAATGTATTGAAAAGACGATTCTTTGCACAGTTACAAGACATGCCATATAACCCTTGATGATGGAGAGCTTGACCTTCACATTTTTGTTTGACAGCTCAGATTTCCTGATGGGGGAGATGGTGAAGGGGGTTTATTAGTATATATGGCAGCACTAATGAACCATGATTTTGGAGGAAATAATGGGAAGAAGGTTCCTTTTGGAGGACCGACGACTTTGGTACATTGATAGAGGAAACCAAATATGTATGATAGCCAATGTCTCCATAATTTCATTTATCTATCGAGATTTATTCTTCGAATACTCATAATTTCCATTAACCCGACATGGTGTCGGGTTTATGTACCCAAGCTCACGCAGTGGACAAGAGACAAGGTAAAAACCCGTACAATGCCACCATTTTAGAGCTCGAAGGTGTGACCGTGGATTAGAGACAAGATAAAAACTCCTGCAACATCACCATCTCGGAGCTCGAAGGCATGACTTGAAATAATGAGAGGGTTTTCAAGCTTAGCATCGTGGGATTTTGCCTCGACAGAACAATCTTGCCTTTCATTTTAAACTGCACCAATTTAGACTCCCTCGACTTGTTCCAAAACTATTTGATTGGCGAGATACCAATGAAGCTCCAATATATGGTCAATGCAATCTAATTCCGTTGTCGTGAATCCTATGCGCTTATCTAAATGTCAAAGATCTCCATGATAACAGGATCATGGGAAAATATGGAGGACTTTGGACATTCAAAGACTGGATCCAAAGGTATTTTTGGCCCTCGGGTATCTTGATCTTGAATACTTCAGACGACAGCAACTGACCGATAAATCTGATGTGTATTCTTTTGGAGTAGTGTTACTGGAGTTCTTGTGTGCCATGGAAAATCTTAATCTTTTTTTTCCCAGAGAACAATTCAATATAGAAGAGTGGGAAATGCACTGGAAAAAAAAGGGCAAGCTTGAAAAAATCATTGACCCTCACCTTGTTGGGACCATCAACTCTCGTTCTCTGAAAATGTTTAGGGAGACTACCGAAAAGTTATTGGAAGAGATGGGCTTCGATAGGCCTTCCATGGGAGATGTTCTATGGAACCTAGAATATGCATTTAAACTCCAGGAGATATCCATGCAAAATGATCTAGATGAGAATAGTACAAATCATATTGCAGATGTTCCTTTGCGCTACCCAGATCCTGAGCCTTTTGGTCCAAGTTCAGTATGACTTCAAGTCTTCTACGAAAGTTCTCAATTTATAGATTTCATTAATGAGCATGTCGAATTTTTGAGTTCTCAACATCCCACAGAGGAATAGTTGTGAGAATTTACCTATTGTTTGGAACATGTTCTCCTTCAGTGGATATGACACATAGTGCAGGATCCATACTTCGGTGCAAGAGTTCCTTACCTCAGGACGTTTGCACAAGATTTAGGGCAAAGTGAACACACAACACTAGTGGCTTTGGTTTGGGAGGAGAGCTACAAGTATGTAGAAGATATTGAGAGTGCATAAATTATGTTCCTTTTCGTTTCCAAGAGCCGAAGACTTTTTATACTAGTGTTATTGGATGATATGTTGTTGGAAGTGATGATGATTTAGAAGATGCAACCACAAGCGTTGTGTTCTCACAATCGGTGAATCCTCGTGGGAGGTGATCACAAAACAAGACTCCTTTGCCATGTTCCAAATTTACCAAATTAGCACATGCAGAGAGAACATTGGTAAATTTGAAATGGTTAGGTTCACTACTTGTTTTTTGCATATCACATTAAAAATCCAGTGCCTCCTCGCAAAATCCTCTCCTCGTATAATCGACCACTAGTACAGACGATTACACCACATTTGGTTTGGACATTTAGTTAGGTAGGTAGGGTGCCCCTATCTCCCATCTCCCTATAGAGTAATTTGGTCACATATTCTTTCTTCTATGATACTGGTTCTTCTCTCTTAAGTCCTATCTCTTGTCCTTCTTCTCTCTCCCTTTCTCTCCTGCCTCACTCTCTCTTCCCCAATGTCAGGTGGAGCAAGAGTATAAGAGCCAAATTTCTCATGAATGTGGGACACTTGAACTTAAGCTTTTTTGTAGTAGTCATGAGGTGCAGTGTGGTTATTGAGACTTCACCAAATGACCATTCTCTGGACTTAAATTATGTGACAACATTGTGGCTGAGTTTGAAACTGGAGATTGAAAATACAATTAGTTTTATTGCAATAGAAATTTTCATCAATAAATGTAAAGAAATGGCTAACAAATACTAGAAATTAATAAATAGAGAATACATGACAACAAGCAACAATACCTACAAAATTGTTACATTGAGACACAAAGAATAAACAACTATTGTGGACAAACATAGACCAACAGAACTATCATCTTAACCCCCAACCCATTAAACACTAATTCCCAACCCATAACACATTTAACCCCCTAAACCTTTAAACCCCTAACCCATTTAAACCCTAAAACCTAAACCTTTAAACCCTTAACCCCTAAACACTTAACCACTAACCCATTTAACCCCCTAAACCCTAAACCTCTAAACCCTTAACCCTAACCCCTTAAACCCTATTTCCCAACCCCTAACCCATTTAACCCCCTAAACACTAACCCCATTAATCCCTAACCCCTAAAATCCTTAACTGCTAAATCCCCTAACCCCCTAAAACTCTAAACCCCTAACTCACTTAACCCCCTAAACCCTAAACCTATAACCCCTTAAACCCTAATTCCAAACCCCTAACCCATTTAACACCCTATACCCCTAAACCCCTAACCCATTTAACCCCCTAAATCGTAAACCTGTAAACCCCTAACCCATTTAACCCCTAAACCTCTAAACCCTTAACCCCTAACCCATTTAACCCCCAACCCCTAAACCCCTAACCCATTTAACCCCTTAAACCCTTAACCCTTAAACCCTAATTCCCGACCCCTAACCCATTTAACCCCCTAAAACCCTAACCCATATAACCCCCTACCCTAACCCCTAAAATCCTTAACTGCTAAATCCCCTTACCCCCTAAACCTCTAAACCCTAACCTATTTAACCCCCTAAACCCTAAACCTATAACCCCTTAACCCTTAACCCCTAACCCCTAAAATCCTTAACTGCTAAATCCCCTAACTCCCTAAACCTCTAAACCCCTAACCCATTTAACCCCCTAAACCCTAAAGCTCTAACCCTTAACCCCTAAACCCTTAAACCCTTAAACCCTAATTTTCAACCCCTAACCCATTTAACCCCCTAACCCCATTAACCCCCAATGACCCCTAACCCCTAAAATCCTTAACTGCTAAATCCCCTAACCCCTTAACCTCTAAAACCCTAACCCATTTAACCCCCTAAACCTTAAACGTCTAATCCCTTAACCCTTAATTCCCAACCCCTAACCCATTTAACTCCCTATACCCCTAAACCCCTAACCCATTTAACCCCCTAAACCCTAAACCTCTAAACCCTTAACCCTTAACTCCTTAAACCCTAATTCCCAACCCCTAAACCCATAAAACCCTAACCCATTTAACCCTTAAACCATAAACCTCTAAACCCTTAAACCCCAAAACCACTAACACCTAAACCCCTAACCCCTAAACCCCTAAACTGTTAACACTTAACCCATAACGCATTAACCCCTCACCCCTAATCCCTAAAATCCTTAACTGCTAAATCCCCTAACCCCTAAGCCCCCCTTAACCACTAACTCATTATTCACCTAACCCCTAACTACGCCTAAATCCCCTGACCCCTAAGCCCCTAATCCCTAATCCCTTAACCACTAACTCATTATTCCCCTAACCCATAACCCCCCAATCCCTAACCCCTTAACCACTATCTCATTATTCCCCTAATCCCAATCCCTAATCCCTTCTTGGCAAGGTGGAATACCATGAGCAAAACCATGAATTGTAAAAACCTCCCCTAAATTTACTATTTTATCTCAATTTTATTTTAATAATTAATTTCTTTAAAAACACTTTTGGATAAATCACATAATTTTTTTAAGGTCGGACACCTTTCAAACCACTCATTGTATGGTTCATCATAAATGTTTTTAAAATAAATTTATTAGAATGAAATTGAATTGATTTTTGAAGCTTCTTTTTAAATCAATTGTTGACATTACAAGGAGCCTTTCAAACCACTCATTGTATGGTTCATCATCAATGTTTTTAAAATAAATTTATTAGAATGAAATTGAATTGATTTTTAAAACTTTTTTTAAATCAATTATTGACATTGCAAGGAATCATGAGTGCCCTCAACATCCATCCAAACAACAATGGTATGATATTAAAAATAATATTTGAAAAACATAATATTAAAAATGATGTTCGAGAAAATAAAGCGTATGATATTAAAAATGATGTTAAAAATTATCTTTGGAAAAATGAAAGAAGGGAGTATTATTTTTTCATTTAAATTTTAGACATCAAATTAAAATAACATTTCTCCCG